>CM035159.1:74574924-75032757 GCA_020205615.1 Panax quinquefolius | reverse complement strand
CCTACTCGATCGAGGATTAAAATGGACCGATGAATCGAGGATTAAGTTTTCCTCTCTTTCCAAATCTTGTAACTCCTTTCCATGGAGCAACTCTTAACAACACGTGATCTCCTATATTGAATTCCACGCCCTTTCGATGAAGATCAAAGATAACTCTTTTTGTCGATTTTGTGAGGTTTTTATACGTTGTCGGATCGTTTGAATCTTTTTCCGTGAGTCATACGTACCAACTCTGGTCCCAACAACGTTGCTTCACCCACCTCATCCCAAAGATATCTTGGAGAACGACACTTTCTTCCATACAACGCTTGAATGGAGCCATGCCAATACTTGCTTGATAAGCTGTTGTTGTAGGAAAACTCCACCAATGGTAAGAACTTGTCCCAACTCCTTGAAATCAAGGACAGAGTCTTAATAGATCTTCAAGAGTTTGAATAGTCCTCTCCAATCGTCCGTCAAAATCTTCGAGGATGATATCCGAAGCTAAATCGTAAGTCTGTGCCCATAGCTTTTTGCAAACTAACCCAAAATCGTGAAGTGAATCTTGGGTCTCGATCGGAAACTATGGATACTTGAAGATACCATGCGATCTTTACAATCTCGTTTATGTACATACTGAGCAAGACGTTCAAGTGTATAAGTTTCTCAGATCGGTAAGAAATGAGCAGACTTGGTCAATCTATCAACAATGACCCAAATCGCATCAATGCCTTGAGAAACCTTAGGAAGACCCCAGTAACAAAATCCATGGTAATGTGCTCCCACTTCCATTCCGGAATTTTAAGTGGTTGCAATGGACCTTTTGGTACTTGATGTTCCGCTTTAACTCGTTGACAAGTTAGACACCTTGAGATAAACAACGCTATCTCTCTCTTCATATTGATCCACCAAAATGTATGCATTTAATATCATGATACATTTTGGTACTCCCGAGATGGATTGCAAATGGTGTGTTGTGCGCCTCCATCATGATATTATACTTTAAATCGAGGTCGTTAGGAACACAAAGTCCGGAGTTGACTCAAGTATTCCTTCTTCATCGATTCTTGCTTCCGCATAGCACCTTCTTGCACTTTCTTCTTCATACGCATCGCCTCTGTGTCCGTAGCTTGAGCGACTTTAACTTTATCGATTAAAGTCGGTTCTACTCGTATACTCGCTATCATCACATGCATCCCTGGAGTCTTTAACTCTATCTCCATCCTTTGTAAGTCACACAAAATGGGTCTTTGCGTTGACAATATCGCACTCGTACTTGCATATGATTTTCTACTCAATGCGTCAGCTACCACGTTCGCTTTTCCAGGATGGTATTGGATGGTATGATCATAATCTTTCAACAGTTCAAGCCAACGTCGTTGTCGCATGTTGAGTTCCTTTTGAGTGAAGAAATATTTGAGGCTTTTATGATCCGTAAAGATCTCCACTTTCTCCCCATACAAGTAATGCCTCCAAATTTTAAGTGCAAAGACAATAAACGCTAACTCTAGATCATGAGTAGGATAATTCCTCTCATATTCTTTGAGTTGTCGCGAGGCATAAGCTATAACTTTTCCATGTTGCATAAGAACACATCCCACCCTTTGCTCGAAGCATCATCATCAGATGACAAATCCTCCGAGCTGGATGGTATTGTCGAAGCAAGTCTTTGAAATAAGTCTCCTCTTGAGTTCTTGAAAACTCTTTTCACATTCTTCGCTCCAACCGAACTTTGTATCTTTCCGAGTCATTTGAGTCGATGGAGTAGCGATTCGAGAAAATCCTTCCACGAATCTCCGATAATAACCAAATAAACCGAGAAAGCTACGATTTTGATCATCGATTTAGGTTGTTCCGACTTTGAATAGCTTCAATCTTTCTTTGGTTCAATGATATTCCATGACTTGATACCACGTGCCCAAGGAATGCTACTTCTTCTTGCCGAACTCACATTTCTTCAACTTGGCATAAAGCTTATATTCACGAAGCTTTTGGAGTGTCAGCCTCAAGTGTTGCTCATGATCTTCACGGCTTTTGGAATAAATAAGGATGTCATCAATAAAGACGACCACAAAGTGATCTAAATATTCCTTGAATACTCGATTCATCATATCCATGAAGGCAGTAGGAGCATTAGTCAATCCAAAGGACATGACTAGGAATTCATAATGCCCGTACCGAGTTCTGAAAGCCGTCTTTGGAATGTCAGCGGTTCTAATCTTCAATTGGTGATATCCGGAACGAAGATCAATCTTTGAAAAGAATTTGGCTCCGCTAACGGTGGTCAAAAACAGTCATCAATACGTGGCAATGGATACCTATTTTGATGGTGACATGATTCAACTCCGATAATCAATACAAAGTCGCGATACTCCCATCTTTCTTCTTCACGAATGTAACAGGAGCACCCCAAGGAGAAGTACTAGGACGAATAAAGCCAATGTCTAACAATTCCTGCAGCTTGGGTCTTTAACTCTCGAAGTTCAATAGGAGCCATTCGATATGGGGCTTTGGAAATAGGTTTTATCTTGGGTTCAAGGTCGATACAAAATTCAATTTCACGCCTCGGGGTAGGCGGGAAGTTCTTCTGGGAATACGTCAGAAATTTATTAACAATAGAAATATCGTTCAAAACCGACGTATTTTTGTTTAAATCTGTGACATGAGCTAAGAAAGCTTGACATCCGCTTTTTCAATAAACGAATAGCTTTATGGCTTGAGATGACCGTGATTGATTTTAATGGTTTGGTCGTTTGAATTAGCATAATAGGTTGATTAGGAATATGAAAGCTAACAACCTTACGAAAACAATCAATTTTGCATGATAAGTAGTTAACCAATCAATCCCCTAGAATCACGTCAAATGCAAGTATTTTAATGAAATAAGATCGACGGGTAATGTGAGGGTACCGATTTGAACCAAACAAGACTTATAAGCAGTGGATGTAATGAAGGTTTCTCCCAACGGAGTTTCCACAGATAAGTCAAAGTCTAATTTCTCCGAGTTAAATTTAATCGATGAGCCCAAGTAGGAGAAATAAAAGAATGGGTAGAACCCGGTATCAAATAAAGTATAGACTTCATTAGAGTTTATGATAAGCTTACCCGTGATGACCTCATTCAGATTCCTTGCTCTTTGGGAGGTCACAACAAACGCCTCCCTTCAGACTTCTGGGTTTTGAATTTTCCGGGATGGCCTTTGGTGCCTCCATCCTAGTGAATTTGTCTTCTTGAAACGATAAAATCGAGCTAAGTGACCTTCTCTTCCACAATTATAACATGTTTTGGACTGACATGACGCTAGTTTGACCGATGTGTCCCTCTCCTCCACATTTGAAGCATATGATAGGTGGTCTTTCTCCTTCCTTAACAATGGGTCTTTGGTCTTTGACGTCTTTCCACCATTGTTGAATCTCCGTTTCTTGAAATGTCCATTCTTATTGTTTTGGTACGATTACCACCGGAAGTGGTTACCATATCGCCCATTGATTCCCTCCACGCTTGTTGTCACCGCTCGATGACTACTCTCATTGGTATTATAATTTTTTAAATTTGCTCTCTTTTAGTTGTGTTGACTCATTATCGCGTTCCACTAATCGAGCCTATTTACAACATCTCGAATACAAACACGGTTTATGAGAAATAAGATGTTGACGTATCTCCGACTTCAAACCTCTTAAAACATTCGCGCCATTCTCTCTTCATTATCCACCAAGTGGGGACATGAAAACCGTGATAACTCCGCAAATTTTGCCTCAGATCATTGCATTACACGATCATATTATTTTTTGTTTCAACTTGATAAATTCCACCTCCTTCATGTGGCGAATACTTTCGTGAAAGTATTTGTCGTTGAACGACTCTGGAACTTCTCCCAAGATATCTTGAAGACAAAGAAGTTGAGTACGCGTTTCACCGATTCCCACGATGTCGCCTCTCCACGCAACATAAAGGCGTAAAGGGAACCTTTGCTCCTCGAAGCATCCCAAGACATCAAATATCTTGGTAATCTGCTTTATCCATGCTTCCGCTTGAAGTGGTTTTGGCTCTCCTTAAACTCCGGTGGTCCCAGCTCCTTGAATTGTTTAGCGGTGATCGCCCGAGAGTTTTTCGTGTTTCCACCTACGTTTTGGATGAGTCGCTCTCGCTTTCTTTGTTGCATAAATCGCATAAAGCCTCCGAACATTTGATCATTCATCATTTGGTCGGTGTTGTTGTTGTTTGATGAGGATTGTCGCCTTCACGATGCACATTATCACGATTATTGATATGATGGTGAATCAACAACGTCGCTGCGCTCCATTCTATTCTCAACATTCTCGGATGTCATTTTCAGACATCGCCACAAAACAAAAGGTTAATTGCGTATGTAACAAATTATCCCTATCTTCGACCAACCAATAAAATAGCACATAAACTTAGGTAGGTCATACTAGCGAAGGTATTCCCCGTCTCTCCCCTCCTAGTACTATTCTCACATCTTAGCCAGGATCATATCCTAAGCTCGATATTCAACCGTGACGCCCCCAAAATTAGGTATACATCACCCATCTTGGGTCGCCACTTACATGGTACGTAATTTAAATACAACTTATTAACATAAGCATAGGTATACAATCGACATAAATCGTGAGTTTAAATACAAATATAAATCTACTAGATATTATACAAACTCAAACAAAAAGTCCTCATTACAATTATTATCACACTATTTCACGAGAATAGTGAGGACTACTAATGCTATCTTTCAGGACCATCACCGCTTCCCGACTCGTCCCAAATTATATATTCTCATTTCAGAGAAGAACGAGTGAAAGAAAGGGTGAGCTCAACTAGCCCAAGAAGAAATATTATGACTAAGATAATGCGAATAAATTATCAATAGTCTTCAACAATGTTAAACCGATAAAATACAATAAACAACCGGTTTAATCTGCAGTTGAATATCTGATCCATTAAAAGAGTCAAGTAGAAAATAAAGTCTACTATCTTTTTAGGTTTTAAAAGGTTTTTCATCCTTTGTTATATTTGAGACTCAAACTTTAATAAATATTCCACATCATCGAATCACCCCCGCACTACTACGAAGGATATTCTTTAGTATCACGACCACAATTATTCATGCACTACGAGCCAAGAATATTTGTGTATTCATTAATGGTCATGATCATGCCAACAAATCGTCCATCAACGCACTACTGACGGCATCGAGGATTTTTACCACATCATTTGTAATATTACGGCCATGATTATAACGAATAGTCTCTCGGTCATAATCATACCAAGTCCATCTATGCACTATGTGCCACGGATGACTTTAAAAAAATATAAACATGAGGATGATGACAATGATATAAGAATTCAATAAAACAAGTTCAAGAATTATTTTATCCAGAATTATTAACGCCCAAATTATCAATAATATCTTTGTTTTGTAGAGTAAAATTCAAGAATGATCGGAAGAATATTTTCATGAAAAGATATCGATGATGAAAACGCAAATATCAAGGATATTCCACTAATTTCATGGAGTATATAAGTCAAAGTTTTAACTATTTGGGTATAATAAAGAATGGAATAACAAAAGAAATCACCACGCATGCGATAGGCCTTGCATGCACGGAGTTATTCAGCGAGAATAATAAATAACGGAACCGGTCGGTGAAATTCTGCAATGCGGGATGTTCCAATGAGAATAATAAAGATGGAACTAGATCGGTGTAAAAACACATGAGATAGGATATTCCAATGTAATAATAAAGGCGGAACCAGTCAAGGTGTAAAACACATGCAGAGCAGGATGTTCAACAGAATAATAAAAAGGCGGAACCCAGTCAGGTGTAAAAACATGCATGACAGGATGTTCCAATGAGAATCATAGAAGAATGTCACCAAGTATAGGGTAAATAGGCATTAGACAAAGTTATTCCAAGCAGAATAATAAGCGATGGAATAACAACAGTTCTCTTCATGAATAAGAAAGAATAATAACCCTTACATTTGGTAGAAGATTGAATCTGCAAAGAGTGTAGTAACAAAATACTCTTCTTCTTCTCTCTTATTCTCTCTATATTTTTCTCTCTATAGCTTGAATGAATTCGTGAAAATAATGAAGCCCTAGAGCCTCTATTTATAGAAGATTTCTAGCTTAGCACTGCTTAGTGTGAAAAGGCAAAGTGGCTTGATTGAATTTGGTTTCGGCCTTTGTAATGTGAAACGACAAGTGGTTCGGCGCTGTAATGTGAAGCGACAAGTGGTTCGACGTCCAGTAAAGGTAATTACTATTAACGAAGGTAAATACTATCGACGAAGGTAAATACTATTCACAAGGGTAATTACTATCGGCGAAGGTAAATACTATTCACAAGGGTAATTACTATTGACGAAGGTAAATACTATTCACGAGGGTAATTACTATTGTGAAGAGACTCTTAGATGATGACATATAGCCCCCATAAAATAATCAAACTTACCACAAATCATTTTTTTTTTCATCAACACATATTTAATCTTTCAACAATTATTAATCATTTATAACTTCATCGTCTCAATTATTGATTTAATCTTATAACATATTATACGGATGATCTTGTGACAATAATTGAATCAATAATATAAGAGATATGATCGCAAAGAATTATTTGAAAGTAATAATTGAGCATACCGAAAGTGACTTCTCACGAAACATCAATAATCAATATAATCAATCTTAGTGTCTTTCTTAACTATTCAGACATCGCATTTCTTTTTACCCGGGTAGTTCAGCAGTTTTAACTGCAGTAACACCTCCATAGTTATTTTTATAAAATATTTTTGTCGTTTTCAATCAAATGATAATTACATTTATGGGGTCCACCAATGATTGTAAGCCATTATACGAATATTCACTAACAAAAAGAATATTCCCTCCTACCAAACGAATATTTTATAACAACTTGCATACTTTTGCAAAATTTATAAATATTACCCACAACTATAACATTATATCAAATTTATTCTATAATATTCAAAATAATATTTATAAAAAAAAATTCATCTTTATTTATAAAAATGGGGTCTTACACCCATAGATACCAAAAAAAATTATATTCAGGTGTTATATAATTTAGATAATCTAATTTATTAAAATATACTAACCATTCATATCTTAATTAATTAATTTTATCAAACATCACCTTAACGCAAATCTTATGAGTTTACAATTCTCAAAAACAAGCTTCAAGAATTGTAAACCGTCTTTGCATAGAAAAGAAGGCTAGATCGTCCGCTAAGAAAAAGCTAATTATTATGTGGTTCAAAAAGTTAGTAATAGTAACAAGATAATAAAATTATGTTTATAAAATTAAAGAAAATTTGTAATTTCATAATAAATTTTGTTATATATGATAAAAAAAATTGTGTCAAAATATTAAATAACGATTTACTTACATACATGACATAAATAAAAATTAAAATGGTATTTATTTTAATTTATTCTTAAAAGGATGACATAAATTTATTTTTTAATTTTTACACAAATCAAGAAAAGTAAGATAGAAAAAAGGAGTAAAAAATCTCTTATTCAGTGACCTTACAAATAATATTACACAAAATGATATGTGCTTTTATTCTTTTATATACAAATGGACATACTAAATGACACATGCACCTCTTACTTTTTATACCTTAAACTATTCAAAAAAAATTGTAATTTAAGTTTATTATTTTGAGAACGAAAAAATTATATGTTATCTCTTAAAACTTCTATTAGTAGTCACATTTAGGCTTGTCAAAGATTTGATGACACATAATTCATTTCCCTTTTATGTGAAAATATATATATTTTTATTTTTTGTTAAAAAATATTTTGACAAATAAGAACTTTTTAAAAAAAAAATAGAGAGTATTATGAATTATTGACATTTGAAATAACTCCATCTATTTCAAATTCGAGATCAAACAACTACATATTAAAATTTTATTTAATTTTAATTAATATAATTATTATAATTATATAATATATAACAAAAATTATTAATTATAAAATTTATTTTATTTTAAATTTGTATAAATAATATCAATTTTAATTTTTAAACTTAATATCTCGTGGTTTGTTGACGTTAAAAGTCAAATTTTATCTGACGGAGGGAGTACATTTTAAGGCTTTCGTTGTGCTTTACTTTTTATACTTGCCCCCACCTTCAATGCAACCGAAAAACCTCAGTAATGAACTGGCCCTGTAAATTACTCCCTATCATTCATTTCTTCTGCACATCCTCGTTTCCACCGCCGGAATGGCGTCGCCACCACCGTCGCCGCCGTAACTTCAAAAACCCCACCCAATTCCCATCGTCTTCCTCCCCTTTCGATTCCAATCTCCAAATGGTAATCGACATCGAATACCTATCAACCGTAGCCCCTCTCTCTTTCCAAAGCCACCTCAACAAATTCATTGACTCAGCTAATGAAGCTTTAGAAGATTGGCAAACCCTAATTGTTGTTGACCCGAATCAAAAGGTTAGGATTTCATGCCGCAAGTCCACAGTTCAATTTGTTGGGAATTTGGTGATATGTGGGTTTGTGATTGTTTTGGGTTTTAGGGTTTTGGTGAAGGTAGGCGAAGGGTTTAGGAACCGGTTCGGGTTTGGGAATGGCGGCCGCGGTGTCATTACGAGGAGGGATAGGAGTTTAGGAGGGAGGGAAGTGGTTGTGGGGAAGAGGAAGAGTGATGTGAGTGAAAATAGGGTTTTAGAGAACCATTTATCGCCTGCTTCGGGGGATTTTGGTGCAGTTTTTAAGTCAATGCCTAAGAATTGGGGGCTGAATAGGGAAAAAAAGTTGCCCAATCGGTGGCCGGATTCGAATATGGCCCCTGTTGAAGCAATTAACAGGGATGAGTATCAGAAACAGGCTAACAAATTAATTCGAGGTTGGTTTATTAAGCTTTTTGTTTTTAGCTCTGGTCTGTAATTTGTTAGATAATACTCCCCTGTTCCACTAAAATGTCCCATTTGCGAATAAGAAAAATTGTTCCCCAAAAGAGTCATCTTTTATCTTTTATGGATGATGGTATGAATAAGAAAAATTGTTCCAAGTCATCTTTTATGGATGATGATATAAAGTGACATAATGCCTGAAGTATAATGACACAATTTCACTAGCATGTCACCACTACTAAACTAAACATAGGGATAAACATGGAAGAAATTTATATTCTTATAATTTTCAAATTTTGAAAATGGGATTCTTTTTTGTGGAACTGATGGAGTGATAAAATTGTTATGTATATGCTTAACTGTATATGGGTCCGAATATATGTCTTGCTGATGAAGTGAGTAACTAAGTTTTTAAATTTCATAATTAGTCACCTAGATTTAGTTGCAACTATAATTTAGTCTTGTGACTAATGGACTGATAAATGGAATGTAATTTCTTTTTCGAACTAATCCTCCTATGAAATAACTAAACACACTGTTGAATTATGGAGACCAATTAAGAAATGAATGAGCTCCCCCCTTTGGACAAGGTTGTTACTTTTCTTTGATAAATTGCCCAGTAAGGTAGTTACTTTTGGAAGAAGTTTTTGTAGAAAGCTACAGAGCAAAAGTTTGACTCAGTTAATCATGTCTGAATGTTTCATTTAGATAAGTCACCAAAATATAAGAAAAAGGTTTTATCCAATTTACATCTCCTATAACTTGACAAGATAACGATCATGGGTAGGTAAGTATCTGATTAGTAATGATATTTTATGGGCTGTGATAGGGTCAGTCCAGGCTCAACCTATAAAAAAGTGTCCTTTGGCATTCTTTATTAATACTTAACAGATACGAATGGCTCGTCTTTGGTGATGTTTATTGTATAACTGTGTTTGATGTAGGTAGCAAAAATATCTCTCAAACTACAATGAATGTTGTCCTTTCCTTCATCAAATTTCCGCTTACCTACTTAAATTTCCAGCGATCATGGACTATAGAATGAGCGGAAAGGACATGCGGATGGATGATATAGTTCAAGTTAGTGCTTCTGTACCTATTCTTTTTGTTTTTATGCTGTGCTTTATTACCTATATAATATTTACCTTGTACATAGCTGAAAGTGAAACTCCATGTCTAAATGTACGGTGTCTGCTCCATTGTTGTTGTTTTCTAATTTATCGAGAATAATCAATAATGAACTAGGATCCTGCTGATTTACTCTATCATTACATAAGGTACATATCGATGCAAATAAATTTCTACTTCATTATAAGACATTGTGTTTATAGTGGCAAATAGTTATGGGCGTAATTAATAACATGAAGGCCATCATGTCAAGGAAACACCTGTTCTCTGCACATCATCTACCCATATTTATAGATAGATATTGTCTCTGTTGTGGATGAGGTTTTGCTGACGCACAATGATTGTGGAGACTGGAGCCATGATTTTTATTTTTATTTTTATTTTCTAGGTTCGCCTCATCTTAAATTGAATTGGATTATTTGTATATAGTATAATACTCCCTTCCTCCTCCAAGGAATGACTTAAATATAAATTTTTTGTCCTCAATGGGCTAAGTACAAATGTCAAAGCTGTAATGTGATTAAAAACTATATTACCCCGTACGTTTGTCATAACTATAAAGGATCAACTGGTTTAGTATTAAAGCCAAATATTCATAATTACATCACAACAGATAATTGAATTTTTTTCGCTTGTTATCAAATTAAAATAATAATATAAACATGTTAAAGAAATATACTTTTGTTGGGAAAGCTTGCACCAACTAATAGAAAAAAGATGAAGGGTTTCCTAAAATATCCACAATGCCGATTTTGGTATTACAGACCAAAACACTGACTCACTAATCGGTTGAAGCCATGTGTTGCTGCCAATTTTTACTCAACTTGAATAATATTAAGTTTGTTGGTTAGTTAACAATAAATCAATATTTTCTTCAAATATCCACAATGCCTATTTTGGTGTTACATACCAAAACCTGACTCACTAATCGGTTCAATCCGTGTGTTGCTGTCATTTTTTTTCTCAACTCAAATAATATTAAATTTTTTGGATAGTTAAATTATATCAATTCTAGATTTACTAAGTATCATTTTTATCTGCTTGAGAAGATTTGCAGACTCTTTGATGATACACTGAATGATTGTTTGCATGTCTGATGAACAGTTGCGTCAGATATGCCGGATATCTGGAGTGAGGGTGTCCATCGACACGGCCAATTCACAGGATTCATTGTATCGTGCATCAGTTGACTTTGTTCTCAACATATGTGCCAGGTAATTTATAACTCCTTTAAAGTTCCCTTTGCTGCTCTTATTTTGTCATTACTTTTATCTGCTATTCCTACTTCCTTATCACATTGCCACGTTTATTTTTAGCAGTGTACCAAGTCCATCTGCGTTTGTTCAGATTATTGGTGAGGATTCCAGGGAATTCATTGCTGGGCTTGCGGAAAACATTGGGCTTGAAAAATACTGTGCTGCGAGAATGGTGACCGCAGCCGTTGCTGCACGCACACGGTCATGGCTTTTACAGGCTTGGGTAGGTTTTTACTTTTTCATGTATTAAAAGTTTTACCTTTATGTATAATTTATTTATTTAGATGCTCTGGAGCCAATCTCAAAGGGTTGTATTTTTAACTGAAGCGCTTTCACACTCCTACCTTTGCTCTTGCTTTTGCATCCACTCTGCAAATTGGTTACTTATGGTCCTACCCCTAAGAAGTCATCCTAAACTTTCGACCTGCAATTACCTAATGAGAATAAAACCTATTGGGTAAGTCGTAATGTAGGGACCATTAGATAATAAAAATAAGCACTTTCAATTTTGCCGAAAAAGAAGCCAAATTTCATCAACTTTTGGTTCTTTTGCATTATTATACTTTTTTCTTCAATGACCATTAATTCTCTCTCTCTATGTCACTATTTACAAATTGGCCCATTTGAAGTGACTACACACATACATAAAGTGGTTTTAGGGGCTGGAATTCATGGGGTCTTGAGTGAGTTAGCCTGGAACAAATGTGCAACATGGGTTTCTACACTCAAATGTGATTTTCTTCTAATATCCTATTATAGTGATAGAAGAATCCCTTAGACATTACCAAAAAGGGAGACATGACATACTTCATTAACTTCAAGTTATATGTTGTCATTGAAAGTTCATTTAGTTTTCGAGTCCTTTGATTTCGTGTTGTATAACTTGAGTAATTACGAGATAATGAATTTTACTAGTTGATACATATGATTTGTTTTACCATTTTTCTCTCCTAGAAAGTCTGCACACTAGTTATTTTCATTCATTTGAAGTTCTTAATTTATTTTTATAGTATTTTAATTTCAGGCTTTAGAAATGCAAGGTAAACATTCTGAAGCAGTAGTGGAATTGTCAAAGTTGTCTCTTACTCACCGCATATTTCCTCCTGAAGAAAGCTCCGTATGTGCTTTTATCATTGATTACTTTGTGAGATTCGGTCTGTTTTGTTTCCTCTGTTAGTCTTTAGTTGCCTATGTCATAGTCACAGAGTTTTGATGACTGCTGTTCTGCAAGATTTGATGCCATAGTGCAATATGGAATCACACCAGTTTCTTTTCTTCTTTATCTGCTGTCCATGATTTCTTTATACAATTGTTATAATAGGGTTTACATATGTATAAAACAAAGACAATCTGGAGCTGATTGTGGCTTTAAAAAGGATTAGTATCTATGAATTTTGAAGAAACAATTATACTTTTTTCAAGTCAAAAACATACATTAAATATTTCGTTAATGTTTATTGATTATTGAAATGCCTATACTTTGTTTGTGGTTTGTTATCTGATTTAGGCTCCCTCTGTTCCAAATTATATGATTGCATTCAATAACTTTCTATATATCTCATTCCTAACACGAACAATGATCCCATATTTTAATGTGCTTCCTTTAATCTATTTTTGTAGCCTGAGATGGAAATGGTGGCTCGAGGCCTTGAGAAACATTTAAAACTAGAACAAAGGGAGTATCTAATGAATATGCTCATATAGATGTACGGTGAAGGGAGTTGTAAAAGTATGGCTGAAGCTCTGGGTCTGGTACATCCTCCTTTTTCAGTTGCATTATTTCACAATATACTCTAATTTTTTAAATTTCCCTTTATTTAGAAAAATGAATGATTTGTTGACACAAGTATATTACTAAAAATAGACCCCCCCGTAAACAAATCTCCCTATATGAACATTTGTATCTGGCACTGGCTGTTTTAACAGAACCTGCAGTGCTATTTTCCTCCAGTCAATTTCATATGTTGAACTTCCTGTACTGGCTGTACCCTTGTTTTATAGGCCTCAAATTTTGACACCCTTAATTTTGTATTGATTTACCTGTTTGCACATCTTCATGCCAACAGAAATGTGCCCTTTTCAAAAGTTGGTGACGAGATGTCAGAATGCCCAGTATATCTGTTTGAATCTTATAAATTTTACGCCCCCTCCAAAAAAAGAAAAAGCAGGCTGAAATAATTTAATTTTCATGCATAGGATGCTAGTTGCTCAGTTTGTTAACAATATTGGCAATAACCTGTTCATTCCGTATGTTGAATCTGAGCATGCTTCGCGCTTTGATTATATCGAAATTCTTTTCATCTATAGTATCTTTTGTTTGCAGATGATCTCACCAGAAGGTGTCGATCATCAGCAGAACAGGTATACAGAACTGAAACCATTACAGTGAATTTTATCGGTTAATCTAGGCTTTACACAAATATATATATAAGATTTGTGTATATTGATTATTCGTTGACATGGCCTCATTTCTTGTTCCCAATGTCCCTTTTAGCAATCAAAACTGCAATGTACTATTTCACTATTGTAATAGAGTAATTTAGAGATTCTATGCAAACCTTAACTCTGAAAATAGTAAGGTAATGTAAAGGCTCTGTTAAGAATTCAAAAATAGTGAAGTGGTAAGAAAGTGAAGTGAATGTGAAAATTCCACCCTTTTAATAAATATTAAAGATGTACTGTGTTCCATGTTTACCTTTAAAAATACTATTGTTAGCTTAGCAGTGAGACAATGTTACTAAAATTAGCATGATAAACTTTAATATACTGTCATTTTATACTACTTGTTCTTAAAAAAGAAAATCTTTTCGTGGATAAAAATAGGCAAATGTAAGTTTAATTTTTTTTTGTATGAAGTATAATGTTAACTTGAATTGTAGTGGTGTTTTTCCATCCCATTCCCCCCTAGATTCAAGGTGATTGTGAGATTGATCTTTTTGAATTGCAAGATCTGTAGTATGTAACTATTATAATATATTTGATTTTAATTTAAATAATTAGGGTTATGAATAATATTAAATATATCTTAGTGGAAAAGGCATCTTCTTTTACTATGAAAGACAAGTTTTGAGTTTAAAAAAATACAGCAGGCATTAAAGAAGATTAAAGATATGTTTTCTTTAGGTTTTTCTTAGTTTCCTTTTGATTCTTTTCCGAAGTTATATATATATATATATATATATATATATATATATATATATATATATACCCTTCTTTAGCGACGGACCGGACGATGATTCGGTCCATCGTTATAGGTTTGGTTCGTCGTTATATGTTGTTCGTCGCTATATGTTGTCCGTCGTTAAAAGTTAAGACAACGGTTCTATATATAACGACGGTCCGAATCGTCGCCCGGGGTATGCAAGGTTTGTTAGATAAAGGGTAAGTTTAAGATTCGAATATATATATATATATATATATATATATATATATATATATATATATATAGGGATTGATCCATAGTTAACGATGTAAAAAAGAGTTTAGTTTTACAACAAATCTTGATCGTTTATTCGAATATCTAACGATTAATATGGTTTTCGTCCGCAATTTAGTTTTTAGTTTTTCGCAGTTTAATAGTGCGGATGTGACAAATGTCTAAAATATCCTCCTTGTAAAAGTCTCTCGTCCGCAGTCGATGTCGTTTTTAAGCCAAATTCAAATTTTATTTAGTTTTTAGTTTTCTCGTCCGCAGTATTAAACTGCGGACACCGGCCAATTGAGAAAAGACGTTATTTTTTAGCTAAATTTAATTATTTTTTAGTTTTCTAGTCTTCACAGTATTAAAACTGCAGATGAAATTAATAGGTTTTAAGCTATAATTCCAAATCAGAAACATAATTCAAATTTGAAAAACAAACAATTTATGAGATTTATTTAAGAAGGCTTAGGCTTGATATTGGAGAGAGAATCAGAAATAGAATCTAAATCAAGTTTGATATAATTTTAGTTGTAATTTTTCTATTATCGGTTCTTTTTATTGTGTCCATTAAAGGATTTATTGGGATTATTGTGACAAGAGTCTGAATGAGTAATGGATATAGATGGATGTAGAACTTGAGTTGTATGAATCATTTTTGGACAAATTTATGGTTTGACTTCTGTTTTATCGAAAATTTTCTGGTTTTGGATGAATTCTCTATTGGAAAATATATACCTTGTTTATCACATTCAAGTGCTTTTGATTTTCATGAGGTGAATGATAGGAGGGAGGGAGAGTAAAAAAAATAAAAATCAATTTAGCGCAATTTAATATTGCGGACGAGAGACTTTTACATGAAGAGTATTTTGGATATTTGTTTCGTCCGCAGTATTAAACTGCTGAATACTGAAAATTAAATTATGGACGAGATCTCTATTAAACCGTTAGATAGTAGGATGGGCGCTCAAGATGTGTTATAAGATTATTTTTTAGTTGACAATATTGACTATGAATCGATCCCGTAGATAGATAGATAGAAAGTTGAAGAAGAAGAAGCTAGTTTAAACTCTATTTAGTTCATTTTACTTATTATCAAGCTCAACAAGCCAAAGCTGCTAGTCCGTTTACAGCCCTTTATAGTTGTCAGTTGTATGGTTTGTAGCTGTCGCAACTTGTAAGTATGCCGTATGCAAAGGCCCAAGAGGCAAGATGCATGCATCTTGCTTAAAGTCAACTTGTTTGCTCTTATAAAGCACTCCCGCAATTTCGAAGTCAAATTGACTAATTTTATAATTATAATTTATAATCATAATCTTTGACATATAGGTATAAAGAGATTATAATTATTAGAAATTATATTTAATTTATCAATTGTACGTTGATGATAAAAGAATATTATAAAAAGTTACTTACAAAATCATGTGTTTGGTTGTGGTTCCTGTTAAAGCTTCTTATATGTGCAAATTCATTTGGCTCTTTGTGTCCATCTTTGTTCAGTAATCATCTCCAATTGAAGTGGCGCCCATGAGATCCAGGTTTTCCTCCGGCCCGAAACTCTTCAAGAGCTCGAAATCGTTGTCCAAAACGCCAATGAGAAGAAGAAGATTTGTCTCACAAGCATAATTTTGAAAACAAATACATGTAACACTTAGTTTACTGTTCTAAATTTTTTTTATGACTATTCGGTTACCTACAAAAATTAAAATGGTTACTTTTGTATGAAGGTTTAACTACCAACTGCATCTTTTTATTGATGTAAGGTAACCGAAATTGTGTTACACAATATTGAATAATATTTTATATTTTTTTAAAAATCACATGACTACTCTCCGATTCCATCATGGTTTAGCAAAATAAAGAAAACAAATACATGTAACACTTGGTAATTGTTTTGAATTTTTTTTATAACTATTTGGTTACCTACAAAAACTAAAATGGTTACTTTTGTATGAAGGTTTGGCTACTAACTGCACCTTTTTATTGATGTAAGGTAACCGAGATTGTGTTACGCAATATTGAATAATATTTTGCATTTTTTTCTTCTTACACTAAGTAAAAGGAAAACCACATGACTACTCTTCGATTTCATCATGGTTTAACAAGATAAAGAAAATAAATACATGTAACACTTGGTAACTGTTCTGATTTTTTATAACTATTTGGTTACCCACATAAACAAAAATGGTTACCTTTGTATGAAGTTTGGTTACCAACTGCATCATAAACAAATACATGTACCGACGACGACCATTGCAGAAACCAATAAACTGTTAATGTTTGCACATGTTGAAGAAAATAAATCCAGCTAACACTTAAAAATTGTTCTTAAATTTTTTATAATTAATTGGTAACCCAATAAAACTGAATTGGTTACCTTTGTATGAAGGTTTGACTACCAATTGCACTATAAAAAAAATATACCGACGACGACCATTACATAACCCAATAAAATTGTTCATGGTTGCACATGTTGAAGAGAATAAATCCAGTTAACACTTGAAACTTGTTCTTAAATTTTTTTATAATTAATTGATAACCCAATACAACTGAATTGGTTACCTTTGTTAATATAAAAAATTAATAATTTTTTAAAATTAAGTTGGAATAGCATTGTGTCAGTGTCGTGAACTTAACTGTCCTCACCCCACATGATTAGATGTTGATTTTTTAAGCTATATTAGTTTCAAGTTACCAATTTAAGAATTTTAGTTTCAAGTTACCTAAGCCTCCACCTCCACCTGCTCCACCGCCAAGTCCACCACCACCACCCGCTCCTCCACCTAGGCCACCACCAATTCCTCCTCCTAGATCACCACCTACACCTCCACCAAGTCCACCGCCACCTCCACCTCCAGCACCCCCACCAAGTCCACCACCAGCACCACCTCCAAGGCCACCCTTGGAGGATTTGAATATTGAGCATAAAAAGTAGCGGAAAAGAGGAGAGAGAAAATGGAGAGAAGATTCATAGGGAAGAAACAGAGAAATTAGATGAAAAGGAGCATGAGGTGGAGGATTTGAGGAACGAAGTGTATAGCAGATCTAGATCTCCAATTATGTTTCTATTTAAAGCACTAATTTTATAAATAAAATATTAAAAATATATTAATTCTGTAAATATTTTCTGGATGCACTTTTGTTATAAATTTTTCTAAAAATATACTAGAAAAATGTAAATATTCCTTGTTATTATCGCTAGGTCCATTCATAGTGGATTATTCACTAATTACATTCTGTCGCATCATTATAAATTAGCTTTTGTAAACTTTTTTTTGTCAACAGTAGCAACACTCTTAATTTACTACAACTACCAACTTTTGAAAGTTCAAAAGTATAAATAAATTTGAGTAATTATTAATTCTAAAATTGGTCAATTTGACCAAAAAAATTAAATTAAGCCCCTCTTTGGGAGACAAATGGAGTACTTTTTAAAACACCGCATTTGTAATCACCAACGCACCGCAACTACGTAAAACCGCATAATTTGTGGATGCAGTGCGATACAGTTTTTATTTTCTACTAATCGTATATTGTGATTGTAGGTGCGGTTGCGGATACACTCGTAAAATCGTATCACAAAATACACTGCATTTCACCTCCTTTTATAATAAATTATATATGTTTTATATATACGAAATATCAAGTTGTAGTGCATCTAATAAAATTGTAAGTGAATAATATAATTTATTTTATTTTTTAAAAGTTTTAATAACTTGTACGTGTAATATTACATTTAATGTATATCAATTTAGCTTCCTAAATATTCATTAGTTTCCTTCAACTTTATGCAAATTAATATGAAAAATAAAATAATCCATTTAATTGATGTAATTAAGGGTACGACAACTTTATTTTTTATTTTTAGTTTAATATATGTAATAGTAATTCCTTACATATTACTATTCATCTATGGTTGCAATTTGTATTTGTATTTTTTATTATATGTTATATATAAGATTTTTAAATAGGTATATGTTGAAGTGAATAATTTTCATAATATAAATTAGTAGTATAAAAATTATATATTATAAATTTTTAAAACATATATGAAAGTGGTTATACAACTACATTACCATCACACCGCAATCACAGGTAACCACAAAGTTATGGTTGTTAATATTAGTAACCGCTAGGGATGGGTATATTTATCGGTTTTTTTGGTTTTTTAGGTAATCGAACCGGTCCGAATCGATCGGTACAAAACAAAACCGATTTGGTATAGGTAGAAAAACGATTGATTATTCGGTACCGAGTTTGGAAAAACATTTTGTATGTTTGATATGTATCGGACCGAACCATTTGTATCGATTAATTTTATAAAGCCTTTTATTTCCCTAGCAGATCCATTATTCCCAAATCTTTTACTTAGATCTCATCTCATCTCCAATCTCCAGTTCTCCAGCCTCCATTGCTCTGAGCTCTCATCGACAATCTCTGATATCTCTCCACAGTCCACTCTCGGTAGTCCTCTCTCCACTCTCTACAGTCCACACTCGGTAGTCCTCTCCTCACTCTCTAGTTAACACTTGATTATTTGCTTCTTCTCCACAGATTTTAGGGGTTGCTTCTTCTCCACAGATTCTATTTATCTAATTTGAAGTCTGAGAAGCTTAGGACTTGATTATCATTTTCACCTATATCTTTTTTGCGATTTTTCACTTTTTGATTTTGTGTTCACAAATTACTTAGTTATATATATATTATATATATATATATATATATATATATATATATATATATATATATATATAATTCGATCAACATAGATATTGAGATTTTCTAGATTTTCTCTTTACGGAGAACTAGATTTCTCTCTTTTTGCATTAATTTTATGAAATATTAGAACAAGGACTTCTTATGTTCAAAGAACAGAGGATTGTAAACTTTATTTGATGTTAAATCTATTAACTCTATTAGACTTTAGCTGGTTAATAATAGTTATCTTTGCCTTTTCATTCTGGGGGTTCTATAAATATGAAGTTGACTTTATTAGATTTTAATTTATGAATGACTTGAATTTCCATAGTTTACAGTAATTTACTTGTTAATTTTCCAAGTTTTCTTCCTGTACAGGTCTGATAAGTAATTATGTGCACAAAACAATGAAAATTTTCTCTAATTCAGTTGCAATTATGTTGTTGGCCTGTTTGGCAAAGTCGTATTCCTTTAAGAACCAGCAGCAGATTACATAGATGTTAATTTGTTAGACATGTATATTTGTTATTCCTTGGATCAGTTGAATGTGCTTGGAAGTTAGATCTGCTAGTAGTTGAATGTGCTTGTAAATTGTAATCTGTTAGTAGTTGAATGTGCTTGTAAATTGTAATATACTAGTATTTGTTACATTTGTTATTCCTTGAATCACTTGAATGTGTTTGTAATTTAGGTTTTTTTAAAACTTTTCATAGAAGCATGGCTGAAAAACAACCACTACAAATGGGTTCGGGACCGGTTAACTGGTTCGGTATACCGGTCCAACTGGTACAGGTATTAATACTCGATTTTGGGTGTCCGATTCGGTTTGGATCGGTTCGTACGATAAAACTCCCTAGTAACCGCATATTCTGCTTACCCATACTTGCTCTTATAAACTACTTTTTAGACATGCTTCTAGTTTATTTGCTCATGTTCTAATAAAAAAAGCATACAAATATAATTTCCCATAAATTAAATAAAATCAAGAACCATTGTATTTGTATGTTGTGACGCCCCCAAATCCAGGTCCCTTCGAACCTCAGATTTGGTCCGCCACGATACTACTATCGTCAAACTATTTATATTTTTCATTCATAACTTAATGAATAAAACTTTACTTATTACAATTTAGAATATAAATTCTTTCCATTTTCAGGATCTGCACAATGACCCTAAACTTTTATAAGTTTCAAATCTTGATTATTTACTATTTTTGTATTACATCACATTCGATGTTATATAATTATGCGGAACAATTTAAACTTTTTCAATCTCCTTTGAAAATAACTCTTTTATTGATATCTTAACTTGAATCAATTACATATCCTTGAATCAAATTATGTTATGATTCACTTTATTTAATTTTCGTATAAATCTTTACATCTCGATTCGAATTTCTCTATGTATCACATAGTACAACTTAACATGTATTACACATTATAAACTACTATCAGGTACATCTACTAGAACCTAAACATGGTTCAAGAGTATATATTTAAACAAATGAATAAATCTCCTTTGATACTATTGAACTTTATCAATCAAGTAGCACGTAATCTTTACCGTGAGTCCTTAACCTGCAAAAGTGGTTATTTGCAAGGGTGAGCTCATTGCCAAACAATTTACAGCTTTTTATGCAAAGACATAGCATATAATAACATACTTAGTTCATGCATTCATAATCAATTAACGTTTACTACGCATGTTACTTCTCACATAACAGACATAGAGATTTACTTCACAAGCATATCATCAAAGATCAACTTTCAGCTTTCATACATATCTCATATGCATTTCATATATATACATCAACATTATCATAGCAAAATATAGCTCAATTAACAGTTATAGAATTCATATATCAGATAAGAACTGAAAGACTTGCCTGATTTGTAGTTTATGAACTACGACTTAACTGCTTAACGCTTATCTGCACTTCGTGTATTCCTACACAGTTATATAATCATGGATTCATATCCATCAGTAACATATTCCATGCATTCTCAATGTAATAACAATGTTACATTGTTTCCTAACTAGGTTCGTGAAACCTACAGTTCACTTTCTCATCATATTCTCGGAATAGCTAGGTATGTATAGATATACCTTAACCACTCGTACTTTACATCACATCCATATATATCTATCACACACTTTGACTCGCTATGTGTTCGACACATTTAACACTCATATAGGTAAGTTCAAACGTACACACAAACGTCTAACTTAGTTGTAACTTCATACCTACTACATCACATATCCTACATTTTCATAGCACAATTCAGATTGTTATGATACCACAAGGTCAAACAACGTATTTTTCAAATCGTTGCTTTATAACTTGTAAACATTCCTTTGGACTTTAACATTTGAAAGTCCTAACTATCATTTATCTTTATCACCTAGCATGCTTCCTACATATTACAGCATGTTGGTCACACATTACCAGTTTAAAGAAATCGTATAAGCATGCCTCAAACTTCAGTTCAAAAACAGAAACTATTCATGACTGCAGGATGGCGCAGTTGTGCCCTGTCTAGGCTTAGGGACGGCGCAGCTGCGTTGTCCCCTGGCCAGACCAAGGTTGAGCTTTTGCACTCCTGGTTTCAGTCCAACTTTAACACACATATACACTTATACTTTAACATGCATACATGCTAGAGGTTCTCATATAGGCATATGACCATTCTTGAGTTCACTTTCACAAATTCTTAGTTCATGACTATTTATAGAATTACAGCTTAAAAGATCATATAACCACCTTACTTCATAACTTTGATCATATGACCTCAGACATTCTGTTAATAAACATGCTCATATTGTTCGTATCATTTATTCAAAGCTAGCATCGTTTAACACTTTAAAACATGCTTAAGACTCATGATTAATTAAATTCTCTTTATGTCCATCACCTACGAATCATATTTAGAGACATAGTACAACATAACATGGCATCTCAAACTTTTAGAATCTAAATATTCATATGTAATGCAATCTAAGTTCGAAAACATGCTCGAGGTTGCCTTTGAAGTCATCTTACATGAATGATGCAATATAGCACATATAAATCAACTTAGAAACTCTTACCATAAGTAACTAAGTCATGTTAACATCTTTTCAAGTTCAGAAACTATATCTTATAGCATTCATGTCCATTAGAATAATTATACTAAGCCTTTCTTGAAAATTTCTCTAACACGAGATCTAATAAGTTTGATCATGGCAAGACACTATAAACCTCATATCATGCTCATTTACATCTGAAATCCATCATGTATATAGACTACTATGATCAAAACTCGTAGAACATAAGTCTCATCAAAGTTCGTATTTTCATTAGTAAAGCTTACTAATAATTTCAACATGTTCATGCTTTCTTACGAATCATATAAACACAAGTTAACGGGTTATTCATGCATTTCTAAACCATACCAACGTACTTACCAAGTCAGTATATAGATATGGTATACATACATATTAAGTTCATTTCTAAAGTTCTAAATCCATTTTAAACTTTACACTTTCATTAATCACGTATGCTAATCTAGTAAAACACGCTCACATTAGGGTAACATACTTGTGTATACACATTACACATGCTTGCATGTTAGTTTATGTCATAGTAATTGACTAACACTTGGCAGAATGTAAAACAGAACTCAAAATTGAATTGGGGATTCAAAGAAGCTGTACTACTGCTATCTCAGAGTGTTAATCCGTGTGATTCTTAGCAAGTGTCCTGTTCGAGCCAGAGAAGCGATTTGCGCGTCAATAGAAAACTAGCCCAAACACAAAAATTACTCACGAATTTGTTTCTAAACAATCATGTATCAGTTTAAACATGCTTATATCCTTATATAACAACTATATGAACATTACCCAACCTCATTATCATCCAATTCCATAAAATCAAGAATTTTGAAATTCAAGAACTCATGAACTCTATTTTGACAGAGAATGAAATTGGAAAGCAATGTATGGGGTTATACCTCTGCAATATGAAGGAACTTGCTCCTAATGAACTCCCAATGTCCTAGAATGCTTGTATGCTCTCAACCTCACCCTCAATAGAATTCTCAGCAATAGCAATTGGAGAAGGAGAGTCCATATATATAGAAAAACTAATACACAGATATTGTCATCTCCCACTAAATTAAACCCATGAATTGAATGATTGTATGAAGGTTAAGAGAGAGTTGGTAAATGGTTGTTGGAGATCATCATCATCCCCATCCTCCCCCCTAATCATGGAAGAAAAGAAGAACATAGGTCTTAGCCTTTTATGTTCTACACGTGAAGGAGAAATAGGGAGAAAATGGGACACTAATTTGGGACAAGCCAATTATCTCAGCATCCTTGCAACACTCATACCCATTACTACTCTTATGTTATATGTTATACACATCTCAACCATACATTAGTTATAACTTAATGTCACAATATGATTTAATATTTCAAGGTAGTAGATGTTATGCAACATACATATAATCCATGTACAGTAAATACACGTAATAAAATAACACAGTTAGGCATTATTGTCCGGGTATTTTCCATAATTATTTTTACTACTCACATAACCACATTATAACATTATTTAATATTAATGTTTATCTAAACATTTATTTCCTTCCCAATTTCTAGAATACACAGATTTTCTATTATTTCTGTATTAAAATGCAACATATTGCTTCATTGTACTACTTGGCACCTTATATCATTAGTCCCAATTAAACGTCACACTTCACGTATTCTTACGCCGTAGGCATTCTATATTACTACTGCTCACATTTTTCCATATTACTCATAGTAATATTATTTAATGATTATACCCACATTAATATTTTAATTGGGCTAAATATCATTTAGTTGGGTATTTTCAACCCACACAATAATTGATTAATATTAATCATTTCTTTTCAATAATTATTATGCATTCCTCTAATTAATAGAATATAATATTCTATAATATCGCTTAATTAACCAATATTTGATCTGGGTTAATTAATTAACTCTTATTCAAATTCATTCATGGACAACTTAACCATCATTTAAGATTTTTATTATCCTTATGAGTCCTTAATACCCATTTCTTAAACTTTAAATTCCAAAAGCGATTTCTGGGGCCATCTGGCAAGAATCGGGGTTGGTCACAGATTTTAGTAATGGCGCTTGATTCTGCGCCATACCAAAATCGAAGGCGAACAAGTTCGCATCGCCAGAATCGAAATCTACGCTTCTAAATACTTTACACATCCTCCTTAAGTGTTAACTCGTCTAACATCAATGCCCTCTTTGATTCCACATCATCGATTACTATTTACCTTAATAATTTAGGAATCACACTTCGAGTTTTAAAACTCTATTTCCCTGATTTGTTTAACCAATTATACATATCCTTTACGGTTTCATACCACCAATAACACAAAACTCAAATGTAACACATACATACATTCCTTTCATCTTCGCTTCTTGCTATGTATCGAATTACGTAATAATTCTCTAACCACTTCAAAGGTATATCGATTTCCTTCTCTCGTCAACAACATACACGCATATAAGTCTAAACCTAGCACACATCGAGTCTTTAATAGTATTCAATATAGTATACTGGGTGGTTTCCCACAAACAACCAACAAATTAGTTTTCGTCTCGTCTACACTGTTTTCACAGTGAGTTAGATCGGTTACTAATTCATATATACCTCCGCTCTCTGAAGGAATCGTTTAGCCCAGCTCCTATACATCCACCATTAAAGAGTACGGTTGTACTGCCTTAGACTTGATACGTACTCGTACAAATACTCAAGAAATTGGTGATTATCAAAGATATTTAATATCACCAACTTACTACGATAAAACAATTTCACATAATCAATAGATAAATTTCTATCCATCTTCTTTACTAATTCATCTCTATAATTTATAACAAATATATAATAATGATATATATTTATTAAACACAACATCACTTATTACATAGCTCATATTACCTTATGTACCACAATACCACATACCTCGTAACACATATATATATATACTTGTTCGAACCCATCTCATACTTCTTACAGTATGCATGTTCAAGTTTGAGGTATGACAAATTGATTCGACCTGCTGAAGTCATAACTGAAGAGAAGGGGCAAAAAAACTATCTAATCTATAAGCATTAGAGAGGATAAAGATTAAATTGTTCAAGAACAAACAACTGACATCATTTGGAGTTTTCCACGAGTTTTTAATATTTTTATATAAAAAATGATTTATATGTTTTTTTTGAAACAAAATGATTTATATGTTAACAAACTTATAATAAAGTTTGAATTGCGATTAACGTAGAATGATAAAGATAGAATAAATTAAATAGGATTATTCTTAATTTCTAACTATCACATAAACCGCTAATTATTATCTACATAAATTTGTCATGGTCGGGGTTAGTTGCACCCTTCATCTCCATAGTTAAAAAATAACATTAAAAATTATATGATTCTGAGTATATCTTTTTTTCATATTTTTTCAAAAAAAGTCGGACACCCCAAATACAGTAGAACTATAAAATTAGAGCAAAAAATCTGGAAATTAAATTTTTACATGAAATGGGCATTAAAGCCTAAGCATTTAAGTAACTAAGAACTAAACACTTGCATCAATCGATGAACTCAAGAGTTGTTGTTTCGCAATTGGTAAAAGAGGTTTAGTCTTCATAGTTTGGATCGACTCGGTAATCCGCGTCGTCCATTGATACAATGTGGTGGTAGTGGGGAGAGAGAGGAAACAGAGAGCAAGAGAGAATAATAGTGGGGAAGGAGGGAGTTGAGCAAATATTCGCGTCAAGGAATGTTTATTAGCCTAGGGTTTCTTTGGTGAACTATGAAGTGTGAATGGAAAAATAAAGAGTGCAACTAGCCCCCACCATTTGTCATTATATAACAAAATTATTTCCGGATGTGGGTTCTGTTTTTTATAAACATTGATCCACATATGGAATTAACAAACAACGTATAATGATTTAGACACTGTTTCGTACATAGGTTTGGTGAAATAGACATGTTTATGTCAATTCAATATGTTATTGATAAATGAGAAATAACAAAGTCAATATGTTATAGATATTTTTCCATCAAAAATTGATATTTCCAAACGTGGGATCCACATTTTATCTTGTAGAAATGTGTGGGACCCATCAAAAACTCACATGAAAAATATCATTTTCCTCTGTCTACAACTTTATTCTACCAGTAGCTATGTTCTTAGATGCAACCTTAGAAGATATGCATATTAACTACATGACCTTACTACTAAAATGGAGGTAACCAAGATGCAACAAAACTCAACTAATTCAGACTTGTAAAGAGTTCGGAATTTTTCAGCAGAAATAAGATGGCCAAACATTTTGAGTTTATGAACGAGGAAAGAGTTTTACAATCTTGAATGCTGAGGCAGAGAAATATTCCATCAATGACATACATGAGTTACATAATCAAAAATGTAGTTCTATGTTCACAAACTATACACAAACGTATGCACAAATACTATAAAAAAGAAAGACAATAAGAAGTGACACCTACCATTTGTATTTTCACATCCTTATTGGCATGCCTAACATGGGTCTTACCATTTGTGCACACAAAATTATTCTTATCAAATTTCATCTTCTCCAAGCTAATAAGAGTCCGATCTACAACATGTAGGCAACAATTTCGACAACCTTACTTGATTTAAAACTTAGAATTTAAGGCACATTGTGAACAGATAAATAATAGATAATACTGCAAGATCAGTCCATGTATAGAAAAAGAGTTATGGCTCCAAGCATTGCTTACTCTTAACAAAAAAGTTAAAATAACAAACACAAAAATAAAATGAAAAAGTAAAATTACAATACAATGACTAATGTTCATACAGCATAAGATGTTGGAAGCCACAACAAAATGTTAAAATATATATCAAAGCATAGTACCGATAAAACGAAAAATACGATAGCATATTTCACAATATATTCAAAATAGGTCCCAACACCAACAGAAAAGAAACTAAAGCATTTTAGTTGCGAGACAGGTTCGCAATAACTTACATTCTTTCTAGCATCACAAATTCATTAAAATGCCCAGTTCTCCAACAGTTATGCTGCAATTCCCATTCATGCATGTTGCATATCATTGCTTTAGATTCCTTATTCTATTGGATCTTCTTACTGCAGATCTATCAGAGGCTACATTAATTTCTTTTTTCTCCTGAAATAACTGTCTACATGAAGCATCTCTTTTAGTTATACCAGAAGCTTCTGATGTAGGAAATGGAACACTTAACTTCTTACCGTGAGCAGATTTTCTGACTGCAGTATCATCAACTGCCACTTCAACTTCCGCAATATTATCTTCTGGATCACTTCGTAACCTAATTAATTTAGCCTTGCTTCTCGTGACAACACCATTACTAAAATTCTTTTGCCGATAAGATAGTCTGGCTGCAGAGTTATTCAGTGTTACTTTCATTTTCTCTTGGGATAATTTATCTGGAAGACTCACATTTGAAGTAATTGTGCTAGCTATCGTGCCTCTACAGTGACTTTCAGAGACCTCTGATGCAGAAATTTGATCAATTAATCCTGGATTTATAGTAGTATATGAAAGATTCTCTTCCTGATTGCTAATTAAAATTTCGGATTTATATTCTCTTCTTGTGGCAACACCACCACCTAAATGTTTAGGCCTACTAGATATTCCAACTCCAAAGCTATCAAGGATTTTGCCTATTTCCTTATTCTCTTCAGATAATATGGCCGATCGACTCACATTTGAAACATTTGTTTCAGCTATCGTGCCACCACATTGGTTCCCTGATGCCTCTGACATAGAAACTGGCTTTGTAGAAATTTTAGAATAAAGACCACCCTCTTTTTGATTGCTTGTCAGAGTTTTGGATCTATTCTTGCTTCTTGGGGAAAGACCTTCACTTAGCTTATTGACATCCACACCCATTGTAGATTCACAGTGAATTGTCTGACTTGTGGAAACACCAGTATTAACATTTGAAGCATTTTTTTCAGTAATCGTTTCCCCACACTGCCTCCCAACAGCCTCTGATGTAGAAACTGGCTTTGTAAAAGTGTTTGAAGAAAGACCCCTTTCCTGATCATTTCTTAAAGCTTTTGATCTCTTCTTGCTTCTTGTGCAAACACCTTCACGTAGCCAATGGACATCCACACCCATTGTAGAGTGGTTGTGCATTGACTGAGATTCTACTTCTCGCATGGGTGTTGCAGCTGAGATATCATTGTCATTTTTGTACCTCTGCTCAACCTTGTTTTTCACCTGATCTCTCAGAGAATTATCCACAAAGCAATTCTTAGTCATTACTGGACTGTTATTTTCCTCATTTGAATCAAGTGAAAGTCCAGTTTCATATAGTACAGGATCCTTGGTCGTTATCTGACCATTATTTTCTTGATTTAATTGAACAGAAGAGCCTCCATATATATTAAGTATATGATCAAAAATCCCCCTAGTTAAGCTGCATTCTTTATAATCTCCAGAAGGGAGCATCATAAGATCACATACCCGAGTCACTGGGAGGTCATCAAATGAAATAGGCAACGAACATTTTGCACCATCATCTGACATTTTGAACCCGTATGGATTTGTATTCTTTGATGGAAGAGCTCCATAAGTAGATTCTTCACCAAAACATTGTGCCCCAAACTCTTCCCAGTCGTATGGAAATCCAAGACCGAAGTGATCACAGACCTGTTCAAACATTATAGACCACTAATGAACTAATTTATACATTTACAAACATTGACAAGATTATACGCAAATTAATCACAGCAATTACATTATTGAGCAGTTTCGGTAGTACATTCAACATGCCTAAATGGCTAGATGCAACGAAATTAGAAAAAATTATTCTACCTCAGATGGGAGCGAGACCTGTTTATATGACCAACAAGTGTGATCATGAAGCCATCTATTGTCTCAAGAGTGACATCATCATGCCTTTTGGCAATTGTTCCAGAGCAAAAAACTCTTATTAATGGCCTGTGGTACAAAATCCAATATAAGCTAACAATAACAATCTAGTACTTGGCTTCGATCTTAATATTAAGCTACAAAAACTCCAAGTCATTAGGGATACAACACCATCGTAACAGGTACCAATTGTCCAATTGAAAAAAAAAAATTATGTGCAACACGTGCATAAAAATTTAACCAAAGTATAACTACTAATGTAGTGATTTATGAAATAATTCAGCATTTAAACAATCTAACGAAAGTACGAAGATTCAGCCAAACTGTAGTCGCAAGCTTAAGGTGCTACTCCCTCAGTTCCAAAATCAAATACAGTATATAATTTCTAAATGATGACTATTAAAGATAATTTTGTGTTCTCAAATATACCCTTAATGTTAGCAAAGAATTAGCCCGTTCGGCAACGACTTATTTTAAAATGACTTAAATTTAAAATATAAGTTGACTTTTAAGTTGTGACTTATAAGTAAAAGCGTTCGGCATCAATTATACTTACAAGTCAGAAATTAAGTTAAAACAAATTATGAAGGTATTCGGCTTATAATGACTTATAAGTTAAAATCAAATGTAAAGATTACTTAAAAGGACATTAATAAAAAGAGGGGCAAAATAGACATTACATTTGGTCAAACTGACTTTGAACACCCCCTTTCCGAAATAGAAAGAGAGGTTACACACAAAATAGAACATAACTTATAAAATATATTGTCTTCAGCCATGACTTTTTAGGTGAGCTTATGGTGGGATAAGATGATCCAAGAAGATATTATTAGCCAATGGTTTAAGGTCTTATTTGGATGGATTTGATTCGATTAGGACTTGGATTTGACCCAGGTTGTTTCAAACTTATTTTAAAATGACTTATAAGTCATTTTAAAATAAGTTACAAATACTTGCTTATTTTTTTCAACTTAAAAATCAATTTATAACTAGAAAAATAAGTCATTGCCAAACAGGGGAATAGTAGCAAAGTTGGTTACTGCCGAACAGGCTCGTGTGATACTTAAAAAAATGGTAGATTAAGAACATCATAGTCCGAAAGTAAAAATGTATATCTAATTTTGGGACGCATGGATTACTATGGTGCAATCACATTGTAATTGCAAGCATCCAAAGCTCTTAAGGGTTCACTATTACCATCAATAAAATGCACTTCAATGATTTAGGTGAAATATACAACCAAAATATATACACACACACACAAAAGAAATTGGAAGATATTCTACAAAAATTTCTATAAAATCACACTTGTGGGTGAATAAGATTAGGAAAAAGAGAGGAAATAATTACCCTTTACGCGTATTTCCTCCAACGCCTAATCGACCGCCATTGGAGTCAACTTCAGCTTTAATTAGCCATCAATCAGTTAGCAAAAGCTGTAAGTGAACACGAGGAAGAAAATATTCAAACTTTTAGCATATATAAAGAGTTGGTACGAATAATTTGTAAATTTCAGCAAGTTTTTGGGGAAATGGAGAAAAGGGGTTAATATAATTACTGTTTTAGTTTTGGTGATGGAGGAAAAAGGGGGTTTTCCGGCAGTGGTGGAGGGCGACGGAGTCAACTTCCAGTTTTGGATGGGAGTTGTGGTGGCGGTGGATGGGGTCGCCATGAGACCCAAACACTCTGTGTTACTCTTGGCGGGACAGAAATGACAATGGGCTGACGAACACGTCAGCCTTTTCCCAAATTAAACGCCCACTTTTCAAATTAAACAATCTCCCTAATATATGCCTATTAAATTAATATCTCCCTCTCATTCTCTCTCCTCTTCATAAATAATTAAATATATTCAATTTTCAATACTAAGGAATGCCATAAATACTCTTCTTAATTTCTTTTTCTTTTTCAAGGTGTGAAGTCTTTAACAGTTTTTCTTTCCAATAAATCTTAGATATTCTCTCCCTCCCATAATATATTTCGTTTTATAGTTGTGTATAAAAATTAAAAAAGTAATTGTACAGTTTTATCTAAAAAGCAAAACTAAAAAAAATTCAATTATAGTTGACACGTTTGACTTATTACACTATTAAACTTTTAAAAATTTAAATTACCCTATTGAACTAATTAAAAGTTTGAAATTATATCATTCCGTTAATAAGATTGGACGTCCGCCAAATTGGCTCATATTCTTTCTGAAAAATGTAGGAAAATCCCATTATACTCGACACTTTTTACTTATAACACCATTAAACTTTTAAAATTTGAAAATACCCCATTGAACTAATTAAAATTTTGAAATTATACCATTCCGTTAATAAGATTAGATGTGTGATGCCCCAAAATAGGTCCACACAACCCATTTTGAGTTGCCAAAATACATACTACAAAATCCAAATACAAACTTCCCTATTTGCAACTATTAAACTATCGTGCAAAATACGACCAGACATACGCTGTGAATTTCAATACAAATATTGTACGGCTAATTATTATCGACATAAATTTGTCATGGTGGGGCCTAGTTGCACCCCTCATTTTTCCATTCACACTCCATAGTTAAAAAATCCCATTAAAAATCATATGATTCTGAGTATTCTCTTTTTTCATATTTTTTCAAAAAAAGCCAAAGACACCCCAAACACAGTAGAACTACAAAAACAGAGCAAAAATCCTTTACATGAACTGAAAATTAAGTTTTTATATGAACTGAGCATTAAAGCCTAAGCATTCAACAACAAAAATAAGCTAAATAACTAAGAACTAAACACTTGCATCAATCGATGAACTCAAGAGTTGTTGTTTCGCAATTGGTGAAAGAGGTGAAGTCTTCATAGTTTGGATCGACTTGGTAATCCGCGTCGTCCATTGATACAATGTGGTGGTAGTGGGGGAGAGAGAGGAAACAGAGAGCAAGAGAGAATAATAGTGGGGAAGGAGGGAGTTGAACAAATATTCGCGTCATGAGATGTTTATTAGCCTAGGGTTTTTTGGTGAACTATGAAGTGTGAATGGAAAAGTAAGGAGTGCAACTAGCCCCCACCATTTGTCATTATATAAAAAGATTATTTCCGGATGTGGGTTCTGTTTTTTATAAACATTGACCCACATATGGAATTAACAAACAACACATAATGATTTAGACACTGTTTCGTACATAGGTTTGGTGAAATAGACATGTTTATGTCAAATTCAATATGTTATTGATATACGTAGAAATAACAAAGTCAATATGTTATAGATATTTTTCCATCAAAAATTGATATTTCCAAACGTGGGATCCACATTTTATCTTGTAGAAATGTGTGGGACCCATCAAAAACTCACATGAAAAATATCATTTTCCTCTGTCTACAACTTTATTCTACCAGTAGCTATGTTCTTAGATGCAACCTTAGAAGATATGCATATTAACTACATGACCTTACTACTAAAATGGAGGTAACCAAGATGCAACAAAACTCAACTAATTCAGACTTGTAAAGAGTTCGGGATTTTTCAGCAGAAATAAGATGGCCAAACATATTTGAGTTTATGAATGAGGAAAGAGTTTTACAATCTTGAATGCTGAGGCAGAGAAATATTCCATCAATGACATACATGAGTTACATAATCAAAAATGTAGTTCTATGTTCACAAACTATACACAAACGTATGCACAAACACTATAAAAAAGAAAGACAATAAGAAGTGACACCTACCATTTGAATTTTCACATCTTTATTGGCATGCCTAACATGGGTCTTACCATTTGTGCACACAAAATTATTTTTATCAAATTTCATCTTCTCCGAGCTAATAAGAGTCCGATCTACAACATGTAGGCAACAATTTCGACAACGTTACTTGATTTAAAACTTTGAATTTAAGGCACATTGTGAACAGATAAATAATCAGTCCATGTATAGAAAAAGAGTTATGGCTCCAAGCATTGCTTACTCTTAACAAAAAAGTTAAAATAACAAACACAAAAATAAAATGAAAAAGTAAAATTAAAATACAATGACTAATGTTCATACAGCATAAGATGTTGGAAGCCACGACAAAATATTAAATATATATCAAAGCATAGTAACGATAAAACGAAAAATACGATATACCAGACTTTAGTTCATACAGCATAGCATCTCTTTTAGTTATAGCAGATGCTCGTGTGATACTTAAAAAAATGGTAGATTAAGAACATCATAGTCCGAAAGTAGAAATGTATCAATAATTTTGGGACGCATGGATTACTATGCAATCACATTGTAAATGCAAGCATCCAAAGCTCTTGAGGGTTCACTATTACCATCAATAAAATGCACTTCAATGATTTAGGTGAAATATACAACCAAAATATACACACATATATACACACAAGAAATTGGAAGATATTCTACAAAAATTTCTATAAAATCACACTTATGGGTGAATAAGATTAGGAAAAAGAGAGGAAATAATTACCCTTTGCGCGTATTACCTCCAACGCCTAATCGACCGCCATTGGAGCCAACTTCAGCTTTAATTATCCACCAATCAGTTAGCAAAAGCTGTAAGTGAACATGAGGAAGAAAATATTCAAACTTTTAGCATATATAAAGAGTGAGTACGAATAATTTGTAAATTTCAGCAAGTTTTTGGGGAATTGGAGAAAAGGGGTTAATATATTTACTGTTTTAGTTTTGGTGATGGAGGAAAAAGGGGGTTTTCCGGCGGTGGTGGAGGACGATGGAGTCAGCTTCCAGTTTCGGATGGGAGTTGTGGTGGCAGTGGATGGGATCGCCATGAGACCTCTGTGTGTTACTCTTGGAGGGACAGAAATGAGAATGGTCCGACGAACACGCCAGCCTTTTCCCAAATTAAACGCCCACTTTTCAAATTAAACAAACTCCCTAATATACCCCTACTAAATTCAGTAGCGGAAACAAAACATATTTTTTTAAGAAGAAAATCATCAATAATAAAAATTTATTTATTCGACGCTTGAAGAGTTTTTTGGTTTATGCAGTGAGAAAGAAAGAATCTGTATCCTGCGAGTCTGCATAGTTTGAAAACGTCTCAAAATTTGTTCATTTTCAATTGTTGAAAAAATATCATTCTCAATATAAACTACCAAATTTGCTTGACCCTTGAAACAAATAAAATATAAAAAAATAATTAAAACCAAGAATTTAAACACTCTCCCTGATATATTCGTGGGTTATTTTAGCATTAAACAAACTAATTTAGCAGCTTCTATAGTTCTATTAAACTGCAATGCTTCTTAGGAAAAGATTTCCGTGTCCAAAGCAACTATCATTTTGACAAATAAAAATTTTGCAAGAACAGTTTAGCAATTTAGCCATTACGTAAACTATTATTTTGATAATTTGGTAATTTGATTCTTATTAAAATTACCAAATTTGAAAGACATTTAGGCTTAATTAAAATTAGAAATTTGTCAAATTACTTACCAAAGTCCAAAGCAGTGGAGGCGTGGAGCAGGCAGAATGGCATGAAGTGAGTAGTGGTGAGTGAGAGGCGGTAGGCAAGAAGGCAAAAGTAATTGGAGGAAGAGGCGGAGAGCAACTGAAAAGAGGGAGAGGCGGAGAGCAACCGAAAAGAGGGAGAGGCGGAGAGCAACTGAAGGAGTGAAGACCTAATAAATATTTTTATTTTTTATTTTTTATTTTTTAATGAAACGACGTCGTTTCATGTTATTTAAAAAAAAATAAAAACAGATCTGGGTTTGTTGCAGTCGGAGAAGAAGAAGAAGAAGAAGTGAAGAACCAGATATGTGTTGGTGTTGGCTCGATTGCTGTCGCTTGCGCAGCCCGCCTCGCCTCGCCTCGCCTCGCCTCGCCCCCAACCCGGCCCCCCTTAGCTCCACTGGATCAGCCGCCACTGGGTCAGGGTCATTTGCCCCGCCTAGTTCCGCCTCTAATTAAATTAATATCTCCCTCTCATTCTCTCTCCTCTTCATGAATAATTAAATATATTCAATTTTCAATACTAAGGTATGCCATAAATACTTCTTAATTTTTTTCTTTTTCAAGGTGTGAAGTCTTTAACAGTTTTTCTTTCCAATAAATCTTTAGATACTCTCACCCTCCCATAATATATTACGTTTTATATTTATGTATAAGAATTAAAAAAAGTAATTGTACAATTTTGTCTGAAAGGTAAAACTAAGGAAAATTCTACTATAGTTGACACGTTTTACTTATTACACTATTAAATTTTTAAAAATTCAAATTACCCAATTGAACTAATTAAAAGTTTAAAATTATATCATTCCGTTAATAAGATTGGACGTATGTCAAATTGACTCAGATTCTTTCTGAAAAAATGTAGGAAAATCCCACTATACTTGACACTTTTTACTTATTACATCATTAAACTTTTAAAAATTGAAAATACCTCATTTGAACTAATTAAAAATTTGAAATTATATCATTCCGTTAATAAGATTAGATGTGTGACGGCCCAAAATAGTTCACACAACCCATTTTGAGTCGCCAAAATACATACTACAAAATTGAAATACAAACTTCCCTATTTACAACTATTAAACTATCGTGCAAAATACGACCATACATACGCTGTGAGTTTCAATACAAATATTGTACCGTATATAAAACGACAATATAAACTCAAATTAAGTCCTCATTACATTTATTATCACACTATTTCACAACATAGTGAATAATTCTATAGTAACTATCTCGGACCATTACTCCACTCCCCGACTAGTCACAACTACACTTTCATTACCTGAGTAGAACAATGGAACACAAAGAAAAAGGGAGAGCTCAAATAGCCAAATAAAAAATATTATAACTAAGATAATGAAAAATAAAATATTTTTAGTCTTCAACAGTGATAAATAAGATATAATATAGTAGACAACAAGTTTTAGATCAACAACTGCAGCAAAAATAACAATCCATTAGAAGAGTCAAGTAGATAATGATGTCTACTATCTTATATGATTTAAGAATCCATCATCAATATTTTATCTCTGCAACACCAATCAAAAGTTCCTTTTCATAATTATGCAAATCAATAGTTTATCGATCTTTGCACTACGGGTCAAATATATTCATTTTTATCACCAGTGGTCATGATCATGCATGTCAAACACCTGTCCATCTATGCACTACGAGACAAAGAGAACTTTTCGCCACGTATCCTTGCCTAAGGGTGTAAACGAGTCGAACCGAAGCGAACAGAGAACTACTCGAATTCGACTCGAAATGATAAATTCGTACTCGAATTCGGCTCGAATTCGAATTATATTTGAAAAATTCTACTCAGATTCGATTAGAATCGAATATTTAGTTCTCGAATTCGATCCGACTCGACTCTAATATTTATTCAAACTACTCGCGAGCTTCAAATTCAAGCTCGAATTCAAGTCTCCACATAATAACTAGTTTTATAATAAATATAATTATAAATTGAATTTTTTATTTTACTTAAAAATGAGAAAATATATTTATTATTACACTTTACAAATATAAAATCACAATTAAAATTAAAAACAAAACAAAATAATAACTAATTATCCTAATTTGATTTAAATTTGTATATATTATAAGAGAATATATCGAACATCTAATCGAATATGTATTAACCGAGTATGTATCGAATCACAATCAAAAATTCAAGTAGTTTGAATATTAAACGAGTCGAGTATAACCTTGCTCAGATTCTACTCATATTTTTATTCAAACTATTTTTAATGCTTAGATTTGGATCATATTATTAACGAATCCGAGTCCCGCTCGTATTTTTTCGGGTTGAGCCCGAATTGAGCCCGAACTGTGTTATCTCGTTTACAGCCTTATCCTTGCCACACAGGATAAAGATACCCAAAAATCATATTGTTTATGCACTATGGGCCAAAAATAGTAAGTTGTAACACCAATGGTTATGCCAATCAATAATCCATTTTTGCACTACAGGTCAAAGATAACTTTCACCACAATTTAAGTCTGAGGATTATGACAATGATATAAAGAATAAATCAAGTGAGATCAATGACAAATATTAGATATTTTTAATTTAATTTATCCAAGTTCAAGAATGTCCAAATTGTCAACATGATAACCAATTGTAGAGTAAAATTCAAGAATAACATTTAAGATTCATATTTCAAAGATAATTTGGACAAGGAAAAGAAACTAAATTTCGTTGTGAATAGTTCTCCAATATGAATAGTACTCCGGTATGAATAGTACCCCAACTTAATAGTACCTCGACATGAAAAGATTAAAATTTAATAAGAAAGTTCAAACAAATATTTCAGTGAAAATGATATTAGATGAATCGCAAAACTCAAGAAATTTCTAATTATTTCAGGAATTATATAAACAATACTTACCATAGTAAGTTTAGATTTAGGATTATGAAATAAAATAATATAACTTACATAATATGGAGTATGAAAGAAAATGATATCACTTATGAGTATGGAAGGAAATAATATCATTTACGAGTATTGAAAATAACATCCTTTACCTCAATTAGTAAGTGACTAAATATTGCTCTCTATGAATTTTATCAACTTGAACAATTGGTGCACCAAAACTTAAGATAACCTTAGCACTTTGAGACATTTACACTAATGATTTAGAGAGTGAAAGGAAAGATGAGCAAGAGAGTTATGAAAATCCTTCTACTTAACCCCTCTATTTATAGCAAAAACTTAATACTATTCAAAACACATTTTAGAACTATTCTAAACACATTTTTTCAACAATTTTAAACATATTTTTTTAACTATTCCAAACATATTTTACACTTCCATGAATATTATTTAGTACTCATTATTATTATAAATCCATTTTCTGTATCACTGTATCACTGTATTAATGTAATAATATTATAGATATCATTAACTCACAATACTAGAAATCAGATCATTCCCAGGAAAGAGAGGGCTTTTCGATAAGAATTTCTCCTCACTGACGCGTAATTAGATAACCTAACTCCTTTCCTCGACAGAACTTTCTAAACATTGTTAATAATACTAACTAATAATATCATTTCAAATAGTATGAGTTATTGTGTCGTGACAGTAATGTGAAATACTGTGCAGTTGTTATTGTGTCAATTATTAAGTTAATAATATGAAATACTATGCAATTATCACTGTAACAATTACTGAATCAATAATATGAATTACTATAGCAATTATTGAATGAAACACCGAGTGAATTCTTACGTAAGAATCAATAGTCAGAAATACTTTGTAATACATTGTGTTACTGTGCAATACTGCGTACTACTGTGAAACAATGCGTATTACTGTACTTTTATCATAAGGTATTTCAACAGCTTAATGATAAAAGTTTTGCCGTCAATTTTAAAAAAGGTTATTTCTGTCGCTTTCTATATCCGACAGTTATTTTGTTGTGGGGTCCACCAATGATTGGTTATTTTGGTGTCGTCGTACTTTACCGAATATAATATTCCCGTCAAAAAGAATATTCTCCGATATAATGAATATTTTACAACAACTGTTTACTTTGTATAATTTGCACATATCACCCACAACTATAACATTTGTTAAATCAACATCTTACTATTTAGAATAATATATAAAGAAAATTAAATCTTATTCATAAAAAGTTGGGGTCTTACAAGATGTCTGTCAAATTGCCTAAGATTTTTTTAGACGTGGCTAGTGAAAAAAAGAAAAGAAAATGACATGTGTCATTTCTACGTGGATTATGTAGTAAAATCAACCCATCTCCCAAGCACGTCTCCAAAGCCTAAAGAAAATACACAGAGAGAAAACCTACCAGTGTAGGAGAAGGCTCTATGTGGCGGCGGTGGCGACGACGAAAACAGTGGAGGCTCATTGTGGTGGTAGCGACGTTGGAGGCTTCTTATGGTGGTGGTAGCTCCTTTGGTTTTGAAACTTTTAACGACGATGTGGGGTGCACTGCTAGCTGGTTCACTTTTTCTCCACTTTTTTTTTATCTATGTTATGTGGATTGATATTACAGCGGGGTTGGTGCTAGTAATTGGGAAAATAGAGACTGATTTGGGATGTTGGGGCTAATATTGGGCTATGTTTTGGTAAATAGAAATGAGACTTTGATAGAGGCGACTAGGGTTGTTGAAGTTGTGATTGCAAAATGTAGGCGAAGGAGGATCGAAAAGAGAAAATTGGTGAAATGAAGAAGAAAACATACCCATTGTTGTTGTTAGGGTTCTAAACCCCTCCTCTACATCTATCTATGAAAATGGTGGTTTATATACATTCAAATTGTATAAAATTTATCAAATTAATGATGTAATTTGAACAAACTAAATATAAAAAAAAAGAATCAAATTTGGGTATATTTAATTTGGCTAAATAACATCATCAATTTCATAAATCTGAAGCACTTTGATTTTACGGTAATAAATATGCACTGAATACATGTGACGTTTTAGTGATCTACTACAGTGAAATTTGTCCGTTGTTAATTTGTATATATGTTTATATTATTGATTGAAAATCTCACGATAAACATGTCTAGTAACTAGAGACAAATATGGCATATACAATATTTATAATCTAAGCAAACGTATTAAGAGTAGAACATAATTCATAATTTGGGTAAAGTGGAAACTTTGTGTGCCCTGATTGATGAGGTCTAAATCGATCTAGTTTAGTCATTGAATATTCCGTCGATAAAAACAAAAAGATGCTCAATAATTCATATTTTGATTTTAAGGTAATAAATATGCACTGAATACATGTGACGTTCTAGTGATCTACTACAGTGAAATTTGTCCGTTGTTAATTTGTATATATGTTTATATTATTGATTGAAAATCTCACGATAAACATATGTCTAGTAACTAGAGACAAATATGGCATATACACTCTTTATAATCTAAGTAACCATATTAAGAGTAGAACATAATTCATAATTTGGGTAAAGTGGGAACTTTGTGTATCCTGATTGATGAGTTATAAATCGATCTAATTTAGTCATTGAATACCCAATTGATAAAAATAAAAAGATGCTCAGTAATTCATATTTTGATTTTACGCTAATAAATATGCACTGAATACATGTGACGTTCTAGTGATCTACAATAATAAAATTTGTCCGTTGTTAATTTGTATATATGTTTATATTATTGATTGAAAATCTCACGATAGACATATGTCTAGTAGCTAGAGACAAACAAGATCTATACGTTCGTTATAATCTAAGCAACCATATACAAAGTAGAACATAATTCATAATTTGGACAAAGTGGGAACTTTGTGTGCCCTGATTAATGAGGTCTAAATCGATCTAATTTAGCACATTGAATACTCTGTCGATAAAACAAAAAAAAATGCTCCGTAATTCATATTTTGTTTTTGCACTAATAAATATGCACAAAATACATATATTGTTCTAGTGACCTACAACAGTGAAATTTGTCATTTGTTAATTTGGATATATGTTTATATTATTGACTTAAAATCTCATGATAAACATATGTCTAGTAGCTAGAGACAAATATGGTCTATACACTCATTATAACATATTCCAACTAAATAAATTTATGAGGTCACAATTTCTCGTGCTTATTTTTGAGTCCTAGTTAATGCATTGTGCATGTTTTCCTTTTTCTTGTTTAGTTTGTTTTAATAATTTGGGTGGTTTAGGACTTGATAATGTTTTTTGGTATCATAAATTTTTCTTTTTTTTTTTTTTTTTGCATTTTCAGTAAAAATTATTTTAACTAGTATAATATTTAGAGATTTTGATATTAAAGTATAAAATTTGATCAAGTAATATTTACAATTAAATGCACATGATGATACTTATTTGCAAGTGAAAATTACACACGCTTAAGGGGTGTTTGTTTAGAGCTGAATGGAGCTGAATCTGAATGACTGAATCAGTCAGTGCGTTTGTTTTGGTCTGAATGGCTGAATCGATAAGATAGACGAGTTGAATGGCTAAGTCAAATTTTTTTAGCTGAATGACTGAATGAGCAGCTGAATGAAGTAAATTTTTTTTTAAAAAAATTAACAAAATTAAAAAAAATATTAACTATTATATTAAGTAATATTAAATAGATAATGTGTTATTGTCAATTGAAAAATCTATGTACCAAAAACATGTAAGTAGTTAAACTCGTAAAGATTTGAACATATGCTAAATTAAGTAGTATAATTTGCTTAAATTGTCTTGTAACTTTATCAAATAACTTATGAATTTATCTCAATAGGATTGTATTATTTATTGAGCTTCTTTATAAATTGTAATTTTGTAGAGAATAAATTATATACAGATGGTTTGTCAAACTAAAATTTTACACCTTCAAATAATAAACACGTTAGGTAGAGATTTAAAGAAAAAAAATCAAGGGATTTGGAATCCAATATGGGTAGTTAATAAGTTTTACCATGTTAAAAAAATAAATATAAAATGTGTCAATACATTTAGGACTGAGCAAAAAATGGGTAAAATCGAACCAAACCGAAATAATTTAACCGAAATTTCTTAATAATTCGGATATTTTTTATAATTCGGTTATATCTGAATTTTTTTCGGTTTACGGTTATCGGTTCGGATTTCATTTTTGTATTATTTGGTCTAACCGAATACCGAATAAGTTGTTAAATACATTAAGCCATATCTTAATAACTCTTCTGAGTCTTCTCTCTAGATCTCTTCATCTCTATCTTTCTCTCGTATCTCAGAGTCTCAACCCAGATCTAATCTAACAGAAGTCAGATCTCGATTTCTCATCTCCCATATTAGACCGACTCTGACTAGATCTCTGTGACACCCCCAAAATAGGTATCCATCACTCATCTTGGGTTGCCAGATACATGGTACAGAATACAAATACAACTTAATTATACAAACGTCGTGTAAAAATACGACAAAACATAGCTGAGAGTTTTAATAAGAATATTGTCATCTAGACAATATCCACACTCAAAGGAGTCCTCATTACATTTATTGTTACACTATTTAACAGAATAGTGAGGACTACTAATGCTATCATCTGGACCGTCACTCCGTTCCTCGACTCGTCCCAGCTAAATTCTCATTTCCTGAAGAGAACAATGAAAGAAAGAGTGAGCTCAACTAGCCCAGTAAGAAATATTATGACTAAGATAACGTAGAATAAATTAACATTAGTCTTCAACAATGTTAAACTGATAAAATATAACAAACATCAAGTTTAATCAGAATGAACAAGCAATCCATTAAAAGAGTCAAGTAGAGAATAAAATCTACTATCTTTTATGATTTAAAAGGTTTTTCATCACTTTTATCATCGAGACTCAAACTTAATAAATAATCCATCATCATCCCTGCACTACGACCAAGGATATTCATTAGTATCACAACCACAAATTATCCATGCACTACGGGCCAAGGATATTCGTGTATTCATCAATGGTCATGATCATGCCAACAATTGTCCATCAATGCACTACGGGCCAATGAGGACTTTTACCACATCATTTGTAACATTACGGTCATGATTATACCGAATAATCCCTGGTCATAATCATACCAAGTCCATCTATGCACTACACAGCCATGTAGATGACTTTCATTATAATATAAGCATGAGGATGATGACAATGATATAAGAATCCAATAAAACAAGTTCAAGAATTAATTTATCCAGAATTCAATAACGTCCAAATTGTCAACATGATATTGCTTTATAGAGTAAAATTCAAGAATGCTCAGAAGATTATTTTCATGAAAAGATACTGGATGAAGCGCAAATATCAAGGATTTTCCAATAATTTCATGGAGTATAGAAGTCAAAGCTTTAACCAACTGAGTATAACAGAATATATGAAATTGCAAATGGATTTTCGCCCGCCATTCGGTAATCCACGTAGAAAAATCATTTCCACAATTTAATAAGAAATGAATACGAAGGGTCATTCACCATGCATGTGGTAATCCACATAGATAGGTTATTCCAACAGAATAATAAAGAATAGAATAATAGAAGAATTCACCATGCATGCGATAGACCACGCATGCATAAAAGTTATTCCAATGTAATAATAAAATAATGGAACCAGGTCATGCGTAAACGCACAAATAAGATATTCCAACAGAATAATAAAGAATGAAATAACAAAAGACTTCACCAGGCATGCGATGAGATCGCGCATGCATGAGTTATTCCAATATAATAATAAATAATGGGAAATTAAGTCATGTAATACGCATGATATAGGATATTCCAATGTAATAATAAAGAATGGAATAATAAGAAGAATTTCACCATGTATGCGGTAATTAGATTGCAAGATATACAAAAGTTATTCCAACATAATAATAAAGAATGGAATAACAGAAGAATTTTACCATGTATGCGGTACTTGAATATACGATTTATTCCAACATAATAATAAAGAATGGAATAATGTAAGAATTTCATCAAGTATAGGTAGCTCAGCGTACAAAAGTTATTCCAATGAATAATAAAGAATAGAATAATGAAGTTCTCTTCATGAATATAAAAAAGAAATAATACCCCTTACCTTAGAAGAAACCGGATATAGGAGTAGTGAAGTAGCAAAATACTTTTCTTCTTTCTCACTATAGTTTCTCTCTCTCTAGAGTTTCAAAGTGAATTCGTAAGAAATAATGAAGGAATGAGCTTCTATTTATAGAAGAATGGACCTGAATAAGTAACTAATTCATGAACGTTCCGATTGATTTACTTTTAAGCGGGACTATCCTTATTGATTTACTATAAAGATTAATAAAATATTCTAATAAAACAAAATCTTTTAAATAAAATATAATATATTCTATTTATAGTCTAATAAAACAAATAACTTTATAAAAGTATTTCATTTTTATATAAAAAGATTTTACTATGCAAAACTATGCAAACTATAACACTATGCATAATAAAATATAATATATTCTAATTATTGTTTAATAAAACAAATAACTTTATAAAAGTATTCATTTTTATATAAAAAGATTTTACTATGAAAACTACACTAAAATACTATGCAAAAAACATGCATAATAAAATATAATATATTCTAATTATTGTCTAATAAAACAAATAACTTTATAAAAGTATTCATTTTATATATAAAAGATTTTACTATGAAAATACTACATAATGTAATATAATATATTCTATTTATAGTCTAATAAAACAAATAACTTTATAAAAGTATTCTGCTTTTATATAAAAAGCTTTTTTTGCTTTTATTACATTAATAATACTAATAAAATAAAATATATATATATATATATATATATATATATATATATATATATATATATAAACTTCCGTGACTTCATAAAAAGACACCTCAATATATTTAACAACATTTATCATCATTATTATAATTCACAATATTAATCGACCAGGTCGTTCCCAGGAAATAGGGGGCTTTCCAATAAGGATTTTTCCCTATTAGCGCGCAATTAGGTGACTAAACCTCTCATTGGCAGAATTTTTAGACATCGTTAATATTGAAAATAATAATACTAATAACTTTGTTATTTCAATTATTGATTTAATAATATATAAATATCGATAATAATTGAATCAAATAACGTGAGATAATATGCAACAATTACTGTAGTAATAATTGAACAAAACTGAGTGACTTCTCACGTAAGCATCAATAATTAATACCGTGTGCTTCTATGCAACCACGCGTATTGCTGTAATTTTAACACCGGGTGTTTCAACAGTTAACGGTAAAACTTCCGCCGTTATTTTCATAAAATATTTTTATCGTTTTCTTAATCCGACAATAATTCCGTTGTGGGGTCCACCAATAATTGTACCGTCGTACGAATATTCCCCGACAAAAAGAATATTCTCCGACCAATCAAATATTATATAACAACTTGCATACTTTTCAAAATTTATAAATATTACCCACAACTATAACATTTTATCAAATCCACACCATAATATTAAAAAAAAATATTTCGAGAAATTTAAATCTTTATTCATAAAATTTGGGGTCTCACAATCTCCCCTCCTTATGAAATTTCGCCCTCAAAATTTACGTACGTACCTGGTATGCCGAAGAGATGAGGATACCTTGACTTCATTTCAGATTCTAACTCTTGAGGTATAACCTTGAGTGTTGAATACGATCCTTCTTATCCAAGATTTTAACACGTATCTCCTCATACGTTAAATCTTTTGCTATCTCGTCTAGTTCTAATTTAATAACGTGGTTCGGGTCATCCACATATTTATGTAACATCGATACGTGAAAAACGTTATGAACACGCGACATACTTGGCGGTAAAACGAGTCTATAGGCCACAGTTCCTACTCGATCAAGGATTTCAAATGGGCCAATTAAATCGAGGGTTGAGATTTCCTCTCTTCATCGATTCTTGCTTCTAGAATAACGCCCTCTTGAACCTTCTTCTTCACATTCATCAACTCTGAGTATGTAGCTTGAGCGGCTTTAACTTTATTGATTAAAGTCGATTCTAATCGTATATTCGCTATCTTCACGTGGGTCCCTAGAGTCTTTAACTCTATCTTCATCATTTGTAAGTTATACGAAATGAGTTTTTATGTTAACAACATCGCACTCGTAAATGCATATGATCTTCTACTCAACGCGTCAGCTACCATGTTCTCTTTTCCACAATGATATTGAATGGTATGATCGTAATCTTCAACAGCTCGAGCCAACGTCTTTGGCGCATTATACGTTCATTTTGGTTGAAGAAATATTTAAGGGTTGAAGAAATAGGTTTTGTACTGGGGTCAATACAAAATTCGATTTCACGCTCTGAGGTAGGCCAAGAAGTCTTCAGAAATACGTCAAGAAATTTATTAATAATAAAAATATCGTTTAAAAACTGTGACTCTCATCCAAGACTTGGATAGTACGTCACATTGATACCTATCAACTTGCCATCGTCATTCACGGCGTCGCCTACAAAAAGTCTGGCTTCGGTGCATTCCACACAAGGAAGTCAACAACGAAAGGATCGGGGCTCTTTACTTATGGCTTCGATATAACAAATGATTAACTTTAGTGGTTTGGTTGCTTGAATTCGCAAGATAAATAGGTTGGTTAGGAATATGAAAGCTAACAACCTTACAAAAAGCATGATGAGTAGTTAACCAATCGATTCCTAAAATCGCATCAAAGGCAAGTATTTTTAAAGAGATAAGATCGACATGTAACGTGAAAGTGTCGATTTGAATCAAATAAGATTTATAAACAGTGGAGGTAACAAAGGTTTCTCCTAACGGAGTTTCAACAGATAAGTCACAATTTAATTTCTCAGGAGTCAAATTTAAACGTTGAGCACAAGCAAGAGAGATAAAAGAATAGGTAGAACCCCAGATCGAATAAGGTATAAAATTCGTAAGTGTTTATGATTAACTTACCCGTGATAACTTCGTTCGGGTTCCTCGACAAACGCTCTCACTTAAACTACTAACGGCTTTAACTTCATTCGAGACATCCTTTGGCATCACTATGCCAATTGGACTCGACTTCACTACACGACAAAATCGAGCTAGGTGACCTTCTCTTCCATAATTGAAACACGCTTTGGATTTTCTTTGCAGTATAGTTTGGATCGGATGTGTCCTCTCCGTCTGCGCATTTGAAATATACGACCCGGTGGTCGTTCTCCTTCCTTAACAACAAAAGCTAGTGTTTATATATTTCCATCATCGTTAAATCTTCTCTTCTTGAAATTTCCACTCCTATTATCTTCGCCATGATTACCACCAAGTGGTTACCATTCTTGGCATGATAATTTCCCCCACGATGGTTATCATTGTTAGATGGTCGGCCAATTGCAGCAAGACGATTATTATCGTGTTGTTGGTCGTTGTCTTTTGGTTGTGCTGACTCATTATCGCGCTCCAATAACTGAGCCCTATTCACAACATCTGAATATAAACAAAGTTTATGAGAAATGAGGTATTGACGTATTTCGGGTTTCAAACCTCTTAGAAACAATCGTGTCATTCGCTCCTCATTATCAACCAAATGGGATGCAAACCGGGATAACTCGGCAAACTTAGCCTCGTATTGCGATACGATCATATTGTTTTGCTCCATTGCTTATCTCAATATTTTCAGATGCCATTCTCAAACACTGTCACAAAACAAGGGTTAATTAACATATCACATATTATCGCTATACTCTGACCGACCAATTAAATACCAAATAAACTTAGGTAGGTCATACTAGCAAAGGAATTTCCGCTCTCCCTCCTAGTTAGTTATTGTCTCACATCTCAAACCGTGGATCATATCCCTAAGCTTTGATACTAATCGTGACGCCCCCAAAATAGGTATACATCACCCATCTTGGGTCGCCGGATACATGGTACGTAATACAAATACAACTTAATTATACAAACATCGTGTAAAATAATGACAAAACATAAATCGAGAGTTTTAATAAGAATATTGTCATCTAGATAATATCCACACTCAAAGGAGTCCTCATTACATTTATTGTCACACTATTTAATGTAATAGTGAGGACTACTAATGCTATCATCCGGACCGTCACTCCGGTTCCTCGACTCGTCCCGGCCTAAATTCTCATTTCCTGAAGAGAACAATGAAAGAAAGAGTGAGCTCAACTAGCCCAGAAGAAGAAATATTATGACTAAGATAATGTAGAATAAATTATCATTAGTCTTCAACAATGTTAAACTGATAAAATATAACAAACATCAAGTTTAACTGCAGCGGAACAAGCAATCCATTAAAAGAGTCAAGTAGAGAATAAAATCTACTATCTTTTATGATTTAAAAGGTTTTTCATCACTTTTATCGCTGAGACTCAGCTTAATAAATAATCCACATCATCCCTGCACTACGGCCAAGGATATTCATTAGTATCACAACCACAAATTATCCATGCACTACGGGCCAAGGATATTCGTGTATTCATCAATGGTCATGATCATGCCAACAACTGTCCATCAATGCACTACGGGCCAATGAGGACTTTTACCACATCATTTGTAACATTACGGTCATGATTATACCGAATAATCCCTGGTCATAATCATACCAAGTCCATCTATGCACAACAAGCCACAGATGACTTTCAACATAATATAAGCATGAGGATGATGACAATGATATAAGAATCCAATAAAACAAGTTCAAGAATTAATTTATCCAGAATTCAATAACGTCCAAATTGTCAACATGATATCGCTTTTTATAGAGTAAAATTCAAGAATGCTCGTAAGATTATTTTCATGAAAAATCTTTAGATGAAGCGCAAATATCAAGGATATTCCAATAATTTCATGGAGTATAGAAGTCAAAGCTTTAACCAAATGAGTATAATGTAATATATGAAATTGCAAATGGATTTTCACCGCCATTCTAGAATCCACGCGTATGGATCATTTCCACAATTTAATAAGAAATGAATACGAAGGGTCATTCACCACGCATGTGGTAATCCACATAGATAGGTTATTCCAACAGAATAATAAAGAATAGAATAATAGAAGAATTCACCATGCATGCGATAGACCACACGCATGGATGAGTTATTCCAATGTAATAATAAATAATGGAACCAAAGTTATAAAGAACGCATACGCACAAGATATTCCAAATAATAATAAAGAATGAAATAATAAAAAGACTTCACCAGCATGCGATAGGATCGCATGACATGAGTTATTCCAATATAATAATAAATAATGGAACGAAGTCGTATGTATGTAATACACGAGATAGGATATTCCAACAGAATAATAAAGAATAGAATAATGAAGAATTTCACCGTGTATGCGGTATCGCAGATATACAAAGTTATTCCAACATAATAATAAAGAATGGAATAATAGAAGAATTTCACATTGTATGCGATACTTCAGACATACAAAGTTATTCTAACATAATAATAAAGATAGAATAATAAGAAGAATTTCACCCGTGTATGATGTACTTGAATATACAAATTTATTCCAACATAATAATAAAGAATGGAATAATGAAGAATTTCACCAAGTATAGGTAGGTAGCGTATCTGATAAAAGTTATTCCAATGTAATAATAAAGAATAGAATAATGAAGTTCTCTTCATGAATACTGAAAGAAATAATAATACCCCTTACCTTAAGAAGAAACCGGATATAGGAGTAGTGAAGTAGCAAAATACTTTTCTTCTTTTCTCTCTATAGTTTCTCTCTCAGAGTTTCAAAGTGAATTCGTAAGAAATAATGAAGGAATGAGCTTCTATTTATAGAAGAATGGACCTGAATAAGTAACTAATTCATGAACGTTCAGATTGATTTACTTTTTAAACAGACGGTCCATATTGATTTACTACGCAGTATTAATAAAATATTCTAATAAAACAAAATCTTTTAAATAAAATATAATATATTCTATTTATAGTCTAATAAAACAAATAACTTTATAAAAGTATTCTGCTTTTATAAAAAAAGATTTTACTATGCAAAACTACTTTATGCAAAACACTATGCATAATAAAATATAATATATTCTAATTATTTGTCTAATAAAACAAATAACTTTATAAAAGTATTTCATTTTTATATAAAAAGATTTTACTATGCAAAACACTACGCACTACTATGCAAAAACACTATGTATAATAAAATATAATATATTCTAATTATTTATCTAATAAAACAAATAACTTTATAAAAGTATTCTTTTATATAAAAAAATTTTACTATGCAAAACACTATACGCATAATAGAATATAATATATTCTATTTATAGTCTAATAAAACAAATAACTTTATAAAAGTATTACATTTTTTATATAAAAAGATTTTACTTTTACATAATAGAATATAATATATTTATTTTACTAATAAAACAAATAACTTTATAAAAGTATTAATATATAAAAAATTTTATTACATTAATAATACTAATAAATAATATATATATATATATATATATATATAAAACTTCCGTGACTTCATAAAAAGACACCTCAATATATTTAACAACATTTATCATCATTATTATAATTCACAATATTAATCGACCAAGTCGTTCCTGTGAAAAGGGGGCTTTCAATAAGGATTTTCCCTATTAGTAGCGTTAATTAGGTGACCAAACCTCTCTTGGCGTAATTTTTAGACATCGTTAATATTGAAAATAATAATATTAATAACTTTGTTATTTCAATTATTGATTTAATAATATATAAATATCGATAATAATTGAATCAAATAACGTGAGATAATATGCAACAATTCATCGTAGTAATAATTGAACAAAACCGAGTGACTTCTCACGTAAGCATCAATAATTAATACCGTAGTGCTACTATGCAACCACGCGTATCATCGTATTTTTTAACACCGAGTGTTTCAACATTTTTAACAGTAAAACTTCCGCCGTTATTTTCATAAAATATTTTTATCGTTTTCTTAATCCGATAATAATTCCGTTATGGGGTCCACCAATAATAATTGTACCGTTGCATCGAATATTCCCAAACAAAAAGAATATTCCCCACCAATCAAATATTATATAACAACTTGCATACTTTTCAAAATTTATAAATATTACCCACAACTATAACATTTTATCAAATCCACACCATAATATTAAAAAAAAATATTTCGAGAAATTTAAATCTTTATTCATAAAATTTGGGGTCTCACAATCTCCCCTCCTTATGAAATTTCACCCTCGAAATGTACGTACGTACCTGGTATGCCGAAGAGGTAAGGATACCTTGACTTCATTTCAGATTCTAACTCTTGAGGTATAACCCTTGAGTGTTGAATACGATCCTTCTTATCCAAGATTTTAACACGTATCTCCTCATACGTTAAATCTTTTGCTATCTCGTCTAGTTCTAATTTAATAACGTGGTTCGGGTCATCCACATATTTATGTAACATCTATACGTGAAAAACGTTATGAACACGCGACATACTTGGCTGTAAAACTAGTCTATAGGCCACAGTTCCTACTCGATCAAGGATTTCAAATGGGCCAATTAAATCGAGGGGTGAGATTTCATCTCTTCATCGATTCTTGCTTCTAGAATAACGCCCTCTTGAACCTTCTTCTTCACATTCATCAACTCTGAGTATGCAGCTTGAGCGGCTTTAACTTTATTGATTAAAGTCGATTCTAATCGTATATTCGCTATCTTCACGTGGGTCCCTAGAGTTTTTAACTTTATCTTCATCATTTGTAAGTTATACGAAATGAGTTTTTATGTTAACAACATCGCACTCGTAAATGCATATGATCTTCTACTCAACGCGTCAGCTACCATGTTCTCTTTTCCACAATGATATTGAATGGTATGATCGTAATCTTCAACATTTCGAGCCAACGCGTCTTTGCGCGCATTATATCGTTCATTTTGGTTGAAGAAATATTTAAGGGTTGAAGAAATAGGTTTTGTCTTTGGGGTCAATACAAAATTCGATTTCACGCCTCGAGGTAGGCCAAGAAGTCATCTGAAATACGTCAAGAAATTTATTAATAATAAAAATATCGTTTAAAAACTGTGACTCTCATCCAAGACTTGGATAGTACGTCACATTGATACCTATCAACTTGCCATCGTCATTCACGGCGTCGCCTACAAAAAGTCTGGCTTCGGTGCATTCCACACAAGGAAGTCAACAACAAAAGGATCGGGGCTCTTTACTTATGGCTTGATATAACAGTGATTAACTTTAGTGGTTTGGTTGCTTGAATTCGCATAATAGGTTGGTTAGGAATATGAAAGCTAACAACCTTACAAAAAGCATGATGAGTAGTTAACCAATCGATTCCTAAAATCGCATCAAAGGCAAGTATTTTTAAAGAGATAAGATCGACATGTAACGTGAAAGTGTCGATTTGAATCAAATAAGATTTATAAACAGTGGAGGTAACAAAGGTTTCTCCTAACGGAGTTTCAACAGATAAGTCACAATTTAATTTCTCAGGAGTCAAATTTAAACGTTGAGCACAAGCAAGAGAGATAAAAGAATAGGTAGCACCGGTATCGAATAAGGTATAAAATTCGTAAGTGTTTATGATTAACTTACCCGTGATAACTTCGTTCGGGTTCCTCGACAAACGCTCTCACTTAAACTACCGGTTTTAACTTGTCTGAGACATCTTTGGCATCACTATGCCAATTGGACTTGACTTCACTACACGACAAAATTGAGCTAGGTGACCTTCTCTTCCATAATTGAAACACGCTTTGGATTTGCTGCGTATAGTTTGGATGGATGTGTCCCTCCTGTCTGCATTTGAAATATACGACCGGTGGTCGTTCTCCTTCCTTAACAACAGGTGGTAGTGCTGACATATTTCCATCATCGTTAAATCTTCTCTTCTTGAAATTTCCACTCCTATTATCTTGGCCATGATTACCACCGAAGTGGTTACCATTCTTGGCATGATAATTTCCCCCACGATGGTTATCATTGTTAGATGGCCGCTTTGCCCCTTAGATACGATTATTATCGTGTTGTTGGTCGTTGTCTTTTGGTTGTGCTGACTCATTATCGCGCTCCAATAACTGAGCCCTATTCACAACATCTGAATATAAACAAAGTTTATGAGAAATGAGGTATTGACGTATTTCGGGTTTCAAACCTCTTAGAAACAATCGTGTCATTCGCTCCTCATTATCAACCAAATGGGATGCAAACCGGGATAACTCGGCAAACTTAGACTCGTATTACAACACGATTATATTGTTTTGCTCCATTGCTTATCTCAATATTTTCAGATGCCATTCTCAAACACTGTCACAAAACAAGGGTTAATTAACATATAACATATTATCGCTATACTCTGACCGACCAATTAAATACCAAATAAACTTAGGTAGGTCATACTAGCAAAGGAATTTCCCGTCTCTCCCCTCCTAGTTCTTGTCTCACATCTCGTGGGGGATCATATCCTAAGCTTTGATACTAATTGTGACGCCCCCAAATAGGTATACATCACCCATCTTGGGGTCGCCGGATACGTGGTACAAAATACAAATACAACTTAATTATACAAACATCGTGTAAAAATATGACAAAACATAAGCGAGAGTTTTAATAAGAAAATTGTCATCTAGACAATATCCACACTCAAAGGAGTCCTCATTACATTTATTGTCACACTATTTAATGTAATAGTGAGGACTACTAATCTTATCATCGGACCGTCACTCCGTTTCACTCGTCCCCAGCCTAAATTCTCATTTCTGAAGAGAACAATGAAAGAAAGAGTGAGCTCAACTAGCCCAAAGAAGAAATATTATGACTAAGATAACGTAGAATAAATTAACATTATTCTTCAACAATGTTAAGCGATAAAATATAACAAACATCAAGTTTAAGCTGCAGTGAACAAGCAATCCATTAAAAGAGTCAAGTAGAGAATAAAATCTACTATCTTTTATGATTTAAAAGGTTTTTCATCACTTTTATCATAGAGACTCGACAATAAATAATCCACATCATCCCCACACTACTACCAAGGATATTCATTAGTATCACAACCACAAATTATCCATGCACTACGGGCGAGGATATTCGTGTATTCATCGATGGTCATTGTGACGCCCCAAAATAGGTATACATCACCTATTACGAGTTGTCAATACATGATGCGTAAACAACTACAACTTTATTATTACAACAGTAAAAGCGTGAGTTTGAATACAAATATTATCTTCAGACAATATCTATACTCAAATAAATCCTCATCACATTTATTGATACATTATTTTACAAAATGGTGAGGACTACTAAACAATCCTTTCTAAAACCTTCATTCCATACCCAGGCTTCGACTTCATTTATATTCTCGCCTCACGAGAAAAAATGGAACAAAAAGAAAAGGGTGAGCTCAACTAGCTCGATAAAGAATATTATGACTAAGATAATATACAACAAATTATCGTTAGTCTTCAACAGGAAAAATATAATAGAATCTGATAGACAACAAATTTTAAATCAATATTCGCGTGAAATAATAATTAATTAGAAGAGTTAAGTAGAGAATGCAAACTACTATCTTCATGTATGAATTTAAAAGTTCATCGTATATCTTTTATCCTGTAACATCAATCAATATACATACGGAATCAAATATTCATCTTTGCACTACTGGGCCAAAGATATTCATCGATTAGTCGTGTTCATTTAAACACTGTTCATCTTTGCACTACGGCCAAAGATATTCTTGAGAAATCATTCATCTTTGCACTCTGGTGCCAAAGATATTCTTAAGAAATCATTCATCTTTGCACTTCTGGGGCCAAAGATATTCCATAATATCATCATTTAAGACCGAGGATGATGAAAATATTTTTTAAAAAGCGAATCGGTGAAACAAAATGACAAGGATTAAGGATTAAGGATTAAGGATTAGTACTTGGTTTTATCCACGTCCAAAAATACCTCAAAAATAATCATAGTGGTGTAAAATTCAAGAATGATCAAAACATGGATACAATCGAGTTAGTATCCGAATATATATTTTAGACGAAAAGAAGAAATTTTATTTTTAAATTGAATAGTACTTAGATATCGTGAATAGTCAGATATCGTGAATAGTCTCAGTATCGTGAATAGTAACCGACACCAAAAGATAGAAATTCCACAAAAACATCTTCACGCTTTCATGAATAGTACTCGTGAATAGTAACTCGTGAATAGTAACTCTGAATAGTAACTTCGTGAATAGTAACTCATGAATAGTAACTCATGAATAGTAACCCCAGAGCATGAAAAAGTTCCAAATTTGATAAAACTTCGGATCGACATTTCAAAGATAATGATATTGAAGAAATAATATCATTTGAGAAGAAAATAACATCCCTTACCTCGAAAGATCGGTCTTTAAATTTGAAACACAGGATATAGGCTATGACTTGGACTTGCACCAGTATAGCAATACTCAAAGTATACTCAAAATACTCACAAGAATACGCTCGATAATATAGAGAGAAAACTTGATTTACGGTGTGATTTTTAATTCTAACCCTAAGCACCTATTTATAGGAAATTGCTTAGAACACCAAAGCAGAAAATTTAATAAATTAATATATATATATCAAATTCATACGCCAACCTTAGAATTCAGATCCTAGCATTTCCCACATGCCACCTTCTAGAAAAGTAAGAAAAAAACGTTTTCATAAAATAAATAATTAAAACTTTCAAAATTAATTATTTCAAAACTTGAGCTTCAATAATTCATAATAAATAGCCCTTTCATCAGAAAAAAAATTATAGGAAATTCAATTCTCTACAACTTTGCAGAAGAAAGTTTTTCCAAATTCCAAAGAAATCGTAGAAATCCACAACAGGCGATTTTTTCTGTTATAATCAAATTTTGATCGATAAATGGGGTCCATGAGCATGTTTAACATGTTTTAAACATTTATTGCAACAAAAATACTCTTCCTCCTCGTATACTCATATATCCCACATTCGTTGTAAAAATATCACAGATTAATATATTATTAAAATAATATATTTAAATGAATTATTTTATCGAAAAAGATAAAATATTAATTTTCAACAATTGTCATTTTAAAATTTTCTCCATCTATATCCACATAAAATCAATATTTTCCTCATCATATAAATCAATAATTAATTATTCACAAATAATATTCTGAGAATCACAATATTGACATGACGAGGCAGGTTCAGAAAGAGGGGCTTTCGATAAGAATTTCTTCTTCTTGGCGCGCAATTAGGTGACCAAACCTCTCCTTAAGCGCGAACTTTCTAGACATTGCCAATAATGTTATCTAATAATATTATTAGGATAATATGAATTATTGCTTCGATAAAGAAAATCTTGTGTAATGACAATTATGAAACAACAATGATATAAAATATCAATATGACAATTATTGAATCGATAAAATAAAATCTTGAGCGGTAATTCTGTAACCATTATTGAGTAGTGCCTTCTTACGTAAGAATCAATAATTGGTGCAATCTGCAGTGTCTGTTGCTTCAACAACAGCGTATTAGTGTGTTTTAACCGGCGGGTATTCCAACGGTGATAATTGGTGAATAACTACTGTAGTTATTTAAAAATAACTTATATTTGTCGTTTTCTTTATCCAATCGCTTTCAGTTATGGGGCCCACACATGCATTTGCTTGGCCGTAAATGCGAATATTCCCAAACAGATCTGAATATTCCACGACAAACGAATATTCCCAAAGCATGATAATGAATATTTTATAACCAACTTGCTTATTTTGAAATATTTGCGTATTTAACCCTTAACTATCCACATTAATCAAATCAACCCTTACTATTTCAAAATAATAAATAAAGGAAATTCCTTTTTATTTAAAAATTTGGGGTCTTACAAGCTTAGTTGTCCAAGATTTACCGTGTAGACATTTACTTCTCTTGTTCTGGTTAGCTTTATAGCAGATGTCTTCAAATCTCTGACTTAACATTGATTGTTGAGGAATGTTACTTGATGACCCTTGTCGCAGAGTTGGCTTATGATCAGAAGATTGTGTTATAGTCCTTCCACATAGGCCACTTTCTTTGAAGGACCTTTGCACCATTCGGTGATCCATATCCTCTTGTCTTTGCCGAACCATTATCTCGAAAGAAATTATACTTGTTGGACGATTGTTGGCAAGACAAGAGGATATGGGTCATCAGTAACATTCCTCAACAATCGATGTTAAGTCGGGGAGATTTGAAGACATCTGCTATAAAGCTAACTTGAGCAAGAGAAGTAAATGTCTACGGTAAATCTTGGACAACTAAGCGTAAGACCAAGAAAATTTTAAATAAAAGAATTTCCTTTAATTATTATTTTGAAATAGTAAGGGTTGATTTGATTAATGTGGATGATTAAGGGTTAAATCGTATGAATATTTCAAAATAATGATGGTTATAAAATATTCATTATTGTCTGGGAATATTCGTTTTGGTCGTGGAATATTATCTTTTCCGGGAATATTAAATGCGACAGTAGCGACCGTATGTGGGCCCCATAACGGAAGCGATTGGATAAAAAAAGCGACAAATATAAGTTGTTTTTAAATAACGTGGCCGTAGTCATGCCAAGTAATCTTTGTTGGAATACCCGGTGGTTAAAACACACTAATACTGGCGTTGTTGGCGATACTGCGGTATTGCACCAATTATTGATTCTTACGTGAAGGCACTACTCAATAATGGTTACGATAATTATTGCTTGATATTTTATTTTATTGATTCAATAATTCTTTGCGTTGATATTTTATATTCTTTGTTGTTTCAATAATTGTCATTACACGATATTTTCTTTCGAAGCAATAATTCATATTATCCGAATAATATTATTAGATAACATTATTGGCAATGTCTAGAAAGTTCGCTAAGGAGAGGTTTGGTCACCTAATTGGCGCCAAGATGAAGAAATTCTTATTGAAAGCCCTCTTCCGGAGGCGCACGGTTGTCAATATTGTGATTCTCGTAATATTATTTGTGAATAATTAATTATTGATTTATATGATGAGGAAAATATTGATTTTATGTGGATATAGATGGAGAAAATTTTAAAATGACAATTGTTGAAAATTAATATTTTATCTTTTCCGATAAAATAATTCATTTAAATATATTATTTTAATAATATATTAACAAGTGATATTTTTACAACGAATGTGGGATATATGGAGTATCTGAGGAGGAAGAGTATTTTTGCATCTAATAAATGTTTAAAACATATTTAAACATGCTGTGGACCCCATTTATTGATTTGAAATTTGATTATAGCACGTAAAATGCTTGGTTGTGGATTTGATGAGATTACATTTGAATTTGGAAAAACTTTCTTACCAAAGTTGTAGAGAATTGAATTTTCTATAATTTTCGATGAAAGGGCTATTTATTATGAATTATTGAAGCTCTAAAGTTCGAAATAATTAATTTTGAAAGTTTTAATTATTTATTTTATGAAAAATGTTTTTTTCTTACTTTTCTAGAAAGTGTATGGGAAATGCTAGGATCTGAATTCTAAGGTTGGGCGTATGAATATGATATATATATATATTAATTTATTAAATTTTCGCTTTTGGTGTTCTAAGCAATTTCTATAAATAAGGTGCTTAGGTTAGAATTAAAAATCACAATTTAAATCAAGTTTTCTCTCTATATTATCGAGCGTATTCTTGTGAGTATTTTGAGTATACTTTGAGTATTGCTATACGGTGCAAGAGTCAAGTCATAGCTTTATATCAGAGGTGTTTCATTTAGAAATTGAACTTTCGAGGTAAGGGATGTTATTTTCTTCTCAAATGATATTATTTCTTGATATCATTATCTTTGAAATGTTGATCTCAAGTTTTTATCAAATTTGGAACTTTTCACGCTTATGGGGTTACTATTCATGAGTTACTATTCATGAAGTTACTATTCACGATTCTTATTATTCATGAATTACTATTCACGAAATTCTATTATTCACGAGTACTATTCAGCGTAAGCGTGAAGATGTTTTTTGTGGAATTTCTATCTTTTGGTGTCGGTTACTATTCAATGATATCAAGACTTTATTCACGATATCGAGATTATTTTGAAAAATAAAATTTCTTCTTTTCGTCTAAAACATCTATTCGGATACTAACTCGATTGTATCCATGTTTTGATCATTCTTGAATTTTACACCACTATGATTATTTTTGAGGTATTTTTGGGCGTGGATAAAACCAAGTACTAATCCTTAATCCTTAATCCTTGTCATTTTGTTTCACCGGATTCGATTTCTTTAAAAAAAAAAAAAATAATAATAATAATATTTTCATCATCCTCGGTCTTAAATGATGATATTATGGAATATCTTTGGCCCGTAGTGCAAAGATGAATGATTTCTTAAGAATATCTTTGGCTCAGAGTGCAAAAGATGAATGATTTTCAAGAATATCTTTGGCCGTAGTGCAAAGATGAGCAGTGTTTAAATGAACATGACCAATCGATGAATATCTTTGGCTGTAGTGCAAAAGATGAATATTTGATTCCGGATGTATATTGATTGATGTTACAGGATAAAAGATAGGCGATGAACTTTTAAATTCATACATATGTAAGATAGTAGTTTGCATTCTCTACTTAACTCTTATAATGAATTATTATTCATTTGTGAATATTGATTTAAAATTTGTTGTCTGTGTATTCTATTATATTTTTCCTCATTGAAGACTAACGATAATTTGTTGTATATTATCTTAGTCATAATATTCTTTTCTTGAGCTAGTTGAGCTCACCTTTTCCTTTTGTTCCATTTTCTCGGGGAGGCGAGAATATAGCGAGCACTTAGCCTGGGGTATGGAATGAAGGTTTTAGAAAGGATTGTTTAGTAGTCCTCACCATTTTTTGTAAAATAATGTATCAATAAATGTGATGAGGATTTATTTGAGTATAGATATTGTCTGAAGATAATATTTGTATTCAAACTCACAGTTTTTCTTGTTGTAATAATAAAGTTGTAGTTGTTTACATACCATGTATTGACAACTCGAATAGGTGATGTATACCTATTTTGGGGGGGCCATGTTATGTCGAGCTTAGGATATGATCTCTGGCGGAGATGGGGAATAGAACTAGGAGGGGAGAGAGTAAATCCTTCAGCTAGTGTGTCCTACCCTAAGCTTATTTGTTAGTTGGTCGATTATATAGGGATATTATGTGATATATTAATTTTCTTAATTAACCCTTGTTATATGATGAAGATTTGAGAATGTCATTGAGAATATTAACAATGGAAATGAGGCAAGTGGAGATACTGTACTCACCAAGCGAGGAGAACGCAACAATTTGGCAATGTTCCTCTGTGAACAACACCATTGAAGCGAGATGATGAGCGAGGGGATGTTTAGAAGTTTTTTACGATTCATGCAAAAAATCGACGAGGGAGACTTCGTGTTCAAAATACGGGAGGAAATGATAGCAATTCACGGGTTGTCTGACCCAAGCGGTTCAAAGAGTTGGGACCACGGAATTTAAGGGAAAGCGGATCCGATCATGGCGGAAACATGGGTCAAACAAATTACCAAGATATTCGATGTCTTGGGATGCACCGCGGAGGAACGAAGGTTCCATTCGCCACCTTTATGTTCCGTGGCGAAGCGCAGACTCTTGGTGAGATGCGTGAAGCGTACCCATCGGTACTTTTCGGCATGTCTTGGGAGAGCGTTTGAGAAGCTATTTAATGACAAATACTTTCACGAAAGTGTTCATCATATGAAGGAAGTGGAGTTCATGATTAGAACAAAACAACATGGCCGAATTGTCTCGATGCGAGGCAAAGTTTGCGAGTTATCCGGTTTGCACCTCATTTGGTGGAGAATGAGGAAGCGTATGGCCGCGGATGTTTCTTAGAGGTTTGAACCCCAGGCATACGTCGATATCTCATTTCTCATAAATTTTCTCTTTATTCGAGATGTTATAAAGCGAGGGCTCAATTATTAGAGCGAGATAACGAGTGCGGTCGATTGAGGACCCAACGAGGATCGTACCGAGATAGCGATCAATGAGAATAATGATAACCCGGTAGGAGAAAGAAATAGACGGACAAAAATGGTTACCACTCTTGGTGGTAATCATGGCCATGAAAATAGAAGAAGCGAGTGGGAGGAGATTTTAAAAGAGGAGATTTAACAACGAATTATATGAAGATGGCAGTCTTAAAGACAAGCGGTTCTAAGGGAGGGAAGCGACCACCGGTCGTATGCTACAAATGGGGAAAAGAGGACATATCACCAAAGTCCAAGCCAATAGCAGTTCAAGGTATGCTATAATTGTGGAAAGGAAGGACATATAAGCTTTCGAGATTGTATAGTAAATGAAACCTAGTTATTGAGGGACGGTGACTCGAAAAGTATCCCCAAAAAGTCGAAAGTCAACGATTAGGGAAGAGCGTTTGTTGTATTTGGTCATAATCGAGGAACCCAAACGAGGTGATCACGGGTAAGCTATTTATAAATTCTTGCGAAGTTTATACCTTACTTGATCTGGGTGCTACCCATTCATTTATCTCTCTGCATGTGCTCAGCGTTTAAACTTGACTCAGGAGAAATTAGACCTTGACCTATCTGTGGAAACTCCGTTAGGAGAAACTTTCATCACATCCACCATTTATAAATCTTGTTTGATTCAAGTTGGCACCATTACCTTACCGTTGACCTTATCTCTTTAAAGATACTTGCTTTTGATGTGATTTTAGGGATTGATTGGTTAACTACTCATCATGCCAAAATTGATTGTTTTCGTAAGGTTGTTAGTTTTCATATTCCTAACCAACTTTGTTATGCAATTCAAGCAACTAAACCATTAAAATCAATCAACATCATATCTAATCATAAAGCTATTTAGTTTATTAATAAAGCGGATGTCAAGCTTTCTTAGCCCATGTTATGGATTTGAATAAAGACACGTCAAATTTGAATAATATTCTGTTGTTATTGACTTTCTGACGTATTTCGAAGAACTTCCCGGTCTACCCTTAAGCGTGAAGTTGAATTCTTTATTGATCTTGAACTTTGAGTACAAAGCCCATTTCTAAAACCCCATATCGAATGGCTCCTATTGAACTTGAGGAGTTAAAGGTCCAACTCTGAGAATTGTTGGACATCGGTTTCATCTCGTCCTAGTACATCTCCTTGGGGTGCTCTGTTTTATTTGTAAAGAAGAAGAAAGCGGGAGTATGCGACTTTGTAGATGACTATCAAGAATTGAACCATGTCACCATCGAGAATAGGTATCCTCTACCTCGTATTGATGACTTGTTTGACCGATTCTTGAGAAGCACAATTCTTTTCAAAAAATCGATCTTCGTTACGGATATCATCGGTGAAGATTAGGCGAGGATATTCAAAAAGCGCCTTCGAGAACTCCGGTATGGGCATTATGAATTCTTAGTCATGTCTTTCGGATTGACTAATGCTCCTGCGGCTTTCATGGATATGATGAACCAGAGTATTCAAGGAATATTTGGATCAATTCGTTGTTGTCTTTATTGATGACATCCTCATATATTCCAAAAGTAGTGAAGATCATGAGCACCATTTGAAGTTGGTACTCAAAGGCCCGTGAAAACCAACTATATGCCAAATTGAAGAAATGCGAGTTCGGCTTGAGGAAGTAGCATTCCTTGAGCACGTGGTGTCGAAACATGGAGTATCATTGATCCGGCCAAGATTGAAGCAATACAAAGTTGGGAACAACAAAAGTCGGTGGTGAAGTACGTAGCTTTTTGGGCTTATTTGGTTATTATCGGAGATTCGTGGAAGGGTTTTCTCGAATCGCTACTCCATTAACTCAAACTAACTCGGAAGGATACAAAATTCGTTTGGAGGCGAAGAACGCGAGAAAAGTTTCCAAGAGCTTAAGAGGAGACTTATTTATTTTTGTTACAACAATACCATCCGGTTCGGATGGATTTGTTATCTCTGATGATGCTTGAGCAAAGGGTTAGGATGTGTTCTCATGCAACGTGGGAAAGTCATAGCTTTATGCCTCATGATAACTTAAAGAGTATGAGAGGAATTATCTACTCATGATCTAGAGTTAGCGGCGATCGTTTCAAGCGCTAAAAATATGGAGGCACTATCTATATGGGGAGAAATTGGAGATATATTCGGACCATAAAAGCCTTAAATATTTCTTCACTCAAAAAAGAACTCAACATCTGGCAAATGACGTTGGTTCGAGCTATTGAAAGACTACGACCACACACTATTGATACCATCACGAGTAAAGCAAACGTAGTGGTGGCGCATTGAGTAGAAGATCATATGCGGGAGCGAGTGCGATGATGTCAAGTATACGCGTAGAACCAACTTTAATAGAAAAGTTAAGGTTGCTCAAGCCACCAGGCCGGAGCCGATGCGTATGAAGAAGAAAGTACAAGAAGGAGCTATTCGAGCGAGAATTGATGAAGAAGGAATACTTGAGTCCACTCTAGACTTTGTGTTCCTAACGACTACGATTTGAAGTACAAGATTATGATGGAGGCACAATCGCCATTTGCAATCCATCTGGAAGTACTAAAATGTATCGTGATCTTGACATACATTTTGGTGGAACAATATGAGAGAGAGATTGCAAAGTTTATCTCGATGTGTTTAACTTGCCAACGTGTAAAAGCGGAGCATCTTGTACCTAAGGGTCCCGTTGCAACCACTTGAGATTAGGAATGGAAGTGGGAACACATTACTATGGATTTCGTTCGGGTCTTCTCACGGTTTCTCAAGGCATCAATGCTATTTGGGTTATTGTTGATAGATTAACCAAGTCTCGCTCATTTCTTGCCGATCACGGAGACTTATTCCCTTGAGCGTCTTGCTAGTATATGACGTGAATGAGATTGTGAGGTTGCATGGCATACTGTATCCATAGTTTGGATCGTGACCCAAGATTCACTTCAAGATTTTGGGTTAGCTTGCAAAAAGCTATGGGACGCAGTTTGCGATTTAGTTAAAGCATACCATCCCCAAGCAGACGGACAATCGAGAGAGGACTATTCAAACTCTTGAAGATTTATTAAGACTACTGTGTCCTAGACTTCAAGGCGGTTGGGATAAGTATTTACCATTGGTGGAATTCTCCTACAACAACGGTTATCAAGCAAGTATAGGTGTGGCTCCATTTGAAGCATTATATGGACGAAAGTGTCGTTCTCCAATATGTTGGGATGAGGTGGGTGAAGAAACATTTTTGGACCCGAGAGTTAAGATGCGTATATGACTCACCGAAAAGATCTAAATGATTCGACAACGTATACAAAGCGGCACAAGATCGACAAAAGAGTTATCGCGGATCTTCATCGAAAGGACGTGGAATTTAATGTAGGGATCATGTATTGTCATGAGTTGCTCCATGGAAAGGAGTTACAAGATTTGGGAAGAGAGGAAAGCTCAATCCACGATTTATTGGTCCATTTCAAATTCTTGACCGAGTAGGAAATGTAGCCTATAGACTTGCGTTACCTCAAAGTATGTCTCGTGTTCATAATGTGTTTCACATCCTGTCGTACTTAAGTAAATATGTGAAAGACCGAACCACGTTATTGAGTTAGAACTTAGGACGAGATAGCCAAAGACTTAACGTATGAGGAGGTACTGTCAAGATCTTGGATAGGAAGGGCATGTCCTACACGCAAAGGTCATACCACAGAGTTAAAGTTTTGTGGAGGAATCATGCTATAGAGGAAATGACTTGGGAATTGGAAAGCGGAAATGAAAGCGAGGTATCCTCACCTTTTGAAACACACCAATACGTCACGTCAATTTCGAGGGACGAAATTTCATAAGGAGGGAGTTTGTAAGACCCCAAATTTTTAAATAAAAAGAAATTTCCTTTATTTATTATTTTGAAATAGTAAGGGTTGATTTGATTAATGTGGATAGTTAAGGGTTAAATATGCAAATATTTCAAAATAAGCAAGTGGTTATAAAATATTCATTATTATTGGGGAATATTCGTTTGGTCGTGGAATATTAAATCTTTGTCAGGGAATATTCATACTGACGGACTTGCAATGACCATGTGTGGGCCCATATGTGAAAAGCGATTGGATAAAGAAAGCGACAAATATAAGTTATTTTTAAATAATGGCGTAGTTATTCGCCAATTAATATTGTTGGAATACCCGGTGGTTAAAACACACTAATACTGGCGTTGTTGAAAGCAATTTACTGCGGTATTGCACCAATTATTGATTCTTACGTAAGAATGCACTACTCAATAATGGTTACGATAATTCTTAAAGATATTTTATTTTATTGATTCAATAATTGCTGCGTTGATATTTTATATTCTTTTTGTTTGATAATTGTCATTACACGGTATTTTCTTTATCGAAGCAATAATTCATATTATCCGAATAATATTATTAGATAACATTATTGGCAATGTCTAGAAAGTTACATCTAAGGAGAGGTTTGGTCACCTAATTGCGGCGCTACCGATGAAGAAATTCTTATTGGAAAGCCCCTCTTTCTGAGGAGCTGCTGGTTGTCAATATTGTGATTCATAATATTATTTGTGAATAATTAATTATTGATTTATATGATGAGGAAAATATTGATTTTATGTGGATATAGATGGAGAAAAATTTTAAAATGACAATTGTTGAAAATTAATATTTTATCTTTTACGATAAAATAATTCATTTAAATATATTATTTTAATAATATATTAGCAGTGATATTTTTTACAACGAATGTGGGATATATGAGTATCTGAGGAGGAAGAGTATTTTTTGTTGCAATAAATGTTTAAAACATGTTAAACATGTCGGTGGACCCCATTTATTGGTGAAATTTGATTATGCTTTGTAAAATCGCTTGGTTTGTGGATTTCGATTCGATTTACATTTGGAATTTGGAAAACTTTCTTCTGCAAAGTTGTAGAGAATTGAATTTCCTATAATTTTTTGACGAAAGGGCTATTTATTATGAATTATTGAAGCTCTGAAGTTTTGAAATAATTAATTTTTGAAAGTTTTAATTATTTATTTTATGAAAAACGTTTTTTTTCTTACTTTTCTAGAAGGTGGCATGTGGGAAATGCTAGGATCTGAATTCTAAGGTTGGCGTATGAATATGATATATATATATTAATTTATTAAATTTTCGCTTTGGTGTTACAAGCAATTTCCTATAAATAGGTGCTTAGGTTAGAATTAAAATCACACTTTAAATCAAGTTTTTCTCTCTATATTATCGAGCGTATTCTTGTGAGTATTTTGAGTATACTTTGAGTATTGCTATACGGTGCAAAGTCCAAGTCATAGCCTATATCAGGTGTTCAAATTTAGAAGACCGATCTTTCGAGGTAAGGGATGTTATTTTCTTCTCAAATGATATTATTTCTTCAATATCATTATCTTTGAAATGTTGATCTGAAGTTTTATCAAATTTGGAACTTTTTTCATATGGGGTTACTATTCATGAGTTCTTATTCATGAGTTACTATTCACGAGTTACTATTCATGAGTTCTTATTCACGAGTTACTATTCACGAGTACTATTCATGAAGCGTGAAGATGTTTTGTGGAATTTCTATCTTTTGGTGTCGAAGTTACTATTCACGATTATCTGACTATTCACTATTCACGATATCTGGTATTTATTCATAGAAAAATAAAATTTCTTCTTTTAAATCCAAAACATCTATTACGGATACTAACTCGATTGTATCCATGTTTTGATCATTCTTGAATTTTACACCACTATGATTATTTTTGAGGTATTTTTGGACGTGGATAAAACCAAGTACGAATCCTTAATCCTTAATCCTTGTCATTTTGTTTCTTTGGATTCGTTTCTTTAAAAAAAAAAAAAATAATAATAATATTTTCATCATCCTCGGTCTTAAATGATGATATTATGGAATATCTTTGGCTTTGTAGTGCAAAGATGAATGATTTCTTAAGAATATCTTTGGCTTCATGAGTGCAAAGATGAATGATTTTGAAGAATATCTTTGGCCGTAGTGCAAAGATGAGCAGTGTTTAAATGAACATGACCCTAATCGATGAATATCTTTGGCTGTAGTGCAAAGATGAATATTTGATTCGGATGTATATTGATTGATGTTCTGAGGATAAAAGATAGAGCGATGAACTTTTAAATTCATACATGAAGATAGTAGTTTGCATTCTCTACTTAACTCTTCTAATGAATTATTATTTCATTCATGAATATTGATTTAAAATTTGTTGTCTATTGTATTCTATTATATTTTTCCTGTTGAAGACTAACGATAATTTGTTGTATATTATCTTAGTCATAATATTCTTTTCTTGAGCTAGTTGAGCTCACCCTTTTCCTTTTGTTCCATTTTTCTCGTGGAGGCGAGAATATAGCGAAATGCGAAGCCTGGGTATGGAATGAAGGTTTTAGAAAGGATTGTTTAGTAGTCCTCACCATTTTTGTAAAATAATGTATCAATAAATATGATGAGGATTTATTTGAGTATAGATATTTATCTAGAAGATAATATTTGTATTCAAAACTCGCGATTTCTTGTTGTAATAATAAAGTTGTAGTTGTTTCTGTACCATGTATTGACAACTCAGAATAGGTGATGTATACCTATTTTGGGGGCGTCACAAAGCTCAGATGAGACAATATGCTTTCTGGATAAAGCATATGAAGAAATGAGCTAGCTATGACATAGAAGACTGTCTCATCTCAACTTCAAGAGCATATCCAAACTGACCTCAAAAGATCTAGTTGCAGGCTTACCTAAGTTAAGCTTTGTTAAAGAAAGCCGTGCAATGCCTATCAGCTTGGAAAGCAAACCAGAAGCTCATTCAAGAGCAAAACTGCCAACTCAATTAACAATCCCCTGCAGCTACTCCACATGGATCTATTTGGGCCAATTCCAACAATGAGCCTTGGAGGGAAGAGATACTCACTAGTCGTAGTGGACTATTACACCAGATTCACATGGGTATTCTTTCTAACCTCGAAAGATGAAACAAGTTCCCAACTGATCAAGATGTTCAGACTAGTGATGAACGAGAAATGGGAGAAAATCAGGGCTATAAGGAGTGATCATGGCAGAGAATTTGACTTCTCTAAAACGGACCAGTTCTGCACAGACAATGGCATTAGTCAAAACTTTTCAGCTCCACGAACCCCTCAACAAAATGGAGTAGCTGAGAGAAAGAATATAACGTTGATAGAGGCTGGAAGAACTCTACTTGTAGCAAGACATCTGCTGAATACTTACGGGCGTGAAAGTCATTAACTCTTCGCACGCTACACTCGAGAGCGGATCAACGATATACTCTCTACGATTAAGAAGATTCCCTACGAACTGTGGAAAGGAAGAAAGCCAAATGTCAGCTACTTCCATGTATTCGGCTGTGCATGCTACATTCTCAACAATGGGAAATAGTATCTGACAAAGTTCTAACCCAAGTCAGACGAAGGAATCTTTCTTGGATATGCCATAGACAGTAAGGCCTATAGAGTATTCAACAAGAAAATGCTAAGTGTGGAAGTCTCGATCCACATCATCTTTGATGAAACAGACTTGGACAAAACAGTGTCTCAAGACACTATGAATGACAGTTCAGACACTACGAACGAGGTCGTTGAGCTTAATACCACGATCGTAGTCCTAAACAATGAAATTGTTGAGCAAAGAAATGAGATAGTAGAGAGGTCCACGCAAGACAACGAACCTCCACATCAAGAAGCAGAAATTGATCTTAAAGATCTCAGACAAGAAGGCATCAGGACAAATGTTCCAACAGGAAACAGATGGGAAAGAGATCACACTCAAGACTTAATCATTGGAGATCCTAGTGCAAGAGTCAAAACAAGAGCTGCCATTCAGAATGAATGTTTCTATCTGAGCTTCCTGTCACAAATAGAACCTAAGAAGATTGAGGATGCTATGGAAGACTCCAGCTGGATAGAAGCCATGCAGGAAGAACTTAATCAGCTTGAAAGAAGCAAAGTATGGAGATTGGTTCCAAGACCAAAAAGTCATTCTATCATTGGAACCAAGTGGGTCTTCAGAAACAAGATGGATGAAGATAGAGTAATAACCAGGAATAAGGAAAGACTAGCGGCCAAGGGTTACTCTCAGGAAGAAGGCATTGACTACGATGAGACATTTGCACTTGTTGCCAGACTAGAAGCCATCAGAATATTTCTTGCCTTTGCTGCTCATATAAAGTTCAAAGTCTTCCAGATGGATGTCAAAAGTGCATTTCTAAATGGTGAACTTCAAGAAGAAGTATATGTAGAGCAACCTATAGGTTTCATTAACCCATCTCTTTCTAATTATGTCTATAAATTAGACAATGCCTTATATGGCCTTAAACAAACACCTAGAGCATGGTATGAAACACTAACTAACTTTCTTATTGAAAATGGGTTCACTAGAGGTAGAGTAGATACCACATTATTTCTTAGAAAGCATAAAGACAAAGTCTTATTAGTTCAAATATATGTTGATGATATTATTTTTGGTTCTCCGATGAAAAATTATGTAAGAGATTTGCCAAGCCTATGCCAGAGCAAGTTTGAAATGAAAGCGTGATGGGTGGTGAACTTCTTCCTTGGACTGCAAGTAAAGCAGGCTGATGAAAGAATCTTTATCAACCAAGCCAAGTACATTAAAGACTTACTTAAGAAGTATGGCTTGGAATCAGCCTCTCCCATGAAAACCCCAATTGCTCCTGCAACCAAGCTTGACAAAGATGAAAAAGGTAAAAGTATTGATATAACTCAATACAGAGGTACGATAGGCTCTCTTTTATATCTAACTGCCAGTAGACCAGATATAATATTTTCAACATACATATGTGCTAGATTTCAAGCTAGTCCTAAGGAATCACATTTAACTGCAGTAAAGAGGATTTTCAGGTATCTCAAGGGTACACCTCACTTGGGGCTTTGGTATCCCAAGGAGTCCTCATTTGAACTAACAAGATATCTGAGATCTTTGATTTTGCGAAATTTGCGAAATAGAGGAAAAGTACCGATGACACACCCGTCACTACTAGGAAACAAACTTGTGTCCTGGTTTAGCAAAAAGCAAAACTCAAAGTATCTACTTTAACTACGGTTTGAATATATTGTTTCTTTGGCATTCTTGCTACATGATCCTATGGATGAAAAATTAGCTAGCAGACTATGGGTTTGAATTCAAATCTATACATGTTCACTGTAATAACACAAGTGCCATAGCAATAACTCATAATCCTGTCATGCATTCTAGGACTAAGCATATAGAAATAATGTATCATTTCATTAGGGATCATGTGCAAAATGGAACCATATCTTTACATTATACCCCTACTGAAAATCAACTTGCTGATGTCTTTTCAAAGCCTCTAGATGAATCCAAGTTTAACAAATTAATAAGTGATCTAGGCATGTTAAATTTACAACCATAATATCTATGCTTTAGTTTGTGCTAACCATGCAGATATAAAGGCTATGTTCGAAATCATAGACATGACCAAAGGAAGTCCACGATCGTAGAGATGCAGTGACATGAAAGACAACGATCACAGTGCAGACTCAACGATCGCAGTGTCAACTCAACGATGGCAGAGCTCCATCAACAGAACAAAGGAGCATCTTGTGATGAAAAAGTTCAACAAATCAAAGCAATCTCTCTGTCAAGCGCCTTAGGAACAAACCTAACCCTTGATTCACTCTATGAGGTTGGCCCTTCTTGAGCTACCTTAAACCGAGAAGAATACTAAGTCAAAAGTTCATCACAAGGACTTGGGTAGACTCGACGATCGCAGTTCAGACTCAACGATTGTAGAGCAGACTCGATGATCACAGTTCAGACTCGACGATTGCAGAGCAGACAAGACGATCGCAGTTCAGACATGATAATTGCAGAGCAAACACGACGATTGAAATGCAGACTCGACGATCATAAAGACTACCTCAACGATCATAGTCTTCCCAATGGATACATTAGCTCAGAAGGAGCTAAGGGCAAATCAGTACATTCCTCTTCAGTCAAATTCGTAGAGACAAGCAGAATTTGACGCATGCCCCACTAAGCAAATGGAGAGAGGGAAGTTAGAAGTACAGTTTGAAAATACCTTTGTGAAATTAGAAGTTCAAAAAGCTCATCCCTCTCTCTCTCTCTACAAGAAGAAACCCTAACCTTCTGAAAAGCTCAATCAACCATACTCAGTGCAAAGTAATCAAAAACAACCTCTAATGTCATCTCTGGCTACAGACTCTGTTTCGATGAGTTCAAGACAGCTGAACCCAAATTTCATAAAATTCTATCTCTAATAAAGAAAACTGGTCTTGAAGAGGCCATGGGTACGAGCACATGGATCTACCCTAAGCTGATAAAGGAATTTTACAGAAATGGTACGTTCGAGAACGACATCATCACTACGAGGGTCAAGAACGTGGAAATCAAGCTCAAGGTTGAGGACATAAACCTAGCCCTAGGTTTCAAATCAAAAGGGTTTTCGTTCATAGAGGGCATCGATTTCCATGAAGGGCATAAGAGGATGCATCACAAGAAGTCTCCAAATGTCAGGGGGTACAAAAAGAAGGAGTTTCCCCAAAGGTACGAATTTCTGGCAGACATTGTTGGGAAATGAATATGCTGCAAGAGCTCCGACCATGACTCTGTAAACGAAGTGCAGCTCAAGCTCATGACAACCATAAGTAGTGGGATTCAACTCAACTATGGAGCCCTACTACTTGAATGACAACCCGATATTTTCTATACAAATAAATTAGAAATTTTACGAATAATTTTTTTTTATTTTAAATATGGGGAATATGGGCCAAGATAATGTGTATGTATTTATGTGATAAATAAAAATATGAATATTTACAAATAATTTTATTTTAGAATTATTGATCATTATAAATTATATTCTTATCATAATTAATTTTATAGTAGAAATGTTTTATTAATTATTTTCCATGAAAATATAATCATATATTATTTATATAATATATGAAATGATTTTAAATTATTATAATAATTATTTTATTATATGAATTTTATTGATTATTAAGTTAATTATTTTTAACTTAATTAATAATGTTAAGTATGATAGATAAATCAGATATGGAATCCAAACCCTAATTTTTGGATTTTGATCAAGGCATGAGAATAATAATATAATATTAAATATATTTTGATTTTTCAATGCTATAAATATGTACTGTATATGTGGACCGATAAGGGTTGGTCAATTATGGTATTATGTGACAAACCCTTGTATTACTGTGTGAAACCCTAATTACAAAATTTAGAGACTAATTTTATTTTATTTTAAACCCTAAATGAAAGCTTCGTAAGCTAATTATACATTAGGTGAGATAATTAAATAACCTGAGGGTTATGGTAATAAGGAAATGTTAGTATTTAATATGTATACTAACTTAAGTGGATAATCTTGTTATTTCAAGTGACTAATAATTTTAAACCTATTTCTAGTAAACCTAATTAGGTTATGAGCTAAAGTCACATGTATAAGTAATTAAATTTCATAAGATTGGGAATGAGAACCCTAAATAAACAATTTGGGTAGCATATATTAAAATTGTTAGACTATGTTCATTACATGGCCCAAAACAATTCAAGGAGAAGCCCAAAAGAAATAAAATGCAAGCCCAAACTTAGTCCACTTGATTAAGGGTATTTTAGACCTTTGATTTATCTAATTTATGCATTAAAATAAAGGCTAAATGAAGGAATTAGTGGGAAAATATATAGCTGGCCACATTAGCCTTTTTAAGGCAAGAATATTAAGCTAATCAAGTTCCATAAGTAGAAGTCTTACACACAAGGACAAGTGTGTTATGCTCCCATTGGTGGAAAATCTAATTAGCACCCTTAATCACATGATTAGGCTTAATTGGAAGAGATAAGGTGAATCCTTTTATCCAAGGGACAATAAAAGTATGGGGGATATTAGTTAATAACCCCATTTCATTTGCTAGATCATTTCATTTCTCCTATTATCCTTCTTCTATTTTTTTCTTCCAAGCTAGCAACATATAAAGAGAGAAAAGAGAGAGAGGGTTCGGTATTCTTGAGAGGGAGAGGAGTTATTGTTCATGTATCCTAGATTCATAACCTACTTTGGAAGAACAAGAAGGATAGCAAAGAAAACTAGGTGAGGTTCTCTTCCATTCTTTTTCTTTTCTTCTTCTATTTTGTGTTATAGCAAGATTTGTTAGGGTTATGAACTAATACTCAAGATACCCTAGTTTTACATATCATCATGTATGGAACTAAGTATCTTGAGTGTTAGATTAAAGGTTTAGAGGAAGGAAATGAGCATATGTTCTCCAAGGGGTGAAACCCTTATTTTTCTTCCACTAAATCTTGTGTAACTCAAGTTTTACAACTTGGATTTGTGATCCGTTGAAGGGGGGTGATAGATACATGAGTTATCTAGACTTTTATTAATAAAGAATTTCTCGAAAAATATATTTTTGAATATTATGGTGTGGATTGATATAATGTTATAGTTGTGGGTAATATTTACAAATTTTGCAAAGTAAGCAAGTGGTTATATAATATTCGATTGGTGGGGAATATTCGTTTTAACGGGGAATATTAAATGCGATGACACAATCATTAGTGGACCCCACAAGCGAAAGTATTATCGTAGTTAGAAAATGAGCATGAATTATCTTTTTATAAAAATAACGGCGGAAGTTTTCTAGTTAAAGCTGTTGAACTACCCGGTAGTAAAAAAATACGATGTCTGGCGTGGTTGCGTAGTAGCACACGGTATTGATTATTGATGCTTACGTGTGAAGTCACTTTCGGTTATACTCAATTATTACTACGATAATTGTTGCATCATATCTCTCGTATTATTGATTGATTATTGTCACGGTATCATCTGCATAATATGATATATTATTAAATCAATAATTGAGGCGACAAAGTTATTCATATTATTAAATTGCAATATTTACAATGTCTAGAAGTTACATCGAGGAGAGGTTTGGTCATCTAAATTGCGGCATGATAAGGAGAAATCCTTATCGGAAAGCCCCTCTTTCACAGGAGAGACGATTTGGTTGTTAAATATTGTGAGTTATAATATTAATGATGAATAAGTTTCGTGTTGATTAAAGATGAAATTGATAGTTCCATTGTGTTTGGAATTATTAGTGTTAGTGGAAATCGACATTTATTTTGATATTAATTGATGTCTGGAAGTTATCTTGACCGATCGGGTAATTAATCGGATAAATGAGCAATTAATTGCTATTAATTCACATGATTATAACTATTTGTTCACATGTGTGTACTATTGATTCACATTCTTGTACTATTAGGGGAGTTGGTGCAAGATTGATAATACTTGCATGACTAAGTTAAAAATGGAGGTATAGATGGAGAGTCTTATCTTGTAATTCGTATTTTCACATGATTATAACTATTGATTCACATGATTGAACTATTGATTCACATTATTTACTATTAGGGGAGGTGGTGCAAGTTTGATAATACTTGCGAGGACTAAATTAAAAATGAAAAAAAAGAGGAAGGTATTATCTTTGTAATATTTTGAGCCCCAAAAGCGTGCAATTATCGAAACTATATTTTCTATAAATAGAAGCTCATTCTTCCTTCATTTCTCACCAATTCACTAAAGCTATAGAAGCAATTATTATAGAGAGAAATTATAGAGAGAAAGAAGAAGAGAAGTCTGCTACCTCTCTTATTCGATATCAATTTTTTCTAAGGTAAAGGGGTATTATTCTTTTATTCATTGAAGAGAGTTTTTTCTTTCAATGAAGTAAGAGTTGTTATTCCATTCTTTATTATTATGTTGGAATAACACATACATAAAATACTGCATACATGGTGAAATTCTTACATTATTCCATTCTTTATTATTACATTGGAATAATACATCTGATCATCGCATGCATGGTGAATATGTTATTATTCCATTCTTTACATTGAAATACATTGTTATTCCATTCTTTATTATTACATTGGAACATCATTCATGGATTTACATGACTGGTTCCATTCTTTATTATTACATTGGAATATCACATGCATGCGGATTATGCATATTACATGGTTCCATTCTTTATTATTACATTGGAATATCACATGCATGCGGATTATATGCATGACTGGTTCCATTCTTTATTATTACATTTTGGATATATCACATGCATGTGATCACGTATGACTGATTGATTCCATTCTTTATTTATTACATTGGAATAAACATGTCATGCATGCGATCTATCGCATGCTGGTGAATTCTTACATTATTCCATTCTTTATTATTACATTTGGAATAACACATCATGTGGATTACCGCATGCGTGGTGAATGATCCTTCGTATTCATTCCTTATTAAATTGTGGAAATGATGCATCTACGTGGATTCTGCGCATGGCGGGTGAAAATCCATTTGCGGTTTCATATATTCTATTATACTCGGTTGGTTAAAGTTTTGGCTTCTATACTCCATGAAATTAGTAGAATATCACGGATATTTGCGCTTCATCGGTATCTTTTCATGGAAATATTCTTACGAGCATTCTTGAATTTTACTCCACAAAAAAGTATCATGTTGACAATTTGGGCGTTATTGATTTACGGATAAATTAAATTATAAATCTTTAAAATTTATTCTTGAACTTGTTTTATTGAATTATTATGTCATTGTCATCATCCTCATGCTTATATTGTGATGAAAGTCATCTTTGGCTTACGTGCGTAGATGGACTTGGTATGATTATGACGAGGATTATTCGGTATAATCATGACTGTAATGTTATAAATGATGTGGTAAAAGTCCTCATTGGCTTTGTAGTGCATTGATGGACGATTTTTGGTATGATTATGACGGGGATTATTCGGTATAGTCATGACCATTGATGATTTAATGAATATCCTTGGGCGTAGTGCGAGGATGATTCGATGATGTGGTTTATTTATTAATTTGAGTCTCGTGATAAAATTGATGAAAAACCTTTTTAAATCATAGAAGATAGTAGATATTATGCTCTCTACTTGACTCTTCTAATGGATTGCTTATTCATTGTTGAGTTAAACTTGATGTCTATTATATTTTATCGGTTTAACATTGTTGAAGGCTAATGATAATTTATTACGCATTATCTTAGTCATAATATTTCTTCTTGGGCTAGTTGAGCTCACCCTTTTTCTTTCTTTGTTCTCTTGAGGAAATGAGAAGCGTGGTAGGGACTAGTCGGGGAGCGGAGTGATGGTCGAGGATGATAGCATTAGTAGTCCTCACTATTACATTAAATAGTGTGACAATAAATGTAATGAGGACTCCATTGAGTGTGGATATTGTCTAGATGACAATATTCTTATTAAAACTCTTAGATTATGTTTTGTAAGTATTTTACGATTGTTGTATAATTAAGTTGTATTTGAATTTTGTACCATGTATTTGGCGACTCAAGATGGGTGATGTATACCTATTTTGGGGGCGTCACGGTTGGTATCAAAGCTTAGGGATATGATCCACCTGGTGAGATGTGAGACAAGAACTAGGAGGGAGGCGGGGAATTCCTTCGCTAGTATGACCTACCTAAGTTTATTTGGTATTTAATTGGTGAATTAGGAGTATAGGGATAATATGTGATATGTTAATTAACCCTTGTTTTGTGGCGGTATTTGAAAATGGCATCCAGAAAATGTTGAGATAAGCAATGAAGCACATGAGGACAGTTGAGTCACCACAGATTAATACCGAGGATAATGTGCTGATAGGAAGACAATAATCCTCGAATGTAAACAACAACGATCAAATGATGAGCGATGGGATGTTCGGAGCTTTTTATGCAATTCATGCAACATCATCGAAAGCGGCTCTCATCCAAAATGCGGTGGAAACAACGACAACTCTCGGACGGTCACCATTAAGCGATTCGAGGCTGGGACCACGGAGTTTTTGGAGAGCAAAACCACTTAAAGCGGAGGCGTGGATAAAAGCGAGATCAACAAGATATTTGATGTCTTGGGATGCTCAGGAGAGAAAAAGGTTCCTTTGCCCACCTTCATATTTTGAGAGAGATGATTCTTGGTGGGAATCGTAAAAGCGTACTCGACTGCTTGCTTTTCGAAATGTCTTGGGAGAAGTTCGAAGCATTCAATGACAAGTACTTTCACGAAAGTATTCATCACATGAAGGAGGTAGAGTTCATCAAGCTTGAGCAAAACAATATGGCCAGTGGCGCGATCTGAAGCTAAGTTTGCGAGTTGTCTCGGTTTGCGTCCCACTTGGTTGATAATGAGGAGAGAGAGAATGGCGGATGTTTCTAAGAGGTTTGAAACACGAGATCGTCGATACCTTATTTCTCATAAAGCTTGTGTTTGTATTAGGATGTTGTGAATAGGGCTCGATTATTGGGCGCGATAATGAGTCAATTGACGAGAGAAGAAGCGAAAATCAATCGATAATACCGGTGGTAGCGATCATTGAAGCGGTGACAACAAGCGTGGAGGAATCAACATGCGAAATGGTAATCACTTGGTGGTAATCATGGCCCATGACAATAAGAGTGGACATTTCAAGAAGAGGAGATTCAATAATGATGGAAAGGCGTCGACACCTGCACTTTTGTTGTTAAGGAAGGAGAGCGACCCCCGATCGGTCGTATGTTACAAATGTGGAGGGAAGGACACATAAGTCAAGCTGCGCGATGCGGTCAAAGCGTGTTATAATTGTGGAAAAGAAGGTCACCTAGCCCGATTTTTTGTCGTGCACCAAAGTCAAGTCCAATTTGGGATGGAGGCATCAAAAGGTGTCCCGAGACAAGACAAAAGCCGGTAGTTCAAGGGGAGGCGTTTGTCGTAACCTCCCAAAAAAGCGAGGAATCGAGCGAGGTGATCACGGGTAAGCTAATCATAAACTCTAGTGAAGTTTATACTTTATTTGATACGGTTCTACCCATTCTTTATTTCTCTACTTGCGCTCAGCGTTTAAATTTGACTCAGGAGAAATTAGACTTTGACTTATCTGTTGAAACTCCGTTGGGAGAAACCTTCAATACATCCACGGTTTATAAGTCTTGTTTGATTCAAATCGGTGTACATACGTTACTGTCGATCTTATTTCTTTGAAAATACTTGCATTTGATGTGATTTTAGGGATTGATTGGTTAACTACTCATCATGCTAAAATCGATTATTTTTCGTAAGGTTGTTAGCTTTCATATTCTAACCAACCTATTATGCGAATCAAACAACCAAACCACTAAAATCAATCAACTTTGTCATATCAAGTCATAAAGCTATTCGTTTATTGAAAAGCGGATGTCAAGCTTTCTTAGCCCATATCGCAGATTTAAATAAAAATCATTGATTTGAATGATATTTCTATTGTTAATAAATTTCTGGCGTATTCACGAAGAACTTCTGGCCTACCCCCAGGCGTGAAATTGAATTTTGTATCGACCTTGAATCCGGTACAAAACCCATTTCAAAGCCCCATATCGAATGGCTCTATTGAACTTTAGGAGTTAAAAACCCAACTCTGAGGAATTGTTGAGACATCGGTTTCATTCGTCTAATACGTCTCCTTGGGGTGCTCTATTACTATTCGTGAAAGAAGAAAGATGGAAGTATATCGACTTTGTATTGATTATCGGGAGTTGAATCATGTCACCATCAAAAAAATAGGTACCCGTTGCCTCGCATTGATGACTGTTTGACCCGATTGCAAGAGCCAAATTCTTTTCAAAGATTGATCTTCGTTAGGATATCATCGGTTGAAGATTAAAAGCGATGACATTCAAAGGCGCTTTGAGAACTCGATGCGGGCATTATGAATTCTTCTAGTCATGTCTTTTGGATTGACTAATGCTCTCTTTGCCTTCATGGACATGATGAGCCAGAGTATTGAGGAATATTTGGATCACTTTGTGGTCGTCTTTATTGATGACATCCTCATATACTCCAAAACCCGTGAAGACCATATGAGCAACACTTGAGGTGATACTCAAAAGCTTTCGTGAAAACAAGCTTTATATGCCGAGTTGAAGAAATGTGAGTTACGGCTTGAGGAAGTTGCATTCCTTGGGCACGTGATATCAAATCATGGAATATCATTGACCCGGCAAAGATTGAAGCAATTCAAATTTGGGAGCAACCTAAGTCGATGATGGTAAAAAATCGTAGCTTTCTCGGCTTATTTGGTTATTATCGGAGATTCGTGGAAGGTTTTCTCGAATCGCTACTCCATTAACTTCGGTGACTCGAAAAGATACAAAAATTCGGTTGGGCGAGGAATGTGAAAAGAGTTTTCAAGAACTTCGAGAGAGACTCATTTATTTTTTGTTACGACAATACCATCGGCTCGGAGGATTTGTCATCTCTGATGATGCTTGGCAAAGGGTTAGGATGTGTTCTCATGCAACATGGGAAAGTCATAGCCTTTATGCCTCTCGACAACTCAAAGAATATGAGAGGAATTATCCTACTCATGATCTAGAGTTGGCGGTGATCATTTTTAAGCTTAAGATTTGGAGGCATTACGTATGGAGAGAAAGTGGAGATCTATACGGATCATAAAAAGCCTCAAATATTTCTTCACTCAAAAGGAACTCGACATGCGGCAATGAGCGATGGCTTGAGTTGTTGAAAGATTATGATCATACCATCGATACCATCTGGAAAAGCGAGCGTAGTAGTGGTGGCGCATTGAGTAGAAGATCATATGCGGGATGAGTGCAATATTGTCAATCACAAAAGCCCATTTTGTATGACTTGGAAAGGATGAAATAGAGTTAAAGACTCGAGGGACCCATGTGATGATGGCGAATATCTGAGTAGAACCGACTTTAATCGATAAAGTTAAAAATTTGCTCAAGCTACTACGGACACGGAGGTGATCGTATGAGGAAGAAAGTGCAAGAAGGTGCTATTAGGAAGAAAGAATCGATGAAGAAGGAATACTTGAGTCGACTCGGACTTTGTGTTCTATGATTACGACTTGAAGTATAAAATCATGATGGAGGCGCACAACACACCATTTGCAATCCATCAGAGTACCAAAATGTATCGTGATCTTGACATACATTTTGGTGGAGCAATATGAAGAGAGAGATAGCGGGGTTTATCTCGAGGTGTCTAACTTGTCAGCGAGTCGGCGGAGACATCAAGTGCCAAAAGGTCCATTGCAACCACTTGAAATTCTAGAATGGAAGTGGGAGCACATTACCATGGATTTTATTCTTTGGTCTTCCCAAGGTTTCTCAAGGCATAGATGCGATTTGGGTCATTGTTGATAGATTGACCAAGTCTGCTCATTTTTTCCAAATCTGAGAAACTTATACACTTGAGCGTCTTGCTAGTATGTACATAAATGAGATTGTAAGATTGCATGGTATGCGGTATCCATAGTTTACGATCGAGACCCAAGATTCACTTCAAGATTTTGGGTTAGTTTGCAAAAAGCTATGGGCGCGGAGTTTGATTTAGTTGGCATATCATCCTCAAGCGGATGGGCGATCGGAAAGGACTATTCAAACTCTTGAAGATTTATTAAGACTACTGTGTCCTTGACTTGAGGAAGTTGGGACAAGTTCTTACCATTGGTGGAGTTTTCCTGACAATAGTTATCAAGCAAGTATTGGCATGGCTCCATTTGAGGCGTTGTATGGAAGAAAAGTGTCGTTCTCGGTATCTTTGGGATGAGGTGGGTGAAAGCAGCGTTGTTGGGACGGATTTGATGCGTATGACTCTGAAAAGATTCAAACGATCGATAGCGTATAAAAACCTCACAAGATCGACAAAAGAGTTATCTTGATCTTCATCGAAAAGGCGTGGAATTGATATTGGAGATCGTGTGTGTTGTTACGTGTTGCTCCATGGAAAGGAGTTTACGAGATTTGGAAAGAGAGGAAAGCTCGATCCTCGATTCATTGGCCCATTTTAATCCTCGATCGAGTAGGGGCTGTGGCCTATAGACTCGCCCTTACTTGAAGTATGTCTCGTGTTCATAACGTTTTTCACATATCTATGTTACGTAAATATGTGAAAGACCCGAACCACATTATTGAATTAGAACCGGGGAGAGATAGAGGAAGATTTAACGTATGAAGAGTTACTGTTAAAATCTTGGATAAGAAGGATCATATTCTACGCTCTAAGGTTATACCTCAAGTCGAAGTTTTGTGGAGAAACCACGATGTGGAAGAAATGACACAGGAGTTAGAATGCGAGATGAAATCAAAATATCCTCACCTCTTTGATACCGAGTCGTACCCTAATTTTGAGGATGAAATTTCATAAGAAGGGAGGTTGTAAGACCCCTGACTTTTATGAATAAAGAATAATTTTCTCGAAATATATTTTTGAATATTATGGTGTGGATTTGATATAATGTTATAGTTGTGGGTAATATTTACAAATTTTGCAAAGTAAGCAAGTGGTTATATAATATTCGATTGGTGGGGAATATTCGTTTTAACGGGGAATATTAAATGCGATGGCACACAATCATTAGTGGGACCCCTAGCGGAAGTATTATCGTAGTTAGAAAAAGCAGCGTAATTATCTTTTATAAAAATAACGGCGGAAGTTTTCTTGAATTAAAGCTGTTGAACTACCGGTAGTAAAAGTACGATGTCTGGCGTGGTTGCGTAGTAGTAGCACGGTATTGATTATTGATGCTTACGTGAGAAGTCACTCGGTTATACTCAATTATTACTACTGATAATTCTTTGCATCATATCTCTCGTATTATTGATTCGATTATTGTCACGAGTATCATACGCATAATATGATATATTATTAAATCAATAATTGAGGCGACAAAGTTATTCATATTATTAAATTGCAATATTTACAATATCTAGAAGTTACATCGAGGAGAGGTTTGGTCATCTAATTAATTGGCATGATAAGGAGAAATCCTTATCGAAAAGCCCCTCTTTCACAGGAGCGACTGGTTGTTAAATATTGTGAGTTATAATATTAATGATGAATAAGTTCGTGTTGATTAAAGATGAAATTGATAGTTCCATTGTGTTGGAATTATTAGTGTTAGTGGAAATCGACATTTTATTTGATATTAATTGATGTCTGGAAGTTATCTTGACCGATCGGGTAATTAATCGGATAAATGAGCAATTAATTGCTATTAATTCACATGATTATAACTATTTGTTCACATGTGTGTACTATTGATTCACATTCTTGTACTATTAGGGGAGTTGGTGCAAGATTGATAATACTTGCATGACTAAGTTAAAAATGGAGGTATAGATGGAAGTCTTATCTTTGTAATTAGTATTTTCACATGATTATAACTATTGATTCACATGATTGAACTATTGATTCACATTATTTACTATTAGGGGAGGTGGTGCAAGTTTGATAATACTTGCGAGGACTAAATTAAAAATGAAAAGAAAAAGGAAGGTATTATCTTTGTAATATTTTGAGCCCAAAAGCGTGCAATTATCGAAACTATATTTTCCTATAAATAGAAGCTCATTCTTCCTTCATTTCTCACCAATTCACTAAAGCTATAGAGCAATTATTATTAGAGAGAGAGAAATTATAGAGAGAAAGAAGAAGAAATACGCTACCTCTTTATTCGATATCCAGTTTTTTCTAAGGTAAGGGTATTATTATTTTTTTTCGTATTCATGAAAGAGTTATTTTCTTTTCAATACTCATAAGAGTTGTTATTCCATTCTTTATTATTATGTTGGAATAACTTTTGTACATCATCATCTGATCTGCATACATGGTGAAATTCTTACATTATTCCATTCTTTATTATTACATTGGAATAACTTTTATGCATCTTGATCTATCATCGCATGGTTGGTGAAATTATTTTGTTATTCCATTCTTTATTATTACATTTGGAATACATGCATGCGGAATACGTGTGACTGGTTCCATTCTTTATTACATTTGGAATATCACATGCATACGATACATGCATGCGGATTTGCGTGATTCTTTGTTATTCCATTCTTTATTATTACATTGGAATATCACATTTTGTGCGGGATTGCATGACTGGTTCCATTCTTTATTATTAATTGGAATATCACATGCATGGGATTACATGCGTATTTGGTTCCATTCTTTATTATTACATTGGAATAACTTGCATTATGCATCGATCACATGCATGCTGGTGAATTCTTACATTATTCCATTCTTTTTATTATTATGTTGGAATAACACATACATGTGGATTACCGCATGCATGGTGAATGATCCTTCGTATTCATTCCTTATTAAATTGTGGAAATGATGCATCTCATCGTGGGATTCTGCATGGTGGTGAAAATCCATTTGTAGTTTCATATATTCTATTATACTCGGTTGGTTAAAGTTTTGGCTTCTATACTCCATGAAATTAGTAGAATATCACGGATATTTGCGCTTCATCGATATCTTTTCATGGAAATATTCTTACGAGCATTCTTGAATTTTACTCCACAAAGAAATATCGTGTTGACAATTTGGGCGTAATTGATTTTACGGATAAATTAAATTATAAATCTTTAAAATTTATTCTTGAACTTGTTTTATTGAATTATTATGTCATTTCATCATCATCCTCATGCTTATATTGTGATGAAAGTCATCTTTGGCTTACGTGCGTAGATGGACTTGGTATGATTATGACGAGGATTATTCGGTATAATCATGACACGTAATGTTATAAATGATGTGGTAAAAGTCCTCGGTTGCTTTTGTAGTGCATTGATGGGCGAGTTTTTGGTATGATTATGACCGAGGATTATTCGGTATAGTCATGACCATTGATGATTTAATGAATATCCTTGGCGTAGTAGATGTGAGGATGATTCGATGATGTGGTTTATTTATTAATTTTTGAGTCTCGTGATAAAATTGATGAAAACATTTTAAATCATAGAAGATAGTAGATATATATGCTCTACTTGACTCTCTTCTAATGGATTGCTTATTCATTATAGTTAAACTTGATGTCTATTGTATTTTATCGGTTTAACATTGTTGAAGACTAATGATAATTTATTACGCATTATCTTAGTCATAATATTTCTTCTTGGGCTAGTTGAGCTCACCCTTTCTTTCTTTGTTCTCTTGAGGAAATGAGAATATAATTAGGGACTAGTCGGGGAGCGGAGTGATGGTCAGAGATGATAGCATTAGTAGTCCTCACTATTACATTAAATAGTGTGACAATAAATGTAATGAGGACTCCATTGAGTGTGGATATTATACAGATGACAATATTCTTATTAAAACTCTTAGATTATGTTTTGTAAGTATTTTACATTTGTTGTATATATTAAGTTGTATTTGAATTTTTGTACCATGTATTTGGCGACTCAAGATGGGTGATGTATACCTATTTTGGGCTAAGTGTGAACAATATGAAGGCTCTGCTAGAAACAAGGGAAAGGTTGCTGAATGATTTCAATGTTATCTTATGTAATAGTTTAATATTATTAAGACAACGTTATATATTTATTATCATGTATTGTAAGGAATGACTAAAGGTTACGTACTTGGGAGCTAGACTCGATAATTATGTAAATTAAGTTTAATATTTATATTATTGTTATTATTATTAGTATTATTCGCTTTCATAGAAATGGTATCGTGAAGCACTGAATTCGGGTTTTAAGTACCTGGATTCGGGGGCTTTACAGATTGGGAAGTGGATTCTTAGCTCGAAGAAGTCAAAGAGCTATGGAAAGATGCTCTACGGGCGATTTATAAGTATCATTCTACAGTCTGCTTTGGGTGATAAGATTAGGGACGATGAAGGAGAGTCCATCAATCCAAATAGAAGAATGACCCAATAGATGTTTGAGAACTAGAAAAGGAATCCAGCAGAGAATGTAAGAATGATGTCTGAGTCCAGTGGAAGGACTGGTGATGCAAAGGAATCAGGGATTCCAGGAAACATGTCAGTTGTCAAGGAGACCGAAGAAGAAGAGGAAGAGATCAACAAAGAAGAACCCATTGCTTTAGTCAGAAAAAGGAAGGGCAAAAGAAAGCTGAAGGCTCAAATGGCAGAGGACCCCCAGGGATCAACCACTGATATACTCAAGAGCTTTCTGACATTGAAACTCTGAGGATCTTGAGATGGAAAGAACAACAGGCTGAGGCAGATGAAGACAGAGCTACCATCTCTCAGCTGCTGAATAAGAACAAACACAGTCACAAGTCCAAGAGGCCCTCTGTCTCCTCGATCGTAGAGTCTCTACCGATCGTAGAGACCAGACTAGATACCTCTCCCAAAGAAGTGGCTGCAATAGATTCTCTGGCTAATCAACAATTCAGAACTGAAGCCAAAGAAAGTCCTAAGGCTGTGGCTCAGCCTAGGAAACCAAGAAGAAAGTTGGTCAAAAAGTACATCCTTGTCAATGAAAGAGTACTTAAAGAAGAAGACAAAAAGATAGCCACTGAGAAGGGGCTATCCGAAGCAAGACAAGAGAATACTACTCAAGCTGAGGGGGAGCTACCTGAAGTTCTCACTCTAGAGAATGCTCCAACTGAGGGGGAGCTACATGAATTTCTCACTCTAGAGAATGCTCCAGTTGAGGGGGAGATATTTGAAATATAAATGGATGATCATATTGAGGGGGAGCCTCATGATATCCTTATGTCAGAAGAAGCTACTCCCGAAGAAAATGAGAGAGCACCAGAGCAAGAAAGTCATAAGGAGGTCATTGATGTAGTGGAATCCTCAAAAGAAGACAGAGAAGAAGAAGAAGAAGAAGAAGATGAGGTCGAGATTATAGCTGTAGGCTGTGATGGGTATAAGAGAGCTAACTACAATCAGCTGTTCTCCTATCTACCCATGATGCCCTTTCATAGAGCTCAAATTCTCAACTCCTGGGATCACATGTCCTAGAGCTTCAAAGCATATCCAACAATCTCAGTGCTAGCTCATGGATTTCCAGGCAACTTCAACTTTGCCAGAAAGCTTATCATAAATGGCCCTTCTTCAAAGAATGGGCATGAGGTACTATCTATTCCAATCTCTTTCAGGGTCAATCACTATCCACCATCATTTTTTAGCCAATTCTATGAATTCCCAAGCTGGTTGGAAGTGATATTTAATCCACTAAATCAATTCCTAGTTGTAGAATCCCAACATTCTGTAATTGATGAACTAAATCTCCCAAACTTTATTTTAATCCCATCTCCTCTCATCTCTACGATTACTGACTCGAGCCCAATCATAGAGTCACACACTCAAATCGTAGAGCCACTTACTCAAGAAGCCCAAACACAATCCCCTCCATCAGATATTCCCTCCTTATCTTCAAATGAATATTTCAACCTTGATCTTGCTCGGTACACCTTGCAAGATCAATACACAAGAGCCCCTCCTCCTTTAAATAGTCCGCAACTCATTGAACTCATTTCAGACCTGCCCACCAAAACTGAGTTGTTAGAAGCGTCCAAGAAAGTGACCAAGGACATAGACGACAGTCTTGAAGCTCACACTGAACTCATTCAAATGAGACTAACTAAAATGATCAATGCTGCCAATGCTCTCCCAAGCACCCTAAGCTCTGAGCTCACAAAGAAGATTAGGGAGATCATAAAAGAAATGCTTAAAAGCATAAATGATCGTGAATCAGATCCACTTTCAAGCTGCTAAGAGACACAGGGATGCTATTTTTCTCTTGCAGACGACTCAGAAATCCCAGAACAAACTCATGATGGACATCATCACGAATCTACAAATTGCAGTGAAAGAATTCCAAGGATTCTTTATGAGCCAAGGGAAGTAGATTGCCAATGTCCTGGACATAGTCCAACGAAGGGAAGCTCGATCTGATGCTCTAATCAAAGAGAATCGAGAAGACATTGCTCAATCCCATAATCAGCTCAATGAGCTTGTCCAAGGAATGACTCGCCTCTCAGAAGACATTCGAACCCTTGATACTGACATAAAGGGGGAGAATAAAGGGAAAGGAGAAAATGGCAAGGGAAGAGGAAGAGGCACATTCGTAGCTCAATCATCAAGGAGCCCTCCTCCAAGACAATCTCACCATCAGACTCAACGATCTGGCCATCAGACTCCATGATCTGATCATCAGCAAATCATTATGGCTCAACCATTAAGGAGTCAAGGGCCAACTCTCAGCTCACAAGAAGTGACCACCACAGGCCTAAGAATACCAATTGGAGATCCTGCATTCATGAATAGGCATGATCACAATCCAAGACTAAGTTAAAGCGAGCTGGAAGATCTAACCACGAGAGACAAAACAAGCAGGAAAAGAAGAGCTAAGGAATATGCCAATCCTCCACGAGGCAAAAGGCCGAAGAAATAGAGATAAGGTGAAATTTAATTCTTATTGATGTAACTAAACTTAAATGTAATATCTATCTTCAAACATCAATAAATTCATGCTTATTCTCTAGAAATTTTAGCTGCTCACTGAAATATTAAGTTATATTTACTTTCCAGCAATTGCATCTAGATATTGATAATCATGACAACAAATCTCCTTGGTTATGTCAACATCAAATAGGGGGAGATTATTGGGAGAGTGCATATTTTAATTTGATGTTTAAAGTAAATGCTCATGATTGTATATAAAGTCCTTCAAGGAATATTTGTACAAGGACTTAGTGATAGATCAAATTTGTTAGGTTGATCTAAGCTTTTAATGTTTATCATTTTGCAAATGAATGTATAGATGAAGAGATCAAAGATGTTAGGTTGATCTATATCTTAAGATGTAATAGATAGGCTTTAACAAAATCGTAGTCTATCGAGCTGATCAAGAGATTGCAGAAAGCCAAGGCAGAATCGTAGAGCTTCGAGGATCGTAGTGTGCCTGCCTTGAAAGGCCTCTCCAAAAATCGTAGAGTGGTCCCAACGTTTTCCGAGCCAACTCAGAGATCGTAGTGTGCTCTCGGAAACATAAAGTCTGCAAGAAAAGCAAGTGAAGATCGTAGTGTGCCAGTCCTTAAGAGAAATCGTAGTGTTCTTATTTGCTAGCATCGGATCAAGCACAAAGGTGGAAAGACACCACGATCAGAATCGTAGAGCATCATCTGCCTGTGTTAGAAGCATCGAGCCCTATCCATTTGTTTAAAGATAAATCCCAACAAATGTGGAATGGGTTATAAACGTTGAAGTCCTCACCAGTCCCAACGACACAAAAGATATCCTTAGTAAACAACAAAGAAATGTATTGAAGAAGCTAAGGAAAGGACCATGGGTTAGAGGAAAACACCTTTTCAGGTGTTAGGTGAGAAAGCAGTCTGCTGTGTCAGTGGGCCAGAATGCAATTCAGAAGATATGCAGAAAAGTCTCTATCAAAGTTCAAAAATGTCAAACGCATTTAATGCTTCAACGGATGTCTTCAACGGAAAGATTTCAAGGATCACATATATGTAAAAAATCAGTAGATGATTCAACTAAGCAAGCATTGGACAAAACGCTGAAGAACACTCAACGCTTAACTCTACGATCTGAGAAAAAGAGAAAGCTTGCTCAGCTACTCAGTTCTTTTGAACAAGTGCTTAACGGCAACTGAGTAGCACCAATCAAGAGCTCATCAACTACCAATCAAGTGAAGTAAGAGTTCCAAGTTAGAAGGACTTGAAGAGTTCTAAGTGAACTGTGAAGAACCAAGTCTACTGGACTTGAAGAGTTCAAAAAGTGAACTGAGAAGTGCCTAGACTGCTGGTCTAGAAGAAATCTGTGAGATTCAGAAAGTGTTAAAGATATCCTTAGTGGATTTCCTACTCGAGGAGTAGAAGAGTGGACTAAGAGCTTTAAGTGCTCTGAACCACTTAAAACTGCTGTGTCTCTTACATTCTTGCTATAACTGCTATAACTGTTATAACTACCTCACTCTCATTAACTCACTATATCTAAAAGGGAGAACAAACAAATCTTAATTCCGCTGTGTTTGAATCATTACCAAAACTAATAAAGTAAAACAAAAAAGATTTTAAATATCTATTCAACCCCCCTTCTAGATAACTATTGTGCCTCCGGGAACTAACAATAGAGATTGAGAGTTCGAGTCTTGTTGACAATAAATTATGAAAATAGATAGATCCAGAAAGTAAGAGCTAGCTAAGGCTGTAAAATTAGCAAACAGTTCGGGCTCGATTCATACTCGCTCGACTAAAAGTTCGATTCGAGCTCGACTCGAAATATAAATGAGTCAAATATGAACAAATTTTAAAATTCGATAAATTACTCGAACCTCCTCAAATTATAATTTTCTATTGATACTCGGATCATATTTGTTCAAAAAGTTTAAACTGCTCGGGCTCGATTCAGAATCGTGCTCGACTCGATAGTTAAATGAGCATTAATCAAACCTTATTTTATACTCGATAAATTTTGTGAACTAAATCTGAACAACTCAATACTCGACTCGACTTGATTCGATTCGTTTACACCCTTAGAACTAGTACATGATAGTGATGAAAGCTAATATTAGTAAGTTATCCCTTCCTATCTAGACAAATTATTGTATTAGACTAAACATTTACAAAAAAACATAAAATTTAATATTTTAATTATAAGACTTTGAAAGTAAATATCTTTAAACTTTTATAAATAAACTTTTTGACTATTAACTCCAATTTTTTCAAGCGTATACATAGTTTAGATTAAATTAAATTTGATTTATCATATACTAATTATTTGTCTATAAATTGTTATACTTTGATAAATATTTAAGAGTGAAATTACTTAAAATACACTCACCTCGAAAAATTATTACACGTCGGTGGTTGATTTGTTTTTGAATGATATATAAGATGTTAAAATTTGCAATAAGTCTAGGGGGACAATCTACTACCAACCGGTCCAATAAATTTTGTTTTTTGGTTTTGACTCCCAAAAATGTATAGTATTTATTTCAACTAGAATTTTTATAGAATTCAGTGATTTAGGTATAATTTGGATACATATAAAAAACAGTGTTGTACAGTTTGTGCAATACTATTGTTATGTGTATCTAAATTACACTTAAATCACTAAAGTAAAAAATTCAGGTGGAATAAATATTATATATTTTTTGGAAGTTCAAAACAAAAAAACAAAAATGGACCGGTAGCTAGATCGGTCGGTAGTAGCCGGTCCCCCTGGAAGAACTCTAAAATTTGATGGCTTAAAATTAAAGCATTAGGGGTTTAATTTTAAAATCTTAAATTTTAAAGGTTTAGAATGTATTTAAAACTTTATTTTTAATACATTTTTCTTGATGAATATAAGTATCTCCGAATAAACTTGCACCATGTCCTTTAAAGGCCATGGGAGAGAGATTTGCTATCAAGTGGTGGGGTTCATGTGGCATTTTTGTACCTTCTCCCATTTTATTAACTTTTTTATGTTTTTATTGAAAATTTTGACCACGTTGGATGCAGTTAAGGGTGTAAACGAGTCGAACCGAAGCAAACAGAGAGCTACTTGAATTCGACTCGAAATAATAAATCCGTACTCGAATTCGGCTTGAATTTGAATTATATTTGAAAAATCCTACTCAGATTCGACTTGACTCGAATATTTATTACTCGAATTCGATCTGACTCGACTCGAATATTTATTCAAACTACTCGCGAGCTTTAAATTCAAGCTTGAATTCGAGTCTCCATATAATAACTAGTTTAATAATAAATATAATTATAAATTTAATTTGTTATTTTACTTAAAAATGAGAAAATATATTTACTATTACACTTTACAAATATAAAATCATAATTAAAATTAAAAACAAAATAAAATAATAACTAATTATCCTAATTTAATTTAAATTTGTATATATTATAAGAGAATGTATCGAACATCTAATCGAATATGTATTAACCGAGTATGTATTGAGTCACAATAAAAAATTCGAGTAGTTTGAATCTTAAACGAGTCGAGTATAACATTGCTCAGATTCTACTAATATTTTTATTTGAACTATTTTTAATGCTCATATTTGGATCATATTATTAACAAATCCGAGTCTCGTTCGTATTTTTTCGAATCGAGCCCGAACTGTGTTGGCTCGTTTACAACATTAGATGCAGTTGGAGATTACTATAGTTAAATTATGATGATAATAATGAAATTATACAAATATATTGAGCTTGATGGTTGACTTTATAAAATTGGATTATTATTTGGTTTTGATATATACACACTATATTATTAGTTGTACTCTTAAATATAAGTATCTCACTATTTTGTCCTCAATAAATATAGCCCCAATTCACTAGCGTATCATTTTTCAATTTTACCCTTTATTCTCCTACACAAATATAACACAAAGCATAATTTAAACAAATATAAGCACTATGAAAGATGGTTAACCATTAATACTAATATATTACTAGTTGTACACTTAAATATAACTAAATTGTTATAAAATATACAAGCATACAATATATATTTATAGTCATACAATATGAAGAGTAATAAATATGATGATGATTAAGAAAAATGAGAGAAAACAATATATATGTATCTTTATTCTCTTCACAATGCCTCTATTTATAGGCACATTTACATAATTATTTGGGAAATCAAAGGATATATTAGAAGATCAAATGTTATATTGCAAGGCGGAGGAATACATATAAACATCCATTATGTATCATATTTATAACACTAACCCTTGGATGTCTATGGTATAACCTTACGCATTGAAAATTACCTCATTAAAAACCTTACCATGAAAAATCCAATGAAAAAAGCCTTGGTTAATGAAAAAAGAGTACAGTGCGTATAAGCTCCCCCTCATGAATGAATCACCTTAAGTCTTTAAGTTATTGCATTCCAATGTTGCGTCGCAATCCTTCAAACGTTGTAGTTGGTAATGCTTTAGTGAACAAATCTGTTAGATTATCTTTTGAGAAAATTTGCTGAACATCAATATCACCACACTTATCAAGGTCATATGTGAAAAGAATTTCAGTGAGATGTACTTTATTCTATCTCCTTTGATGTATCCTCCCTTTAATTGAGCTATATGTTAAGAATATGCATGTGAATGTTATTCCTTTATTCATATAATTTGATGATGAAGATAATGAAGTTAATGAATGAATATACAAATATGTCTGCATTGATAAAAGCTGTAAAGTCCTTAATAGATAATAGACAATATGGACAAGGATTTAGATTGAAATGATCAAATATGTTAGGTTGGTCTAATATGAATAAATAGTTTTGTAAAATTCCTTCAAAAGATGATGATGTACAAGGACTATGAATAGAAAGATCAAACTTGTTAGGTTGATCTTATAAAGTATAAAAGATAGGCACATCTGATCAAAGAGCACTACATCAGTTACTATAGTCTGCCAAGAAAGTTAGATAGAATTGTAGACTACAATCGAAATCGTAGAGTTCATAGGTCAGAATCATAGTTTGACGAGCCAGCCAAGTGTCTGCCGAGCCAAGTAAAGAATCGTAGACTTCGCTCAAAATCGTGGTGCCTATAAATCATCACCAATGAAAGTTGTAGTCAGTCAAGTTCTTGCAATACTAAAGTAGAATCGTAGAGCACTCTACGATTCTCAACAGATGAGCAACCCTGAATTGTTTATATAAATCTCATTCTCTAGTAAGAGTAGTCAAGTTACAGATTGCAGTCAACTTAAAGAATATCAGAAAACATTCTCTGAATGACCTGTAAGTAAATAGAAAATCAAAGCACCAACTCTATCAGCAAGGCTGATTGAGAAGTGAAAAGCCATTCAGAAGGTGTCTCCTACAAGTGCTCATCAGAAGACAATGATCGTAGTGTTGGCTACAACGATCGCAGTGTTTGCAAATTTGTAGCAAAGTCTAATAAAGCACCTATAGAGACAAGGGTAAACATACATAGGACAGACGAAGAGGACTGTCTATGATCAACCTCACCATAAAGAATGATCAAGAGATCACGGGCAAATAGTTAAGGAAGATGAACATAACTAATCAAAAGAGACATAGAGACCAAACGATTTAAGCAGTCAGCCAATTTATTAGTTCTTGAAGTAAGGCAAGACAAACATGATTGTAGACCAAACTGTAAGAGCTAAGTACAAGATGGTACAACTTTGAGCACTCTCAGAGTCATAAGAGATGTTAAGGTCAAGTCACCCTATGATTTTTACATATAAGCTACGACTAAGTACATGGACGTCAACACCAGAATTGTAGAGCTCATAAAGGTCAACATCAGAATCGTAGAGGGCATTTGTCTGATGAGTGAGAATGTCTAAACAAAGAGGATTGACATTCGAACGTTTTGAATTGAGGATCCCGATATACTCTCCAACATCTTTGATGTAAATCGAGGAAATAAAAGAAAAGGGTGATGTGACTCCCCCAAAATAGGTATATATCACCCATTCTGAGTCGCCAAATACATGGTACAGAATTCAAATACAAACTTAATTATACAACATGAGCTGAGAGTTTTTACACGAATATTGTCTCATAGACAATATCCAAACTCAAATTCAATCCTCATTACATTTATTATCACACTATTTCCTAGAATATTGAAGACTACCATGGCAACCATCTCAGACCATCACTTCATTCCCCGACTCGTCCTAGCTATATTCTCATTTCTTGAAGAGAACAATGAAAGCAAAAGGGTGAGCTTAACTAGCACAGTAAGAAATATTTTGACTAAGATAATGCAGAATAAATTATCGTTAGCCTTCAACAGTGTTAAACAGATAATAAACAACAAGTTTAACTGAAACGGAACAAGCAATCCATTAGAAGAGTCAAGTAGAGCATGATATCTACTATCTTCTATGATTTAAAAGTTTGTCATCAATTTTATCGCTGAGACTCAGCTTAATAAATAATCCACATCACTGAATTATCCATGCACTACGGGCCAAAGATATTCATTAGTATCACATCCATGAATTATCCATGCATTATGGGCCAATGATAATCGTGTAATCACCAATGGTCATGATCATGCCAATAACTGTCCATCAATGCACTACGGGCCAATAAGGACTTTTACCATATCATTTGTAAGATTACAGGTTATGATTATACCGAATAATCCTTGGTCATAATCATACTAATCAACAGTCCATCTATGCACTACGGGCCAAAGATGACTTTTATCATAATATACGCATGAGGATGATGACAATGATATAAGAATTCAATTAAATGAAAGCAAATGATAAATTTTAAAGATTTATAATTTAATTTATCCAGAATTCAATAATATCCAAATTATTAACATGATACTACTTTGTGGAGTAAAATTCAAGAATCATATTGTATCAAAAATGATTTGGACCAAAAAGAAATTAATTTTTGTCATAAATAGTACCCTGGGTGAATAGTGCCTGAGTGAATAGTACCCTGTGAATAGTACTCCGGCATGAAAAAGTTAAAACTTATCAAGAATGTTCAGAATAATATTTTCATGAAAAGATATTGGATGAATCGCAAATTTCAAGGATATTCTACTGGAGTATAGAAGCCAAAACTTAACAAAAGGAGTGTGGAATTCAGAATTTGAAATAAAATAATATTACTTACATACTACAAAGTATGGAAGAAAATATTATTTCTTACGAATATTGAACAAAAGTAATATCCCTTACCTTAAAAAGGAGAGTATTCCAACTGGTATAGTGGGGATATACTTGAAGAAAACTTTCACTGTTTTCTATACTAAAAGCTTCCTAAAACTCGAAAGAAATACACTCAATATTATAGAAGAAGAATTCTTTGATTCTGGTGTGATTTTAAATTCTAAACTAAGCATCCTATTTATAGGAGAATGGAATGAAACTATTTAGAAAATAAAATCACGGACTGCACAGTACAATATTCGAACGAATTCATGGGCAGTAATCTGATTTCCCAAGATTTACTATGCAAGTACTATGCATAATAAAATATAATATATTCTATTTTTCATAAAAAAAACTTATTATAATAATAATAATAATAATTTAACTCCCTTCTGTGACAATACAAATCCTCCCCCCCCATTATCATCCCAATTGTGGGCCCCACCCTTTAATATATATATATATATATATATATATACTTATATATATAATGAATAACGTTCTATCGATTATTTTGAAAAATAGGTAAATGGGGGTCCAAATAATACGCCAAAATTTATAATAAATACTTTATAAAAATCCCCTCAATATTTTTAACAACATTTATTCATCATTATTATAACTCGCAATATTAACAACCAGATCGTTCCCAGGAAAGAGGGGGCTTTCCGATAAGGATTTCTCCATATTGGCTCGCAATTAGGTGACCAAACCTCTTTCCTCGACAGAACTTTCTAGACATTGTTAATTATGCAAATAATAATATGAATAACTTGTCATCTCAATTATTGATTTAATAATATAAAAAATATTGACAATAATTAAATCAAATAACGGGAGATACTATGCAGCAATTACTGTAGCAATAATTAAGTATAACTGAGTGACTTCTCACGTAAGAATCAATAATCAATACCGTGTGCTACTATGCAACCACGCGTATTACTGTACTTTTATCATCATGTATTTCAACTGTTAAAGGTAAAACTTTTGCCGTTATTTTTATAAAAAGATATTTCTGTCATTTTCTAACTCCGACAATAATTCCGTTGTGGGATCCACTAATGATTATGCCGTTGCACGAATATTTCCTGTTAAAACGAATATTCCCCGACCAATCGAATATTTTATAACAACTTGCATACTTCGCAAAATTTAGAAATATTACCCACAACTATAACATTATATCAAATCCACACCATAATATTCAAAAATATATTTCGAGAAAAATTAATCTTTATTTATGAAAGTTGGGGTCTTACAACCTCCCTTTCTAATGAAATTTTGTCCTCGAAATTGGGGTACGTACCTGGTATGTCGAAGAGGTGAGGATACCTTGATTTTATTTCAGATTCAAACTCTCTGGTCATTTTCTCAACATCGTGGTTTCTCCATAAAACTTTAACTTGAGGTATAACCTTGGAGCGTAGAATATATTCTTTTTTATCAAAGATTTTAATAGGTACCTCTTCATACGTTAAATCTTCCGCTATCTCGTCCGGTTCTAAATAAATAATATGGTTTGGGTCTTCCACATATTTACATAACATAGATCTGTGAAAAAAGTTATGAACACAATACATACTTGGCGGTAAAGTGAGTCTATAGGTCACCGTTCCTACTCGGTCGAGGATTTTAAATGGGCCAATGAATCGAGGATTGAGCTTTCCTCTCTTTCCAAATCTTGTAACTCCTTCCCATGGATCAACACGTAACAACACATGATCTCTAACGTTGAATTCCACGTTCTTTCGATGAAGATCAACATAACTCTTTTGTCGATCTTGTGAGGTTTTTATACGTTGTCGGATCATTTGAATCTTTTCCATTGTCATGCGTACCAATTTTGGTCCCAACAACGTTGCTTCACCCACTTCATCCCAACATACTGGAGAAAGACACTTGTGTCCATACAACGCCTCGAATAGAGCCATGCTAATACTTTCTTGATAACTGTTGTTGTAGGAGAATTCCACTAATGGCAAGAACTTGTCCCAAATTCCTTTAAAGTCAAAGACACAGAGTCTTAATAGATCTTCAAGAGTTTGAATAGTCCTCTCTAATTTCCCGTCCGTTTAAGGATGGTATGCCGAACTGAATCGTAAATCCGTGCACATAGCTTTTTGCAAACTAACCCAAAATCATGAAGTGAATCTTGGGACTCGATTAGAAACTATAGATACTGGCATACCATGCAGTCTTACAATCTCATTTATATATATACAAGCAAGACGTTCGAGTGAATAAGTTTCTCGTATAGGTAAAAATGAGAAGACTTGGTTAATCTATCGACAATGACCCAAATTGCATCTATGCCTTGAGAAACTTTGGGAAGATCAGTAACGAAATCCATGGTAATGTGCTCCCACTTCCATTCTAGAATTTTTAGTGGTTGCAATGGACCTTTTGGCACTTGATGCCCCGCCTTGACTCATTGGCAAGTTAGACACCTTGAGACAAACTCCATTATCTCTCTCTTCATATTGCTCCACCAAAATGTACGTCGAAAATCATGATACATTTTGGTACTCCCAGGATGGATTGCAAACGGTGTGTTGCGTGCTTCCATCATGATTTTATACTTTAAATCAGGGTCGTTAGGAATACAAAGTTTGGAGTTGACTCGAAGTATTCCTTCTTCATCAATTTTTACCTCCAGAATAGCACCTTCTTACACTATCTTCTTCATACGTATCAGCTCCAGGTCCGTAGCTTTAGCAGCTTTAACTTTATCGATTAAAGTCGGTTATACTCGTATATTTGATATCATCACGTGGGTCGGTCCCTAGAGTCTTTATCTCTATCTCCATCCTTTGTAAGTCATACCAAATGGGCCTTTGCGTTGACAATATCGCACTCGTACCCACATATAATCTTCTACGCAATGCGTCAGCTACCACATTCGCTTTTTCAGGATGGTATGATCATAATCTTTCAACAGCTCGAGCTAACATCATTGCCGCATGTTGAGTTTCTTTTGGGTGAAGAAATATTTGAGGCTTTTATGATCCGTATAGATCTCCACCTTCTCCCCATACAGGTATGCCTCCAGATTTTAAGCACAAAAACCACTGCTGCTAACTCTAGATCATGAGTAGGATAATTCCTCTTATATTCTTTGAGTTGTCATGAGGCATAGGCTATGATTTTCCTATGTTGCATGAGAACACATCCTAAACCTTTGCCTGAAGTATCGCTGTATATGACAAATCCCTTCGAATAATATGGTATTGTCAGAATAGGTGCTAAAATGAGTCTCCTCTTGAGTTCTTGAAAACTCTTCTCATATTCCTCGCTCTAACAGAATTTTGTATCTTTTCGAGTCAGCTGAGTTAATAGAGTAGCGATTCGAGAAAATTCTTCCATGAATCTCCGATAATAACCAGTTAAGCCGAGAAAGATACGTACTTTGGTCACTGACTTAGGTTTCTACCAGCTTTGTATTCCTTCAATCTTAGTCAGGTCAACAGATATTTCGTGATTTGATATCACGTGCCCAAGGAATGCTACTTTCTCAAGCCAGAACTCGCACTTCTTCAACTTGGCATATAACTTGTTTTCACGAAACTTTTGGAGTATCAGCCTCAAGTGTTGCTCATGATCTTCACAGCTTTTGGAGTATATGAGAATGTCATCAATAAAGACGACCACAAAATGATCCAAATATTCCTTGAATACTCGGTTCATCATATCCATGATGGTAGCAGAAGCATTAGTCAATCCAAAAGACATGACTAGGAATTCGTAATGCCCGTACCGAGTTCTGAAAGCAGTCTTTGGAATGTCATCATTTTAATCTTCAACTGATGATATCCGGAACAAAGATAATTCTTTGAAAAGAATTTAGCTCCTTATAACTGGTCAAACAGGTCATCAATGCGAGGCAATGGGTACCTATTTTTGATGGTGACATGGTTCAACTCCCGATAATCAATACAAAGTCATATACTTCCATCTTTCTTCTTTACGAACACAACAGGAGCACCCCAAGGAGACGTACTAGGATGAATAAAACCAATGTCTAACAATTCCTGTAGTTGGGTTTTTAACTCCTGAAGTTCAATAGGAGCCATTCAATATGGGGCTTTGGAAATGGGTTTTGTACCGGGTTCAGGGTCAATAAAAATTTGATTTCTCGTTCTAGGGGTAGGCCTGTAAGTTCTTCAGGGAATACGTCAGGAAATTTATTAACAATAGAAATATCATTCAAATCAGACGTATTTTTGTTTAAATCTGTGACATGGGCTAAGAAAGCTTGACATCCATTTTTCAATAAATGAATAGCTTTATGGCTTGATATGACAGTGATTGACTTTAGTGGTTTGGTTGCTTGAATTTGCATAATAGGTTGGTTAGGAATATGAAAGCTAACAACCTTACGAAAAAATCAATTTTAGCATGATGAGTAGTTAACCAATCAATTCCTAAAATCATATCAAAAATAACTATTTTCAAAGAGATAAGATCAACAGGTAACGTGCGGATATCGATTTGAATCAAACAAGACTTATAAACAGTGGATGTAATGAAGGTTTCTCCATACGGAGTTTCAACAGATAAGTCAAAGTCTAATTTCTCCGGAGTTAAATTTAAACGATGAGCGCAAGTAAGAGAACTAAAAGAATGAGTAGAACCGGTATTAAATAAGGTATAAACTTCCCAAGAGTTTATGATTAGCTTACCCGTGATAACCTTGTTCAGGTTCCTCGCTTTATAGGAGGTCACGACAAACGCTTTCCTTGAACTACCGGTTTTGACTTCTTTGGGATGACCTTTGGTGCCTCCATCCCAGCTGGACTTGACTTCACTGCACGATAAAATCTGGCTAGGTGACATTTTAAAGATTTATAATTCAATTTATCCAGAATTCAATAATATCCAAATTGTTAACATGATACTGCTTTGTGGAGTAAAATTTAAGAATCATATTGTATCAAAAATGATTTGGACTGAAAAGAAAATAATTTTTTTCATGAAGAGTACCCTGGGTGAATAGTACCCGAATGAATAGTACCCCATGAATAGTACTACGACATAAAAAAGTTAAAACTTGTCAAGAATGTTCAGAATAATATTTTCATGAAAAGATACTGGATGAAGCGCAAATTTCAAGGATATTCTACTAATTTCATGGAGTATAGAACCCAAAACTTAACAAAATGAGTGTAGAATTCGGAATTTAAAACGAAATAATATTACTTACATACTACAGAGTATGGAAGAAAATATTATTTCTTACGGATATTGAACAAAAATAATATCCCTTACCTTAAAAAGGAGAGTATTCCAACTGGTATAGCGGGGATATTCTTGAAGAAAACTTTCACTATTTTCTATACTCAAAGCTTCCTAAAACTCGAAAGAAATACGCTCAATATTATAAAAGAAGAATTCTCTGATTCTGTTGTGATTTTAATTTCTAAACTAAGCATCCTATTTATAGGAGAATGAAAGGATACTATTTAGAAAATAAAATCACGAGCTGCACAGTATAATATTTGAACGAATTCACGGGCAGTAATCTGATTTCACAAGATTTACTATACAAGTACTATGTAGATACTATGCAAACACTATGCATAATAAAATATAATATATTCTATTTTTCATAAAAAACAAAACTTATAATAATAATAATAATAATAATAATAATAATAATAATAATAATAATAATTTAACTCCCTCCCGTGACAATACAATTCCTCCCCCCCATTATCATCCCAGTCATGGGTCCCCACCATTTAATATATATATATATATATATATATATACTGAATAACGTTCTACCGATTATTTTGAAAAATTGGTAAATGGGGGTCCAAATAATACGCCAAAACTTACAATAAGAACTTTATAAAAACCCCCTCAATATTTCTAACAACATGTATTCATTATTATTATGACTCGCAATATTAACAACCAGATCGTTTCCAGGAAAGAGGGAGCTTTCCGATAAGGATTTCTCCCTATTGGCACGCAATCAGGTGACCAAACCTCTTTCCTCGACAAAACTTTTTAGACATTGTTAATTATGCAAATAATAATATGAATAACTTGTCATCTCAATTAATGATTTAATAATATATAAAATATTGACAATAATTGAATCAAATAATGTGAGATACTTTGCAGGAATTACTATAGTAATAATTGAGTATAACTGAGTGACTTCTCACGTAAGCATCAATAATCAATACCGTGTGCTACTATGCAACCACGCGTATTACTGTACTTTTATCACCGGGTATTTCAACAGGTAACGGTAAAACTTTTGCCATTATTTTTATAAAAAGATATTTCTATCATTTTTTTAACTCCGACCTTATTTTGTTGTGGGGTCCACTAATAATAGTGCCGTCGTACGAATATTTCATGTTAAAACGAATATTCCCCGACCAATCGAATATTTTATAACAACTTGCATACTTTGCAAAATTTATAAATATTATCCACAACTATAACATTATATCAAATCCACACTATAATATTCAATTTATAAAAGTTGGGGTCTTACAGGTAGTCGTCTGCTGAAAGTGACGTTTCAGAAGTGTTAGGTGGCAAAGCAGACTGACGTGTCTGGCAAGTCAAAAAGGAGTTATCACATCAACCCAGTATGTCTACATTAAATATTTCAGAATATCTAAAGCATTAATTGCTCCAAAGAAAAGCTCTTCAACGGAAGACTCCCAATGGCTATGTTCCAACGGGAAGATGATAGATGAACCTATAAAGAGCCGAAGCTTCAAAGAAGATGCGGGAGTTGAATTGAGAAAAATTAAGTCATATAGAGCTTAACATAGAAAAGGTCTTAGTGAGAGTGAGACCACCACAGAAGAGTGAAACACAACTAATGAGAGTCTTACAATGAAAAAGCTTCATTCAATATAAAGGAGTATGATAACGAAGTGACATCTGTACTGAGAGCCGGAAGGCGAAGAAAACAATAACTAGAGTGGCAGATCAGAAAGCAGAATACTTGAGCTACGTTTCATCATGAAAACACTAAGCTAAAGAGAAGAAGATATAAAATCGAATCTGTGCACAAGACAACCAATGGTGAAGGACTGCTAAGGACCAGAAGAAGTCAAGCTGATATGCAAGACTTAGCAATACCTAAATGGTGATAGTATGCAATGCTGAATATTAGATGAAGACAAGCATCAACGATAAAGATCAGCAGAACTAAGAGATAAGTCAAACTACTAAGAATAACAAGATGTCAAACTGAACGTACATCTTAGCAGTCCATCAATTGTGATCTACTATTAAGCTGAATACTACATGATCACTAAAAGCTGCTAAGTACCAGAGGATGGATAAGCAGAATATCATCTTAGTAGCTCAACAACAACAAACAACCATCCAAAAAACCAGGGCCTACAAGGTCCTTGTCTTTGTGACTAATCCAAAGTCAAGTCTGCTGGGCTTGCTGAGTACCGGAGGGTACAAGAGATTCTAAGTCTGCCAGGCTTAATCTATAATTTCCAAGGTTGCTGGTCTTGAAGAGTTCATAGTGAACTAGAGTTCCAAAGCTGCTGGTCTTGAAGGAATATTAGTGATTCAAATCCTTAGTGGAATCCCTGCTTGTTAAAGCAGAAGAGTGGATTAGGAGCATTCTGTCTCTGAACCACTTAAAATCTCTGGTGTCATTTACTTTACGTGATTTACATTCAGCACTATAACTGCTATATCTTCTTGCAACTAATCTAACATTAGAACTGTGTTTAAAGTTATATTCTTGAAGGGGATCTTAATCTATTTCGCTGTGCATGAATTGATTCCTCTATTCATTATCTATTAATCACTTAACACGATAAAAGAAAAAAAGAAGTTTTAAAGATCTATTTAACCTCCCTTCTAGATCTATTGTGTGCCCTGGGAACTAACACAATATATGCAACATTGTCTTCATACAAAATGGTTGGAGTTCTTTTGCTGCAGGATAAACGACTTTCTAAGAACATGCCTCGTTAAAAACCTTTCCAGATAAAAACCCCGTGGGAGAAAATTTTGGCTAAGGAAAAGAGTACAATATTCTTGTATAACTTCTATTCCCTTAGCACCGCCTCATTAAAACCTTCTAAAGGAAAACCTAGTGGGAAAAACCTTAGTAAAGGAAAAAGAGTACAATCATCACATATCCTTTTTACTCCCCTAATTTGAGTGATACATGGACATTATCTTCATATAACATCGTTGGACTATTTATAATCAATGATAATCCACAGTTCACACGGATATGTTGAATTATTAATCTCAACCAAACACATTCACGACTTGCTTCATGAATTGCGATAATCTCTACATCAGCAGATCCAACTAACAGTGGTTTTGATCAATCTTGCTAGTAAGTTAACTGCAAATGTTATATCAAGTTGTGAGAAATTTTGCAATATAAATCAAAGCACCAATTGTACAAAGATATGGCACTTCAGGACCAAGAGTTTCTTCATTATTTTTGTATGGTCGAAACAGACCTTTCTTTAAGGATTAAATTTATCCATGTATAAGTGTTTCATGATTTTTTTTTGTGTATGTTGATTGATGAACAAGAATTTCATTTGGAAGATGTTCAATTCGTAGACCAATAATTTTTTTTGTCTTACCAAGATCTTTTATCTCAAATTTATTCTTTAAAAAATTTGTTATTTTTTGTTAACTCTTCTGAAGTCCTTGCAAGATTTAAATAATCAAGATATATACTGCAATAGTAGCAAATCTGGATTTTCATTTTTTTAATAAAATCACATGCACAAATTGGATTATTCTCAAATCATTCTTTCAAAATATATTCACTAAGGCGATTATACTACATGTGTCTAGATTGCTTTAACCCATATAAGAATTTTTGTAGCATGATAAAATACATACTTTGAGACATAGAATTATATGTTTTAGGTATTTTATATCCTTCAGGGATTTTCATGTAGATATTATTATATAATGATCCATACAAATATGCTGTAACAACTCACTTTAATCACATATCCAAAATTTATTTTGCTACCAAGCTAATTAAAAATTTGAATGTAATTACGTCCATTACAGGATCATATGCTTTTTCATAATCAATGTCAGATCTCTGTGAGAAACCTTGTTCTACAAGTTGCGCTTTGTATCTTATAATTTTATTTTTCTCATTTCGTTTATGTACAAATACCCATTTGTATCCAACATGCATTACACCTTTAAGTGTTCGGACTACAGGTCCAAAAACTTCACGTATATTTAGTGAATTTAATTATGCTTGAATTGCTTCTTTTCACATTAGCTAATCATTTCTACATTGAACATTCATTAACGATTTGCGGTTCATATTACTTCTGGTAATATCAAGAACAATTTTATATGAAAATATATTATCGATAACAATTTTATTTTTATCCAATACTTCTCCTATGCACATAATGTATCGAAATCTCATTATTTTTAGGCACCTAATCCTCTTCAGGGCATAACTCCTCTTCAAGATTTTTATTTTTAAGAGATTTTTGTTTATACGTTTTGGATAGATTAATCATTTTTATGACCTGTTTCATGGGTATAGCCTCTTTATAGGCTGCAACTTTGTTGACTTATGTCATACTCCATATTTTGATGATGACTATATTGTTCCTCTAATCATGCTTTATGAAATTTCAGGAAAAGAAATGGCATTAAAACGAACATTGAGGAGGAAAATATAAGACTTGAAGACTTTGAAGGATGAAACGGTATTTTGAGTCCTAGGAAATATATGTAAGATCTTAGCATTAATTACTTGTCAATACAAGGCTTAAGGGCATGCGCATTATATACATATAATTATTTTGCTCATATATCCGATGCTAAATATTGATACACTAAGATCATAAAGCAAGTGATTAAGGTAAGTCATTAGACCCATTATATGGTAAATCAAATATGGCATCTTAGTTGGTTAAGGAAATACCATGAAACATGCATCATATAATTACTCCACAATCTAAGGAGTCTATTGGTCAATCAACTATGGTATCCTGATGTCTATAATTGATCATGCATCATATAAGTGCTTAATTTAAGGAAAGTGATTAGATTGTTACTAGCCCATTATATGTTAACTCGTTATGGAAATAATCTTAGTGGTTGTGATGGCTTTTGAAGACTGCAAAATATGGTAAGTAATATGCCCGTAATTAAGTTACTAATATATATATTGAATCTACATATCTTCGTAATACGGGACATAATTTAGGAGATTTGTTGTCATCATATGTCGAGCACTCAATCAGGCATAAATTCTTCTTCAATCACTAATATATCACGACATTATGGGAAGCAGTAAGAGATATGATATTCACCATGTGATAAGCACTAAATCTGGCCTAACTTTTTATCAATCACAATGATGTAGCATATAACTGGAAAGAGTTTTGATTAGTGGCACATAATCTGGATATTATTCTAAAATGCATGATTTATGTAAATATGATTTAAACGGTCACATTACTTGTTTCCATGCAACGGTAGTGTACTAGGTTTACCTATAAAAGAACCGAACTCATTAAAAAGAAAGATAAGAAATACATACTGATTTTGCTAAGATAAAAACAGTCAACTTGTGTTTCTTCTACTTCCTACTGTTAACTGTAACTTCATTGACAAAGCTATTATTGTCTATTTCTGAGGTGATCTTGTAGCAAATAATCTAGTAATATCTTTCTTGCATATCATTTATACTAGAGCCTTGCATTGTTAAGTTATTTGCTTAGATCATTAGACCTCTATTGTGTGGTTTAAATTTCTCATACAAATTAATATTATCTAAATTGTAATCTAGTTTGGATTATTGTATTGTTACAATCAAGTTCGAAGAAAGCATAGGTGTTTGAAGGTGCATAGGTGCAGAAGGAGCAAAGGTACTCAAGAGGTTGAAACTTGTATTATAATCGAAAGTGTTTAATAAAAGTGAGTCTCCAATACTAGTTGGTATTGGACGTGTAGTAGTTGAACCACATAAAAATTCCTGTGTTCGTGTGATTGCTTATTGTGCTATTTTATTTCATCATTCTGCTAACTATCCAGCAGCCTGCATTCAATATCTATAAATTTATAAAACTAATTCAGCAAATTAATTTTACATAATCACATTCTGGAAAAGGCTAAGTTTCTAAATTAAGCATTTTAGAAAATCTTATATCAACACAACACCTTGTCTTAACATTTTAATTTATAAGGATTCGGAATCCAGCCTCCTGCATTGTATATCCAAAGGAATTTTTATTTAATCAAAAGTTGGACATTATTTATTCCTACACTTATTCAACCCCCCTTCTAAATGTGCCTACTTAAATTTCAAACTTATTTTTCTTGTACTTTCTTTTTCTAAGGAAATTTATCTTTTACACCGACCATTCTTCCACACTTCAGGTGTGACTTTAATTCAATTGCTACTGTATTAATTGATTGTCCTATAGGGACTTCAATTCATGCTGGAGTATTAGTAGTTGGAATGTGAGATTTCACTATTTTCTTATTATCGGTGAATAATTTTGGTAATGATTTGTAATTCCTTGCAAATGAATAATCCTTTGAACTTTTAGTTCATATTGATTTGTATGAGGATCAAGATGAAATAAAGTCGAAACATTCCAAGTAATCTCCCTCGCCATCCTTCAAACAATGATCCCACGTCGTGCTTCATGCAACTACTTTTCTCCCCCCTAATCATGAGAAGACTGTTTAATTAAAATGAAAATCCTCAAAACGTGCCTTAAAAGTATCACTTATTGAGATTATGATGCATCATGTAAAATAACATGACCTTAAGTATAAAATGGTAATTTTAATTTCATAAGCAAAGGTCGAGCAATATTTTGAAGTCTTTTGATAATTGATTCATTTAAACCATTTTAAGTATGTGTATATGCAACATGATGTTTAACATCAATTCCAATTAATATACAATATTCATCCAAAGCTTGAGATGTAAATTTATCAACATTATCTAAATAAATTTTTCTAGTTAGATAATCAGGAAATTGTACTCGCAACCTGATTATTTGAGTATTAAGCCTAGAAAATACAACATTCTTGAATAGACCACAATGTGGGTGTATTGGTCCACATATATCTCTCTGAATTCTTTCTTAGAAAGATGAACACTCAATAACAATCATTAAATGTGATGGTTTGGTAATTAATTTATTTTGATATAATTAGTAGGTAAAAGAATCTTCTAGCTCTTTAAGGGATGTTTATGGGAGTTTTCAATAATTCGACGCATTATTATTGCTCCTAGATGATCATGCCAAATCATAAAAAAATTGGGATCTAAACACTTCAGGTGTATTACAACATTTGTTTCAATTATTCTCGTTTTAGTATAATATAACCCAAAAAGAGTAAATAGACAGTTTTTCTAATATGAGCTTCTGGTTCGATATTATTGAAGTAACATAAAGAAATTCTTCATTGCCTTAGTTATTGGTTTTAATACAATAACAATTTAACGTATATCCATAAAGCTGAGCAAATTTCTGCTTGCCTCAGAATAATATAAAGCATCATCAATACAAAGTTTTATGCCATTTGACAACATTATAATTTCTTTTCCAAAGACATTAATTAAGTTTGATGAATAATCGCTCTTCTAGAGCCTTTAATTAAGTTTGATGAGCTTCTGGCCCAAACATCTTTATATATGCAAAACATAAATTTAACTTTATTACTTGAAACATAAATATAACATATAATAAAAATATTTATTATAATGCCATAATATAATGAAATAAAAATAATTAATTTGTATGAACATTTCCATCAACATCATCAAGGAAATCAAAGACATCAAAATTAGTTATATCCATTCCATTTAGAATGTCAAGATAATTCATGGGATCTTTAGGATCATTATGATGAATAAAGTTTATTTCAATTCCCTTTTCTTTTCTTTTATGCAGTCTTGGTACAAATCTACCAAATGTTTAGGAGTACGACGGGTACATTCCCTTTTCTATATTGATTGTTCTTTTCACACCCACGACCACAACCACAACCACAACCACAACCATAATTTCCTTTATGTTTTATCAAATGAGGTTCCATTCACTTTAGGGAATGAAGTAGAACTGGTCGGGCAAGATTGTTGATTTTTTAGCAAAAACTCATTATTTTGTTCAGCCACTAGAAGACATAATATTACTTATGGGAACATAATTTCCATTATTACTTCAGGGAATATTTTGGGAACTTACGCTCTCAATATTGCTGCTGCAGGAGCATATTCGAGTCATGAAATATAATAAATATTTTTTAACATGTCTTCATTAGTGTTTTTTTTCTTTCATGGAGATGATGGAGAATAAAAATCATTTATTTTGCATGATCCTGCAGGGATACATGATTGCCAACCTTAATTGTATCTCCAAGGTTCTTTGCCTCTAGATGAATCTCAACATCAAAAATTCATGACAACTAATTCTTGCCCGAGATATCAAGGGCAACAAATTCAAGTTTCGATATTTATATAAATATAAATATATACATATAGTAGGAAACTTTCTTTGCTCAAAGCGTCAAACAATTAAAAATGAACCAATTGATGGAGGATAGACTTCATATGTGGCAAAGTTTGTACTTTGTACTAGTCCTCATGTCTACTAAAATAAAGTACTTACCATGACTAAAAGAAATATAAAATTATTTTCATTTTAATTCCAAGAACAAACACATAATTTATTTTCTTGAATAAAAATACATGCACATGAAAGGTAGATAAATGTGTTATATAAGAATAGTGTATGTATAACAGGCAACCTTACACCATGCCCAAGTATCTTATCTCAATTATTCAAATTTGAAGTATGTAAGAACCGAATTTTCAGAAATTATTAAAATAAGAATTTAGTAAATAAAATTCTTAAGGCATGAGAATGGTTCGAATAAGAATATATATATATATATATATATATATATATATATGCGTTGTGAGTTATGTGGTATGGTGTTGCATGGGGTAATATAAACTATGCAATAAGTGATTTTTGTGTTTAATAAATATATCATTATTATATTGTCGACGTCAGAATTTTTATTTGTCCCTTTTCGTTACTTGTTCTTTGGTGTTCTCATGTTAGGTGAGATTTGTTTGAAAAAATAAGTGAAAAAGGTTCGACATGTGTAATGTCGACGATTTGACTTTAAGAGTCGCCAGTTGGTATTTTTAACTGGTTTCACCAACGCAACCGAAAAAAAGTTTGCACATTGACCCAATGATGTAACACTACTAAACGGGTCTGTGAAACTGAGATTCATTTGGGTTCGGGAGCTTGATTATGTGGAGGGAAGGTGTTAGGCACCCCCACATCCGTGTTGCCACGGTGACCGCCACTTTTCAAGAAACTGTTATATGAATGTGTGTGTGTGTGTGGATCAATGTACAATTTATTTGGAAGTAGTGTGAGGCCTCGTTCGCACCTATATACAAAGGGTTTGAATTTATACAAAAATTCAGTTTTAAGTAAGATATAGCAATGATGTTTTATAAAAGAAGTTTTTCAAACCCTGTGCTCAATAGAAATTGAGACCTTTTCATACATCCATTTTATTATTACATGTTTGGCTTGTTTGCTTTTATTTTCGAGATGCGAGGAATCTTCGAGAAAATAATATACAGCAGTGCCGAACTCCTCATGGGCATGACAACCATCCAAGGAAATTGAGACATAAGTAGAATAATGTACAAGCACATAACGGTGAAAATGTCCATCACGGGAACCGAATCTATATTCAGTAGACTGAATCTATGATCACATGATTCCTAGGCTCACATGATGTCGCAGTTTATATGAAAAATAGTAAGTAGTTATATATATAAAAAAGCTGTAAATATATATATACATACATGATCAACAACCACGAAGCAACTCCATGGGGATCGGAAATGTAAATATATAAAAGCGGTATATATATATATATATATATATATATATATATATATATATATATATATATATATATATATATAGGAGCCCTTCCATATGGGGTTCTTATGGAGTGCTTTATAATTTTGGATAGTTGATAAACTTATTGGAAGGAAATTTGAGATTGAAACATAAATATACCCGGTAGTAACAACATATTAGGCTTTTATTTTAATATGAGGACCCCACCATAGTCGAATATGTTGTCGGTTTGTTTAACTAAAAGCGAATTTTTAATATTAAATAAAAATGCGAAAATATGCCATATAAAAAAAAAAAAAAAATTAAAAATAAGTAACAAGCTCTTACGAACTTGTAAAAAAAAAAAAAAAAAAATTACCAACCAGCACTGACCTCTTACGACACATATAAAAATCAAATAATGGCACAAGTTCTTTATTTGCTATTTTTTATAACAATATTTGTTATTTTATAAAACAAATATTTTATAAAAACAAATATTTTTATAATAACAAATAAAGAATATAAAATATTTTATAAAACAAATATTTTATAAAAACAAATGTTATTATAAAATATTTTATAAAAAACAAATATTTTATAACAAATGTTTTTATAACAAATGTTTTTATAACAAATGTTTTTATAAAAAATAATTTATAACAAATGTTTTTATAAAATATTTTATAAAAAAAATATTTTATAACAAATGTTATTATAAAATATTTTATAACAAATGTTTTTATAAAAAATAATTTATAACAAATGTTTTTATAACAAATGTTTTATAACAAATGTTTTTATAAAATATTTTATAAAAATAAATATTTTATAACAAATGTTATTATAAAATATTTTATAACAAATGTTTTTATAAAAATAATTTATAACAAATGTTTTTATAAAAATAATTTATAACAAATATTTTTATAACAAATGTTTTAAAACAAATGTTATTATAAAATATTTTATAAAACAAATATTTTATAACAAATGTTTTATAACAAATATTTTATAACAAATGTTTTATAAAATATTTTATAAAAACAAATGTTTTTATAAAATATTTGTTTTATAAAATATTTTATATTCTTTATTTGTTATTATAAAATATTTGTTTTTATAAAAATATTTGTTTTATAAAATAACAAATATTGTTATAAAAAATAGCAAATAAAGAACTTGTGCTAATTATTTGATTTTTTACGTCGTAAGAGCTTGTTACTAGTTTAGTAAATTTTTTTTTTTTTTTTTTATGTCGTAAGAGCTTGTTACTTTAGTTTTGATGTTTTTTTTTATATGTCGATACAAGTCAATTTCTATCGTATTATTTAATATTAAAAAATCGCTTTTAGTTAAACAAACCGATAAATATGTCGACTATGGTGGGGTCCTCATATTAAAATAAAAGTTTCAAGACAAGTTGTTACTACCGGGTATATTTATGTTTCAATCTCAAACCTTCCAATAAGTTTATCAACTCATTCAAAAAGGGTGTTCAGATAAGCATCCATAAAGAACCTGCACACATGGAAGGGGTTCTATATATATATATATATATATATATATATATATATATATATATATATATATATATATATATATATACGGACATGATCAACCACCACTAAACACCTCCATGGGGGATCAAAATATAAATAAAGTGTAAAGATTTATCAACCGCCACGTAAGTAAACTCAAAGTGACTAAATGTAAAGAAAAAGTAAAAGGCCTCAAGTAAACTCCGTGCCTGATGTGTAAATGTAAATATATATATATATATATATATATATATATATATATATATATATATAATAACGCTTGGATGTAAAATCCTAAAGCTCATCGCATGTAGTATGACAATAGTTTTTTATATATATATATATATATATATATATATATATATATATATATATATATATATATATATATATAAGCAAGTAAACGCCTGCATATAAGTTCAGGCTCAATCGAGGCATAACTCGATAATGTTAGTCCATATATAAATATATACATATATAAGTATATATATACAGATATAAATTAAAACCATGCAATCAAGTCTGGGTATACACACATAACACGACTCTCAATGTGAAGAATAAAGTATGCAAAGATGAAGAGAAAGGCTTTATAGAGTGTGAGAAGGCTTACAGAGGGTCTGCCAAAGCAGGAAGCTTCATGACTCTAGATGGATAAACACTCAGCTCCTGCCGGTAAAAATATAGCTATATGTGAGCTAACAAGTGTTTAAAATGAGGAAACACTCAATATGGGGTGTGTACAGAGCAAATTGGATAGGGCTTCCTCGCCTTTTTTAAAATGGCCACCCCAAGCCCTCTATTTATAGAGGGGGAGCCACAGGTGTACCTGTGACAGCCGCAGATTCACCTGCTGCTACCCGGGGTGTCCCGGGCTCCGCGGGCCTCATCGTCTCGAAATACGTGCACTCGTGCACTATAATGTTCACTCGAACTTGCAGAACTTTAATCCGAGCATTCGAACGAGGTGTACAAGACCTTCTTCAGACCGCTTTTGTCTAGAGTTATGGAATGACATGGGATTAGAGGTTGTACGAAGTCAGGAAGAGGGGACCATGCCCATGGTCTTCAAGCTTCAAATTCTATCCGGTGTGCTGCCACGCGTAATAGTCACTCGGGATTGGAACTCCTTAGCTCTTGTGGGACATTGTTGTATGTATGTATGTATGTATGAAGTGTTGAGATGGCGCGCAGGGGTTGAGGTGGCAAGATGACAATTTGACTCCTCACCGGTTATCTCTGGTTTAGGCTGATAGATGACGTTGCTCAGGGTTTCATCTGAGATTGAACTGCTGCAAGTGTTTGAATTCTACAAGGTCATCTGTAAGTGTGCCCGTCTTCCCGGTGTTAGCTCCGGGTCTTTGGTATAAGTGCCTCAGTAGGAGGTCTGAGATTGAAGCTGATCACATGCATTTGAAACAAGCATTTCCAGAGTTATCGCTGGAACTGCAACAACATTTCTTGGGGTTATCTCCAAGGACGAAACTCAGGGTTATCTCTAAGGTTAGAATTGATACTCCTGGTGTGTGTTCCAGGGTTGAGACTGAACTTTCATTAGTATCCAGAATGGATGTGAATTGTCTTCCAAGGTTATCTCCGAAAGACGAATCTGCGCTCCTGCAATGTTAGTAACAGGTGTGCAGAAAATTTCGAGTGTCTACAAATGCCCCTCTTTATCATATTCATGCAATGCAAGGCATGGATAGGATAAAGAATCCTAGACACTTGAAATGCAACAAGATAAACATGATGCTATGTGCAGCAACATGATACAAATGTATGATGCATAAATGAATGATTGTCGGTTCCCTGTTAATCCTGCTGGGGATTAAAATTAATAATGTCTTGGACATGCGATCCAAGTTTTTGAGGGTGTTGACGTTGGGGCTATCACCAAAGTCATGGATCTTTGATACAAACTTCTACTCCATAGAGGTGCCTCTTGTGTGCAAGAGATCTGTGGGGGTAAAGCTTTGTCTGTTTTGAGGATGTGTATAACATATTCCATCATTGGTCCTCTCCGATGAAGATGGTCTTCTCTGGTTTGTGTCACCAGCATATACCATGATCTTTGTTGGAGTTACTGCCAACAGTGTGTATTATTAGGGCTGCCTGACCTTTGTTGATGTGTGTATCACCAGATAGATCCCTGTTAGGCAAACTGTCAAGGCTGCTTGACGTTTATTGATGTGTGTATCAATGGTTGCATTGCGTTGTGACCCTTACTGGGGAGTATGTCAAGGCTGCTTAACCTTCATTGACGCGTATATCAATGGTTGAATCACATTGTGACCCTCGCCGGGGATACTTTATCAATGTTTGACTTCGACGTTGTAACCCCCGCCAGGAATACGTTGCTTCGATGGGTTTACTTGCCACCGGCTGAGGTAACGTCAAGGTTGCGTGACCTTCATTGATGTGTGTATCAATGCTTTTGATGTATTTACTTGCCATCGGCTGAGATAACGTCAAGGTTGCTTGACCTTCATTGATGTGTGTATCAATGGTTCAGAATGCGTTGTAACCCCCACCGGGGATACATGGATGTTTGAAAGTTTGCGTTGTGACCCCCGCTGGAGATACGTGGATGTTTGAAAGTTTGCGTTGTGACCCCCCACCGGGGAGAGTCTTTTAGGGTTACGTCCCTGTGTTTGGCGGCATCGAACTTGTGTAAGGTATTGTCGAGAATGATTTGCAAAAGTTGAGATCATTGGTATAGTGTACCTTATATTCAGGCGAATACCAATGAGTGATATGCGGAGCCAGAGTTTGGCCCGAGAAAACCAGGATTTCAGGCTATTCCGCTCAATCGCGTAGCATTTTTATTCCTAATTTGGCCTTTTCAGCTTGTGAGACCTCCTTTGCAACTCAAACTAGACCGAGCTGAAGGTGTGGGCCCCATGTAGGGGTGCTGCAGGTACACCTATAGCAGCCGCAGGTGGACCTGCGGCCAATTATGAGTATGAAATGGCTGAAGGTTGCTTTCATAAATCACTTTTAAGTTGCGCCGCGAAGGAAATCCGAGAGCTCTTCTTTAGACCTGCTGAGTTCAGGCGACTTTCTACACATTCTGCCACCGTACAAGTGTTCTTCACTGTCCTAGTAACATATACATGTATTCTTTTCCAGTTTCTATCCGTTGGAAAGTGATTTATCACATTAAATGAACTTAGACACATAGTAGTGAATATGCATGCTGATATGACTTTAAAAAATATTCAACACAGTAAATGTTAGTATTAAACCATGCTAAACATAATGATGTGAAAAAAATTTGATTTTTGAAACAGTCAAATTTGCACCTTTTACTGTCATTTCTTATCTTATTTGAGGACAAATGAGTAAAGGTAGAAAAGCAAAACAATCCAGTTAAATAGACTACACTTATGGATTTTTTACTGTAATGTATTAATGCATATAGGATGTATATGACTGTGGGTAGGTGTGCTACTGAATGGCCACCTAGTCATGCCTATGTGCATGTGGATAGTCCCATTTATAAAGGGGGCTATGGCAAAATATTTCAAAACGTAGGCATTGGGTAGTCATACATTTTTAACTCTACTGTAGACGTATGTTAAAATAATGCATGCATGCATGTAGTCATAAAAATGCATTTTGAACAAGCTCCAGGTTAAACATTACCATACCCTTTCTGAGGTGATTTGGAGATTTGTTGTCCAGATATTATGGATCTGGATCAGCCGAGTAGTTCTCACAGGACCACTTCTGGTGTACGGAGAAGGGCTTCTAAAGTGCCTTGACCCCGTTCTGTTAGATAGCCACGTCGTTTGGTGGAGGCGGTGATACACCCTATCTGGGTTGAAGTGCCGGATGTCGAGGATGAAGAGGAGGATGTACCGGTTGAGGTTCTTACTCCTGCTGTACGTGTTCCCCGTAGGGATTTGCCAGGTATTCAAGTGGCGAACCCAGAGCTTCTGGGTGACTTGAGTCAACATCCTTTAGTCTACTTGCATGTAAACGAGGTATAAAGTTAGATCTTAATCTTCCTTATTTCCTATTGATGTGGAGTGAAGGGTTCTGATGTTGATCTGCATTTGATGTAGGTTCCTAGCTTTACATAGCCTCGAGGGAATTGGTTCAGCATCCACTCTATGTATCAGGCATTGCACGATGGCTATAGAGCGATTGTACATGGTTGGGGATTCGGGATGTTCTTTTCCATTCTTCCCCGTCGTTGTCCCTGGGGTTACCTCAGGGCATTGTCTGAGCGCTGGTTTCACCAGACTCAGTCAATCCATTTGCTGGACTGTGAGGTGATGATGACGCCGATGGATTGGCGGTTTATCACAGGTATGGAGTTTAGAGGGGATCCATTGCCTTGTATGACGAATATCACCTCTACTGCCGTCAGATCCTTGTTTGAAGTTCCACGGAGGCGCCGAGGCGCGGAGTGTACGACAGTCCTCGAGCATAGATGCTATGAAAGTGGAAATTTGTTGAGTGAGTCCATACCCGATGATGTTAGAGTCAGGGATCGCATCCTTCGGCAATTGTTCTTGATGATCATTAGGGGCTGCTTCATAGAAGATAACTCTTCTACACTGTAATTCGCTTTGATCAGTGCCACTTGACATGTGGACCGTATAGGAGATTATGATTGGGGTTCCTATACCTTTGCCTACTTCCTCAGGGGAATGCGCATGCGATCGCAGGGCTTGACTGAGGGTTGGTTAGGATTCTACCCATTTCTGCAGGTGAGTATTTCTCTTGTCTTTTCCCATGTATAGGTTAAGAGCGTTGACTGACAGCAGATGTTTGCCTTTGTGTTGGCAATTTTGGGCCTATGAGAGGCTTCCATGTCTACGTCTTGTGAGCGTGTTAGGTTTAGACACCTATCCACGAGGACGGAGATGGCATCATTCCATACTGGCGGAGGTCCCTATTTCTGAGGGTTTCACTCATTTCCGCCTACAGCTGGAGTTGTTGATAGCGGATGTCATCACGTGGGTTCCCTACTCTGGGGAGAATTTAATCATTGGATTTGAGGATGGGTACGCTTAGGATTTCTCTCTTCACAGATGGAGGATGGGAGCTCTACTTAGGTGAGCGTGCTATCAGGAGCACTACAGGAGAGATTCGCATGCCGATCTTGCCTCCTGCCAGCATTATCGCTCTGTTTCGCGCCACACCACATCAACGATATCCCATTGTTGGGGATTGACGGCTTCACATTATCAGAGGGTCCCTACACTCAGGAGATGTTCCAGCATTGGTGGTTCCCTCGTACCATTAGAGACCAGACCCGCGCCACTCAGTTCATGGGGGATATGGTTCCAGGATCCATGATAATGACGGATTGGCTAGCCTGTGTTAGAGATCCGACTCATGTGATATCTGATTGATGATTTGACCCGATTAGACCGGGCACATTTCTTTATCTGGCACTTGGGCGAGATCCTTTGAGGCGTACACTTTTGATCCTTCCAGCTTTGGTGCTTGGCCCCTCAGTGACCCATATGGCTTTCACGGTGCATATCCTCCTCAGATAAGCCCGACATCCCCGTAGATAGAGATCCAAATGACTCGGGAGGAGTTACATCGGTGGGCAGGATTGACGATGTAGACATCGATACCATTAACTTCTTCTGATGTATATTCTCATTATCTCTTTTGATAGGCCTCAGTTAGACATTGGGTAGCTTTGCCCCATTCTCGCTATATCTTTTGATAGGCCTCTATTAGTTGTAGGGCAGTTTTGCCCCATTCCCCTGTATTTTAGCTATACAGAGATGTATTAGATGATGATATACTTAGGAATGTATGTACAATTTATTATTCCCTATATCATATTGCCATCTATTGTATCATGCATGTTATTATGTTATGCATATGTATGTATGTCCAAAGATATTCAACATTGACCCCTGGATGGTCTTATGACACGGCCCGTACAGATGTCTTCTTCGACAGTTAGCCATATTGATCATACCCCACCATCTTTGGTGGCACCGGGTATGCGATCGTGGTATGATAGCATGTCACCATCAGACAGGGTGACTGTAGATCATAAGTTGCAGCATAGTATGACCCTGTTGATGTTTCAGGTTCCCACAGGATTCGTGGAGGGCATGTGATAAATGGGTTTTATACCTACTTATTGGATATCAATTCACGTAAACTATTCTCATCTCAAGTACATTTTAGTGTGTTTTTAGTTGCATTTCGTAATATTTTGCATTGCATGTACTGAGAACTCCTTTAGTGTAAAAGTGCAGGATATGGCATAACTTGGCGATGGTAGATGACATGTGATCAATGAAGGAACAACATGAGGATCGAGTGGAGCAAAGAAACCAAGCATTGGTGGACAAAAGAATGAGCAGCATGACAAGAATGAACAATGAGGACAAAGCGAAGAGCAGCGAAGAAACACGAATCAAAGCTCGCAGGTTGCGTGACCGTGCGACTACATTGAGCATAAACTCGCGCGCCCGCGTGATCAACCGGATGGACCAGACTTTGGACACGTGTGCCGCGATGATGATTATAAAGGGAAGCCTTGCCGCCAGCGTGACATCCGAGGTCATTTGATCATTTTAATTTAATTTTTAAATTTTAAGAGTTGTAGTTGGTTAAAAACAATTCTGGTTGGTACCAGACGTATTATTCATTAGTTTTACGTGTTTTTCATATTGGAACTAAGGTTTACACTTTGAGAGATTTCCATTGATGAACCAAGCATAAACTCCTTATTTTCTACTTCTACTTTTGGATTTCAATCACTGTGGATAAACTACTGTTGTCTTGCTGGATTTTATTGAGGATTTGAACGTTACGATTGGATTATAATCAACAATTGGGTTTGATCGATTCTATCTTTTCTCTTTGTTTGCTTAATATCAATGTATTGCTTTGATCCTATAATGGCTTTTGGTTCAGTCATGAACTAAACTCCATTATGGGATTTTAACGGATTTTAATACGTAGTCTAACTTATAGCCTGATTGCTGGACTGTTTTGCGTATCATAAGGAATTTCTATCATGATTGATTTACATGCATGAATGATTGATCACCATTCGTTTTAAGTGCTTGTATGGAATCGAAAAATAACATGCGAGTATGGATTGTAATCATGATAGCATGCATATATGGGGCTGTTTTGTTTAGCTTTGTATTTCGTGAATCAGATAGACATATACTGTTTTCACCGTATGAGTTAAATAAGAGCTTGTGCTTAAATTCAATATCGCAAACAATTTCACATAGAAATATAGTGAAGTTGGTTTTATTGATGATTACATGATGTCTATTGCATGTGGATATTATGTAAGTAGGTCATAATATGTTGAAAAATGGTTATGTCTACATTAGTGCCCTTGGCTACTTTCCTGTGATACGTGAACAAGCTTGCATGATGGTAGTAATTAGATGAATTATTAAATGAAGTTAGGATCCCATTATTTCCAGATTTGATTTATTACATTTTTATTCCTCTTTTAGTTATTATTTGATTTTAGAGTAATTCGTAATCTTATGTAGTAGTTTAAGCATATAAAAATAGTGATTTAGTTGATGCATAATAATTTCATTTAGACAACTTTCTCTGTGGATCGATACTCGACTTACTCTGTATTGCTTGTTGACACATGTATACTTGCATGAGTTAGAGCTCTTTTGTTAGAATTAAAAAAGAGGCAACAAGTTTTTGGCACCGTTGCTGGGGACAGGCATTTAAATTTAAATAATTATCATCAATTTTAAGCTATATTGTATGACTTAGACAAATATAATCGTTTCTCATTTCTATTTTTGTTTTTGTTTTAGTTTCAGGTACTTGTAGAATTTTTATGCACACACGATCGTCCAACTCAGAATTGATACCAACACAGGATAATATTAACGGAAGAGGTTGGAAAGCGAGTGTGCGGAGAAATTTGCAAGCACAGTTAGAGGGTACTACATCTAGTATGGCAGAAGAGCAAAGAGTAAAGCAAAAAGAAGAGCACTGGGCTCTAAGAGACTATTCAATGCCAAATATTAATGGACTTCAATCTAGCATTGTCAGACCGGCAATAGTAACTAATACATTCGAGATAAAATCGGGCACCATTCAGATGGTGCGTAATTATCATCTGATTTGGGGGTGTCGCTACTGGATGATCCGAATGAACACCTGTTGAGCTTTATTGAGATTTGTGATACATTCAGATATAACGGGGTGACAGAGGATGCTATCAGACTTAGGCTATTTCCGTTCTCTTTGAGGGATAAAGCGAGAAGTTGGCTTCATTCTTTGCCTTCAGAGTCAATTACTACATGGGAGGACTTAGCACAAAAGTTCTTAGCCAAGTTCTTCTCAATGGCTAAGATTGCGAAAATGAGGACAGCTATCTCTCAGTTTGAGCAACAACGGGGTGAATCCTTATACGAATCATGAGAGAGATATAAAGAGATGCGAAGGAAGTGTCCGCACCATAGTATACTAGATTGGATGGTGATTAACACATTTTACAATGGATTGGGATGACAGTCTAGGCCTATTGTAGATGCAGCTGCAAGAGGGGCATTATGGGCAAAGAGCTATGACGAGGCCTATAACCTCATTAAAACAATGGCAGCAAATGATTTTTAGAACCTTACATCTCGGATGCCACAACCCAAAGTTATAGGTTTGTTGGAAGTGGATGCTATTACTCAGTTGTCGGCACAGATGGCAGTTATGGCGAAGAAAATAGATTCAATAGCAGAGAGCAAAGAGAAAACAGTTGCCTTCGTATGTGAAATCTGTGCAGGATCACACTCCACGGATCAATGTGCTATCAGCTCGGAGTCGGTACAATATGTGGGAAATTACAGGAAAGGCCAAGGACAGTTTCAGAACACATACAACCCCAACAACCGCAATCATCCAAACTTTAGTTGGTCAAATAACCAAGGGCATCAGCAGAATCAGTTTCAGCTGAATCAACAATTTCAGTCACAGCTATCTCAACCACCGTTTCCACCAAAACCACCATTTCCACTGGGATTTTCTCAACAACAACAACATCATACTCCATCTGCACCTCAGCAAGAAAAGAAATCAGAAATGGAGGAGATGATGTTGAAGTATATGGCAAACACGGAAGTTATGATCAAAAGCCAAGCAGTGGCTATTAAAAATCTAGAAACTTAGATGGGGCAAATGGCGAGCATGCTTAACAACAGGCCCCAGGGTTCATTGCCAAGTAATACGGAAGCAAATCCACGAAGAGACGGGAAGGAACAGTGTCAAGCGATCACATTGAGGTCTAGGAAAAAGACTGCAGAATCGAAACGCATGGCGCCAGCGCCTTTGTTATCTTGATCAAGAGGTCATGGCCGAACGAGGAGGAGACTGAGTGTGCTGAGAAATTGATTAAGGAAAATTCTGAGTTACAACAAGAAGAGAAAAAAAAAGCAGGTTCAGTGGAAAATCCCGTGAATACATTACCACTAGTTCACCCTCCGGTTCCATATCTACAGAGATTGAATAAGTAGAGGGAAGACAAGCAGTTCAGCAAGTTCTTGGAGGTTTTTAAGAAGCTGCAGATTAATATACCTTTTGCGGAGGCATTGAAACAGATGCCAAGTTATGCAAAGTTCATGAAGGGTATATTGTCAAGGAAGAGGAGACTAGACGAATTTAAGACAGTGGCATTGACAGAGGAATGCAGTGCAGTGCTTCAGCGTAAACTACCTCCAAAGCTGAAAGATCCGGGCAGTTTCACAATTCCATGCATGATCAGAAAGATGAACTTTGATAAATATTTGTGTGATCTTGGGGCAAGTATCAATCTAATGCCCTAGTCAGTGTTTAATCAGTTGGGATTGCTGGCTCCAAGGCCGACAAACATTTCTTTGCAGCTAGCTGACAAATCCATCACGTATCCACGAGGAATTGTTGAAGATATATTGGTGAAAGTGGACAAATTTATCTTTCCGGCTGACTTCATCATCTTAGATTATGAGGAAGACAAGAGTATGACAAGAGTATACCAATCATACTGGGGAGACCATTCTTAGCCACAGGCAGGACTTTGATAGACGTTCAGAAAGGGGAACTCACTATGCGTGTACATGATCAGGAAGTTACCTTTAACGTCTTCAAGGCAATGAAGTTCCCAACAGATGAAGAAGAATGCTTCTGGGTTGATTTGGTGGATCGGGTTCTAAATGATGAAGTACAGAGTCTAGTGGATTATGAACCATTGAGGAGTGTCATTGCTAAAAATTCAGAATTGGAGGATGAGGACGAACTTATGCAATATCTGGATACTACTCCACAATTCAGAAAATTCAGAACTCCTGTCGAGCCATTGACGAAAGCTGGAGAGTTAACGGTAAAATTAAAGCCATCTCGTGAGACACCTCCAGAGCTTGAATTAAAACCACTTCCAGATCATCTTAGGTACGCATTTTTAAATAAAGATTCAAAGCTACCTGTGATTATTTCTTCTGCACTAACATCTTTTCAGGAAGAAAAATTGCTACTAGTGCTTAGAGAGTTCAAATCAGCTATTGGGTGGACCATAACAGATATTAAAGGAATCAGCCCTTTGTTTTGCATGCATAAGATCCTGATGGAAGATGGGAATAAGCCATCAATTGAGCAACAAAGAAGACTTAATCCGATAATGAAAGAAGAGGTCAAGAAAGAGGTACTGAAATGGCTGGATGCAGGAATAATTTATCCGATTTCAGAAAGCTCATGGGTGAGCCCAGTGTAGTGTGTACCGAAGAAGGGTGGTATGACCATCGTGACTAATGAGAATAATGAGTTAATTCCAACACGAACAGTGACAGGGTGGAGAGTCTGCATGGACTACCGCAGGCTCAACAAAGCTACAAGGAAAGATCATTTTCCACTACCATTCATTGATCAAATGTTGGACAGATTAGCTGGTCATGAGTATTATAGCCTTCTGGATGGTTATTTAGGCTATAATTAGATTATGATAGCTCCAGAAGACCAGGAAAAGACTACCTTCACATGTCCATACGACACTTTTGCTTTTAGAAGGATGTCTTTCGGGTTGTGCAATGCTCCACCACCTTTCAAAGATGTATGATGGCTATATTTTTCAGATATGGTGGAACAGAATGTTGAGGTATTTGTGGATGATTTCTCAGTCTTCGGGGACTTTTTTGATCTATGCCTTGAAAATTTGGTAATGGTTTTGAAGAGGTGTGTTGAGACAAATCTAGTGCTGAATTGGGAAAAGTGCCATTTCATGGTATAAGAAGGAATCATACTGGGACACAAAGTTTCAAAGAAGGGACTCGAGGTGGATAGGGATAAGATGGAAACTATAGAGAACTTTCCACCACCTACTTCAGTAAAAGGTGTTCGCAGTTTTCTGGGACATGCAGGTTTCTACCGCAGATTCATCAAGAACTTCTCCAAGATAACTAAACCACTATGCAGTTTATTGGAGAAGGATGCACAGTTTAATTTTGATGAGGCTTGCGTGTCAACATTTGAGCATTTAAAGAGGAAACTAACTTCAGCACCAGTGATTACTGCACCTGATTGGGATTTGCCATTTGAGCTGATGTGTAATGGCAGTGATTATGCTATAGGGACTGTTTTGGGGCAGAGGAAATAAAAGATGTTTCATGTGATATATTATGCCAGCAAGACCCTTACAGATGCACAGTTGAACTACACCACTACAGAGAAAGAGCTATTGGTAGTGGTGTATGCCTTTGACAAATTTCGAGCATATCTGATTGGCACAAAGGTGATATTGTACACTGATCACGCGATAATTCGACTTTTAGTGGCAAAGAAGGATGCAAAGCCCCGGTTGATCAGATGGATTTTATTACTATAGGAATTTGATTTGGAAATCAAGGACAGAAAGGGCACGAAAAACCAAGTGGCGAACCACTTATCGTGACTAGAGAATCTAAAAAGGAGGCAGATGACAAAGTTGTAATCAATGAATCCTTTCTAGATGAGCAGTTGTTTGTGGTGAAAGAGGAAGTGCCATGGTTTGCAGACTACACAAACTATTTGGTGAATAAGATGGTACCTTCTGACTTGGTGGGTCATCAAAAGAAGAAATTTCTGTATGATGTCAAATGGTATATCTGGGATGAGCCTTATTTGTTTAAATAGTGTGCTGATCAAATGATAAGAAGGTGTATCCCGTATAACGAGACCGAGGGAATTTTGCAGGATTGTCATTCTTCGGTGTATAGGGGTCACTATGGTGGAGAGCGAACAGCGGCTAGAGTGCTACAAGCAGGATTCTACTGGCTGACAATTTTCAAGGATGCCTACAGTTTCGTCCAGCGGTGTGATAGATGTCAGAGAGTGGGGAACATCTCGAAAAGAAATGAAATGCCCTTGAATACGATCCTCGAAGTAGAAATTTTTGATGAGTGGGGGATTGACTTCATGGGCCCTTTTGTTTCTTCCTGCGGAAATCTCTACATCTTGCTCGCAGTGGATTATGTGTCGAAGTGGGTATAAGCGGAAACTCTTTCGAAAAATGATGCCAAGGTAGTCCTCAGGTTTTTACACAGAAGTATCTTCACTAGGTTTGGGACTCCAAGGGCCATCATCAGTGACGAAGGTTGTCATTTCTGCAACAGGTAATTCACAGCTTTGTTGGCTAAGTATGGGGTGAACCATCACATTGCTATAGCTTATCACCCACAAACGAATGGCCAAGCTGAAGTGTCGAATCGAGAAGTCAAAAGAATCCTTGAAAAGGTTGTGAATCCCACGCGGAAGGACTAGTCATTAAAGTTGGATGATGTAGTATGGGCATATAGGACTGCATACAAAACTCCATTGGGCATGCCACCTTTTCAGCTCATGTATGGAAAAGTCTGTCACCTTCCTATGGAGCTAGAGCATAAGGCATATTGGGCAATTCGGAAGCTCAATTTTGATTTAAAAGCTGCAGGGGAGAAACGCCTACTCCAACTCAATGAGTTAGATGAATTCAAACTACAGGCATATGAGAATTCAAAGCTGTACAAGGAGAAGGTGAAGAAATGGCATGACCGAAAGATCATAGAGAGGACATTTGAACCGGGACAAAGGGTTTTTCTTTTTAACTCCAGACTTAAAATTTTTCCCAGGAAGCTGAAATCAAGATGGTCAGGGCCATTTACAGTGAAGACTATCTTTTCGCATGGTGCAATTGAATTATTTGATAAGTTTCTGGACAAGCCTTTTAAGGTGAATGGACAACGATTGAAGCATTACTTTGGTGGCGAAGTGGACAGACAAAAAGTCACCTTAATCCTTTCTTCGACATGAGCTTCAGAGACAGTCAAGCGAATTGACTATAACTTAGCGCTTGATGGGAGGCAACCCATTATTTCTATCTCTATTTTCTTTTTATTTATTCAGTTTAGGTTGCTTTAGTTAGTTCATCTTTATTTCATTTTTGATAGATTGTTATGTTTGCATAAGTGAGTGTGTAGCTGAATTTGCATTGGGCAGCGTTTGATGTCAGTATATCGTTTATTTGGTCATTTATGCTTGTTCAGTATTTCACACTTTGACATGAGAGATTTGTGTTTATGTAGGTGTACTGGAGTGACAACAGTACTATCTTGCAGTAGGGAGAATGAAAACTGGAAGTGCAAGAAATAGCATCGCGCGGCCGTGCATGAATAGGCTTAAGAAATTGCACACCCACGCGACAAGAGAGTTTGAGCAGATCAAGTCATTCGCGCGCCCGTGCAAGATATACCTTGGAAACGCGCGCGGCCGCGTGTGACACCGGACAACAATTTTTTTTAAGATTTAAAACAGGTGTTTGACTCAATTCTTCTATCATTTGAAATCACACAGAGGCGTACTCTCTTGTTCTCCTCAACATGCACGTCTCTTTAACTCCCAACAGTTGTAAATTGAATGCACCACGTCTCCATCCGTTCATCTCCTCCACCACGTAATAACCCACGATTCTACCCACGTATAACATCTACTCAACCTCTCCACTGAGTTATAAGGTTAGGGTTTTCGATTGGGTTTGCAGAAATTAGTTTGGGGGTTATTTGAATAGGTTTATCGGTCAAGACGCAAGTAATCTTCATCTTCTACATTCAAATCAATGGGGCCAAAGAGAGCACGTTCGAGTTCTTCTTCATCAACATCCTCCTCTAGCAGTCAAGGGGTGCATGTGGTGGATCATATCAAATTTCTGAGTTTGGAAGCACAAACAGAGTATTACAGAATCGTAGCCAAAAAATTTGTGAAAGAAAGGGGATTCAAACTTGAGAGGCAAGACGGTCAGCTATGTGAGATGATTCGCGAATGAGGAAGGCTTGGATTGACTGCCACTCCTATGCCTATTTCGATGAGTATAGTTTGAGAATTCTATGCCAATGCTAAAGCCACCATGAGCGGTCTATCTATGGTTCGCGGTGTTGAAATAGATTACAGACCTCCTGCCATCAGAGCAGTTTTCTAGATTACTGATACACCACCAACAGGGTCTGCTAATTGGGTCGAAGGGGCACATTTGGAAATGGTTATTGCTGAGTTGTGCGTGCCAGGCAAGAAGTGGACCTATAAAGCTGGCACGAACCAGCCTCGCATATTCCCAGCCGCAGCCTTGAATCGATATGCGAAGGCGTGGAATTTGTTCATATGTGCAAAACTAGTGCCGTCTTCTCATCAGCATAAAATCACAACGGAGAGGGTAATCAATCCGTGGGGCATAATTACAGGTAAATACATTGATGTGGGCCACCTGATTCACCAAAATATTCTACGTTATTTATGGGGAAGTACTACAGGGAGTATTCCACACGCGTCGGTTGTGGCTATGTTGTGTGTCCATCAAGGCTGCCTGTGGGACAATGAACAAATGCAAAACCCGAGCTAAGATATCATGCATGCAACCATTATAAAATTTGAGGATTGGGCAGGAGGTGAACTGCACCCGAGAGGACGAGGATTAGTCTTATTTCGGGGCCCTGGCTACTTGAGTAAGTACGCCCATAGGGGTGTCTTAACACCTAGCACCCTAAGGTCTTTAATGGTCTAGGAGTCGTTGGTTGAAAGCTCGCTAAGCGGTAGCAGTGTTTTCTTAATGGAATGAGGCATTGCACAGTCATGTGGAAAAAAAAGAAAAAAAAAAGAGAAAGAAAAAGAAAAGAAAAAAAAATAGCAATAAACACCGCGGAAAAGAGCGAAAATCGCCTTCGTGAGTAGCAATAAAGTAGTTAAGCCCTTTGTTGAACCTTAGTTTGTTTTGATATGTTGGAACAGTCTTCGTTGCATAAGTATACACGAGTCTTGATTTAGACTGTAATTTTCTGTTTTGAGCAATTTAGCATGTGTATTCTTTACTTAAATTAAATTTTGGTGAACACAACACACACACACACACAACATCTCTATAGTATATATGAATTATCAGAGGCATTTCAATCAAAATTTTATTAAAGCATCATGATTTAAGTAGCATGTATGTAATTCGAATTTATGAAAAAAAGTATTCAATTTTTTTAATTACTATTCATGAGTTACTATTCAGCGAGTTACTATTTGAGTTCTTATTCACGAGTTCTTATTCATGAGTTACTATTCACGAGTTACTATTCATGAGTTACTATTCACGAAGTTACTATTCATAGTACTATTCATGAAGCATGATAATTTTTTTTTTAGTAAGAAGGCATTACTCGATAATTATTACGGTAATTCTTTATTTGATATTTTATTTTATTGATTGATAATTGCTACGTTGATATTTTATATTATTGTTGTTTGATAATTGTCACGTACGATATTTTCCATTATCAGACAATAATTCATATATTATCTGAATAATATTATTGGATAACATTATTGGCGATGCCTAGAAAGTTACATCTAAGGAGAGGTTTGGTCACTAATTGCTTGCGCAGATAAGGAGAAATTCTTATTGGAAAGCCCCTCTTTCACAGGAAGCTGCTGGTTGTTAATATTGTGATTATGTAATATTATTTGTGAATAATTAATTATTGATTTATATGATGAGAAAATATTTATTTTATGTGGATATAGATGGAGAAAATTTTTAATGTGACAATTGTTGAAAATTAATATTTTATCTTTTTACGATAAAATAATTCATTTAAATATATTATTTTAATAATATAATAATGGTGATATTTTATAATGAATGTGGGATATATGAGTATATGAGGAGGAAGAAGTATTTTTGTGGCAATAAATGTTTAAAACATGTTTTTGTGTGTTGGTGGACCCCATTTCTTATTTGAAATTTGATTATACTTTATAAAATCGTCAGTTTGTGGATTTTGGTCAATTTACATTTGGAATTTGGAAAAACTTTCTTACTGCAAAGTTGTAGAGAATTGAATTTCCTATAAAAACTCGCGAGATTTGAATTTTTTGATAAAGGGCTATTTATTATGAATTATTGAGTTTTGAAGCTTAAATAATTGATTTTGGAAGTTTAAAATAATTTAAATAACAAAAACGTTTTTTTGTGCAAGTTTGTGAGGTGAGTGAGATACTTGTGTGGCTGAGGTTTTGAACAAAAAAAGTGGGCGTTGGAATAAAAATTATATATATTAATATTTTATTAAATTTTACGCTTTGGTGTTCTAAGTATTTTTCTATAAATAGGGTCTTAGGTTAGAATTGAAAATCACACACGAAGCTGAAGTTTTCTCTCTCTATATTATCGGCGTATTCTTGTGAGTATTTTGAGTATACTTTGAGTATTGCTATCTACGGTGCAAGTTAGATTCGGCGTTATTCGGTCGGAAATCTTGCTCTTTTGAGGTAAGGGATAGTAAGGGATTTTAAGGGTTATTATGTTTTTAGTTTCGAAATTTTTCTGAACCTTCAAAAATTCTGGAAAAATTTGAAATGATATTTTGATGAGTTTTATAGATTGTGTCCAAAAATGGCGATTTTGGATGTATAGATAAGGAGTTATGGATTTTATGAGAAAAGACTATTTTAAAAGTAACTATTTATAACTCCTTGTGATTAACTCCAAAATTGATGAAATTTTTATTGGGAGTACATCTATATAATATCAGTATACCGTGTAAATTTCAGAATTTTTGGATAAAAGTATAATTTATGATAAATGTTTAAATATTAGGTGGTTTTGGCCATATGAAAAATAGTAAATGAATTTTTAAAATTTAGAGAAAAATATATATTCAATATGGGACTATGTTATGCTAAATCCCAGAAAAGAAATATTTTTGGAACTGATTTGGTATTTTTCATGAAAATATTCTAGTTATGAGTAAATGAATTAAATATGTTATGTGAAGTAAGAAAATTGGAAAATATGATTTTATTGGCTTGAGAATCATATATGAGGTATATACTGATTTTTATGAGGGTTTTGGTTATTGATGATGAAATCTTATGAGTTTGGCATTTTAGATGATTAAATGCATTAATTATTAAAGTGTAAATAATTTAATTAAATTGTTTATAAGTTTTAGAAATGATTAAAATATTATTATAATATTAATAATATTAGATTATGAGATTTCTAAGTGATTTATAACATTTGGATTAAGGTGTTATAAATATGGATATGAATTTTATTATGAAACTTTATCTTTTAGGTATCGGGGTTCTTATGCGTATACGGTAGTCTTATATACGAATACGAGTCTTATTCACGACAAATTGGTTTCTTCTCGACCAAATTATCGTTGATTTATGAATCTTACTCTTGAAATTAAAACCATGTTTTGATTATATTGTTTTTATATAACATTCTTATAACCACAATGATGATATTTCTCTTTGACTTGAGTGTAAAGATGGGTAGATTATTGGTATGATCGTGACTATAGGTTCTCTTTGGCGATGGTGCAAAAGTTGAATTGTTATTTGGTATGATCATGACCATTGAATTTACAATTGAATATTTTTAGCTTAAGTGCAAAGGTGAATTGATCGACATGGTTATAATTATTGTTATATAACTAACCGAAATGATTATGTATTTCTTTGATATATGAATATCTTTGGCTCGTAGTGCAAAGATGACTTGTTGATGAATATCTTAGCTTTTGTAGTGCAAAGATGAATTATTAATATTGATGAATATCTTTGTTCGTATCTTTGCTTTGTAGTCTGAAGATGAATTATTGATGAATATCTTTGGCTCGTAATTGTTGTTTAATATCTTTGAAGATGCAAAGATGAATTATTGATGAATATCTTTTTGCAAAGATGACTGTTGTTGAATATCTTTGCTTTGTGTGCTGAAGATGAATTATTGATGAATATCTTTGGCTCGTAATGCAAAGATGACTGTTGTTGAATATCTTTGCTTTGTAGTGTAAAGATGAGCTGTTGATGAATATCTTTGGTAGTGGTGCAAAGATGAATTTATTAGTATGATTATGAGCGAGGGCTGTGATTTGGTATAACCATGATCTTTGATGTTTCGGGTAAAGGCGGTGATGAAATTATCTTTCGTCTGGATGAGAAGAGAATTTAGAACTACAATTATGATTATGAGTTATTCATATGATTGTGGGGCGAGGAATTGTTGATTGATGTTACGAGGATAAAACATTGTTGGTGGACTTTTAACGTGGAGAAGATAATAGATTTTATAGTCTATTTGACTCTTTTAATGGATTGCTCATTCATTTATGACTATGGTTGAAAAGTTTTATCATCTACCGTATGTTCTAAATCTACGATTTATTCTTGATGAAGACTATTGATAATTTATTTATCTTTAGTCATAATATTCTTTCTTGAGCTAGTTGTGCTCACCCTTTTGTTTCACAATTCCTTTCGGGTAATAAAAGTGTGTAAATTTGGGTTGGCGGGGGGATAGCGAGGGAATAGAATGGTGGTCTATAGATGTTGAGGTGAGGTGAATTTAACTTGGAAGGGTGTTTGCCACTATCATACAAGATGTCTAATGACATACAACCTCGTGTTATCATAAGACATGGTTGTGCTCATCCACTTCTTTGAGTATATTTACAAGCACTACTATATAATCTTGGTGTTTGTTTGGAGTATAATACCCGATTAGAGGCAGTGGAGATAATGATATGTCGAGAGAAGACTCACCATTGGGAAGAATATGATAGTAATCTTCTCGTTTTTCTCTTTGGGGTCTATTAGATTGACGAGGATAATTACGTGGCCATATGATATCTACCATAACCTAAAAGCATGGCCTCCCATATACGAAGGTTTTCTTGAGCACTTCCCAAAGATTCTAATTTCTAAAAGCAGTTTTGACTATACCTTTATGTAAGGTGTCATTTGTGACGTCTTCTGAGTTGGTATATATTTGTATCAAACTCACGACATATGTGTTGTTGTATTTTGCACGACAATTGTTGTAATAAAGTTGTAGTTGTTTTTCGTACCATATATTTGGCGACTCGAAGAATGGGTTGGATGGAATGGACCTATTTTGGGGTCGTTACATTTGGTATCGAGCTTAGGGATATGATGATCTGGCGGAGATCGGGATTAGAACTAGGAGGGAGAGATGAGTAAATCCTTCCGCTAGTGTGTCTACCTAAGCTTATTTGTTGGTCGATCGTAATATCGGGATATTATGTGATATTAATTTGTTAAATTAACCCTTGTTTTGAAAGTTGTATTCTAGAATGATATCCCGAAATACGGAGATGAGCGATGGAGAAATCATGATGGCGGGGAGATAGAAGAATGAAATGAAAACAAGGTATTCTCGACTCTTTGAAATACCAGTGCGTAAATTCGGGGACGAAATTTCATAAGGAGGGAGATTGTAAGACCCGAATTTTATGAAATAAAAGTATTCAATTTTTTTTAATTACTATTCATGAGTTCTTATTCATGATTATTCTTATTCACGATTCTTATTCATGAGTTCTTATTCACGAGTTCTTATTCATGAGTTCTTATTCACGAGTTCTTATTCTTATTCACGAGTACTATTCATGAAGCATGATATTTTTTTTTTTCGTAAGAAGGCATTACTCGATAATTTACGGTAATTCTTTATTCGATATTTTATTTTATTGATTGATAATTGCTACGTTGATATTTTATATTATTGTTGTTTGATAATTGTCACTGTATGATATTTTCCATTATCAGACAATAATTCATATTATCTGAATAATATTATTGGATAACATTATTGATGATGCCTAGAAAGTTCTATCTAAGGAGAGGTTTGGTCACTAATTGCTTTGCTTGATGAGGAGAAATTCTTATTGGAAAGCCCCCTCTTTCAGAGGAGCACTTTGGTTGTTAATATTGTGATTATGTAATATTATTTGTGAATAATTAATTATTGATTTTATGATGAGGAAAATATTATTTTATGTGGATATAGATGGAGAAAATTTTAATGTGACAATTGTTGAAAATTAATATTTTATCTTTTACGATAAAATAATTCATTTAAATATATTATTTTAATAATATAATAATGGTGATATTTTTACAATGAATGTGGGATATATATGAGTATATGAGGAGGAAGAATATTTTTGTGGCAATAAATGTTTAAAACATGTTTTGTGTGTTGGTGGACCCCATTTCTTGGTTGAAATTTGATTATAACTTTGTAAAATCGTCTGGTTTGTGGATTTGGTCAATTTACATTTGGAATTTGGAAAAACTTTCTTACGCAAAGTTGTAGAAATTGAATTTCCTATAAAAACTCGCATGAGATTCGAATTTTTTGATAAAAGGGCTATTTATTATGAATTATTGAAGTTCGAGGATTAAAATAATTGATTTTTGGAAGTTTAAAATAATTTAAATAATAAAAACGTTTTTTTTTTGCAAGTTTGTGAATTAAGATGTTTGTGTTGCTGAGGTTTTGAAGCAAAAAAAAGTGGGTTTGAATTAAAATATAATATATTAATATTTTATTAAATTTTACGCTTTTTGGTGTTCTAAGTATTTTTCTATAAATAGGGTCTTAGGTTAGAATTGAAAATCACACTGAAGCTGAAGTTTTCTCTCTCTATATTATCGGCGTATTCTTGTGAGTATTTTGAGTATACTTTGAGTATTGCTATACGGTGCAAGTTAGATTCGGCGTTATTCGATCGGAAATCTTTGCTCTTTTGAGGTAAGGGATAGTAAAGGGATTTTAAGGGTTATTATGTTTTTAGTTTTGAAATTTTTTGAACCTTCAAAATTCTGGAAAAATTTGAAATGATATTTTGATGAGTTTTGTAGATTGTGTCCAAAAATGGCGATTTTGGATGTATAGATAGGAGTTATGGATTTTATGAGAAAAGACTATTTTAAAAAGTAACTATTTATAACTCCTTGTGATTAACTCCAAAATTGATGAAATTTTTATTGGGAGTACATCTATATAATATCAGTATATACCGTGTAAATTTCAGAATTTTTGGATAAAAGTATAATTTATGATAAATGTTTAAATATTAAGGTGGTTTTGGCCATATGAAAAATAGTAAATGAATTTTTAAAATTTTGAGAAAAATATATATTCAATATGGGACTATGTTATGCTAAATCCCAGAAAAAAAATATTTTTGGAACTGATTTGGTATTTTTTCATGAAAATATTCTAGTTATGAGTAAATGAATTAAATATGTTATGTGAAGTAAGAAAATTGGAAAATATGATTTTATGGCTTGAGAATCATATATGAGGTATATCTGATTTTTGATGAGGGTTTTGGTTATTGGTGATGAAATCTTATGAGTTTGGCATTTTATGATGATTAAATGCATTAATTATTAAAGTGTAAACAATTTAATTAAATTGTTTATAAGTTTTAGAAATGATTAAAATATTATTATAATATTAATAATATTAGATTATGAGATTTCTAAGTGATTTATAACATTTGGATTAAGGTGTTATAAATATGGATATGAATTTTATTATGAAACTTTATCTTTAGGTATCGTGGGGAGGTTCTATATGCGTATCACGGTACTATATACGAATACGAGAGTCTTATTCACGACAAATTGGTTTCTTCTCGACCAAATTATCGTTGATTTATGAATCTTACTCTTGAAATTAAAACCATGTTTTGATTATATGTTTTTATATAACATTCTTATAACCCTAATGATGATATTTCTCTTTGACTTGAGTGTAAAGATGGGTAGATTATTGGTATGATCGTGACTATAGGTTCTCTTTGGCGATGGTGCAAAAGTTGAATTGTTATTTGGTATGATCATGACCATTGAATTTACAATTGAATATTTTTTAGCTTAAGTGCAAAGGTGAATTGATCGACATGGTTATAATTATTGTTATATAACCACGAAATGATTATGTATTTCTTTGATATATGAATATCTTTGGCTCGTAGTGCAAAGATGACTTGTTGATGATATCTTAGCTTTTGTAGTGCAAAGATGAATTATTAATGAATATCTTTTGCTCGTAATGCAAATGACTTTGTTGTTGAATATCTTTAGCTTTGTAGTGCAAAAGATGAATTATTGATGAATATCTTTTGCTCGTAATGCAAAGATGATTGTTTGAATATCTTTGCTTTGTAGTGCAAAGATGAATTATTGATGAATATCTTTGGCTCGTAATGTGTCTGAAGATGATTTTGTTGTTGAATATCTTTTGCTTTGTAGTGCAAAGATGAATTATTGATGAATATCTTTGGCTCGTAATGCAAAGATGACTGTTGTTGCTTTGTAGTGTAAAGATGAGCTGTTGATGAATATCTTTGGGTAGTATGCAAAGATGAATTTATTAGTATGATTATGAGCAGCGAGGCGTGATTTGGTATAACCATGATCTTTGATGTTTGAGGTAAAGGCGGTGATGAAATTATCTTCGTCTGGATGAGAAGAGAATTTAGAACTACAATTATGATTATGAGTTATCATATGATTGTGGAAAGGAATTGTTGATTGATGTTACGAGGATAAAACATTGTTGGTGGACTTTTAACATGGAGAAGATAATAGATTTTATAGTCTATTTGACTCTTTTAATGGATTGCTCGTTCATTTGCATGACTATGGTTGAAAAGTTTTATCATCTACCGTATGTTCTAAATCTACGATTTATTCTTGATGAAGACTATTGATAATTTATTTATCTTTAGTCATAATATTCTTTCTTGAGCTAGTTGTGCTCACCCTTTTGTTTCACAATTCCTTTCGGGGTAATAAAAGTGTAAATTTGGGTCGGCGGGGATAGCGAGGGAATAGAATGGTGGTCTATAGATGATGTTGAGGTGAGGTGAATTTAACTTGGAAGGTGTTTTGCCACTATCATACAAGATGTCTAATGACATACTGACCTCGTGTTATCATAAGACGTGGTTGTGCTCATCCACTTCTTTGAGTATATTTACAAGCACTACTATATAATCTTGGTGTTTGTTTGGAGTATAATACCCGATTAGAGGCGAGTGGAGATAATGATATATCGAGAGAAGACTCACCATTGGGAAGAATATGATAGTAATCTTCTCGTTTTTTTCTTTGGGGTCTATTAGATTGACGAGGATAATTACGTGGCCATATGATATCTACCGTAACCTAAAAGCATGGCCTCCCGTATACGAAGGTTTTCTTGAGCACTTCCCAAAGATTCTAATTTCTAAAAGCAGTTTTGACTATACCTTTATGTAAGGTGTCATTGTGACGTCTTCTGGTTGGTATATATTTGTATCAAACTCATGAGCATATGTGTTGTTTATATTTTGCGACAATTGTTGTAATAAAGTTGTAGTTTTTTTCCGTACCATATATTTGGCGACTCGAGAATGGGTTGGATGGAATGGACCTATTTTGGGGGTCGTTACATTTGGTATCGAGCTTAGGGATATGATCTCTCTGGCGGAGATCGGGATTAGAACTAGGAGGAGAGATGAGTAAATCCTTAGCTAGTGTGTCTACTAAGCTTATTTGTTGGTCGGTCGTAATATCGGGATATTATGTGATATATTAATTTGTTAAATTAACCCTTGTTTTGAAAATTTGTATTCTAGAATGATATCGAAATACGGGGAGATGAGCGATGGAGAAATCATGATGGCGGGGAGATAGAATGCGAAATGAAAACAAGGTATTCTCGACTCTTTGAAATACAGTGCACGTAAATTTCGGGGACGAAATTTCATAAGGAGGAGATTGTAAGACCGAATTTTATGAAATAAAAGTATTCAATTTTTTTAATTTTATTAATGAGTTCTTATTCACGAGTTCTTATTCACGAGATTCTTATTCTGATTCTATTGAGTTCTTATTCACGAGTTCTTATTCAGCGAGATTCTTATTCACGAGTTACTATTCACGAGTACTTATTCATGAAGCATGATAATTTTTTTTTTCGTGAAGGCATTACTCGATAATTATTACGGTAATTCTTTATTCGATATTTTATTTTATTGATTGATAATTGCTACGTTGATATTTTATATTATTGTTGTTTGATAATTGTCATGTACGATATTTTCCATTATCAGACAATAATTCATATTATCTGAATAATATTATTGGATAACATTATTGGCGATGCCTAGAAAGTTACATCTAAGGAGAGGTTTGGTCACCTAATTGCTTGGCGCGATGAGGAGAAATTCTTATTGGAAAGCCCCTCTTTCTGAGGAGCGCTGGTTGTTAATATTGTGATTATGTAATATTATTTGTGAATAATTAATTATTGATTTTATGATGAGGAAAATATTTATTTTATGTGGATATAGATGGAGAAAATTTTTAAAGTGACAATTGTTGAAAATTAATATTTTATCTTTTACGATAAAATAATTCATTTAAATATATTATTTTAATAATATAATAATGGTGATATTTTACAATGAATGTGGAATATATATGAGTATATGAGGAGGAAGAGTATTTTTGTGGCAATAAATGTTTTTAACACATGTTTGTGTGTTGGTGGACCCCATTTCTTGGTTGAAATTTGATTATAGCATTTGTAAAATCGTCCAGTTTGTGGATTTGGTCAATTTACATTTGGAATTTGGAAAAACTTTCTTACGCAAAGTTGTAGAGAATTGAATTTCCTATAAAAACTCATGAGATTTGAATTTTTTGATAAAAGGGCTATTTATTATGAATTATTGAAGTTTAGGAATATCTGAAATAATTGATTTTTTTGGAGTTTTAAATTATTTAAATAACAAAAACGTTTTTTGTGCAAGTCTTGTAAGGTATAGATTTGCATGTTGCTGAGATTGATTCAAAATGGGTGTGCGTAGAAAAATATATATATATTAATATTTTATTAAATTTTCTAACTTTGGTGTTTAAGTATTTTCTATAAATAGGGTCTTAGGTTAGAATTGAAAATCATGAGAAGCTGAAGTTTTTTCTCTCTCTATATTATCGGCGTATTCTTGTGAGTATTTTGAGTATACTTTGTAGTATTGCTCTCTGGTGCAAGTTAGATTCGTTATTCGGTCGAAATCTTTGCTCTTTTGAGGTAAGGGATAGTAAAGGGATTTTAAGGGTTATTATGTTTTTAGTTTGAAATTTTTCTGAACCTTCAAAAATTCTGGAAAAATTTGAAATGATATTTTGATGAGTTTTGTAGATTGTGTCCAAAATGGCGATTTTTGGATGTATAGATTAGGAGTTATGGATTTTATGAGAAAAGACTATTTTAAAAGTAACTATTTATAACTCCTTGTGATTAACTCCAAAATTGATGAAATTTTTATTGGGAGTACATCTATATAATATCAGTATATACCGTGTAAATTTCAGAATTTTTGGATAAAAGTATAATTTATGATAAATGTTTAAATATTCGGTGGTTTTGGCCATATGAAAAATAGTAAATGAATTTTTAAAATTTAGAGAAAATATATATTCAATATGGGACTATGTTATGCTAAATCCCAGAAAAAAAATATTTTTGGAACTGATTTGGTATTTTTCATGAAAATATTCTAGTTATGAGTAAATGAATTAAATATGTTATGTGAAGTAAGAAAATTGGAAAAAATATTTTTATGGCTTGAGAATCATATATGAGTATATATCTGATTTTTGATGAGGGTTTTGGTTATTGGTGATGAAATCTTATGAGTTTGGCATTTTATGATGATTAAATGCATTAATTAGTAAAGTGTAAATAATTTAATTAAATTGTTTATAAGTTTTAGAAATGATTAAAATATTATTATAATATTAATAATATTAGATTATGAGATTTCTAAGTGATTTATAACATTTGGATTAAGGTGTTATAAATATGGATATGAATTTTATTATGAAACTTTATCTTTTTAGGTATCGAGAGTTCTTATATGCGTATCACGGTACTATGTGCGAATACGAAGTCTTATTCACGACAAATTGGTTTCTTCTCGACCAAATTATCGTTGATTTATGAATCTTACTCTTGAAATTAAAACCATGTTTTGATTATATTATTTTTTATATAACATTCTTATAACCTAATGATGATATTTCTCTTTGACTTGAGTGTAAAGATGGGTAGATTATTGGTATGATCGTGACTATAGGTTCTCTTTGGCGATGGTGCAAAAGTTGAATTGTTATTTGGTATGATCATGACCATTGAATTTACAATTGAATATTTTTAGCTTAAGTGCAAAGGTGAATTGATCAACATGGTTATAATTATTGTTATATAACCACGAAATGATTATGTATTTCTTTTATATATGAATATCTTTGGCTAAGTAGTGCAAAGATGACTTGTTGATGAATATCTTAGCTTTGTAGTGCAAAGATGAATTATTAATGAATATCTTTTGCTCGTAATGCAAAGATGACATTGTTGAATATCTTTGCTTTGTAGTGCAAAGATGAATTATTGATGAATATCTTTGGCTCGTAATGCAAAGATGACTGTTGTTGAATATCTTTGCTTTGTAGTGCAAAGATGAATTATTGATGAATATCTTTGGCTCGTAATGCAAAGATGACTTGTTGTTGAATATCTTTGCTTTGTAGTGCAAAGATGAATTATTGATGAATATCTTTGGTCGTAATCTGAAGATGACTGTTATTGAATATCTTTTATTATGTAGTGTAAAGATGAGCTGTTGATGAATATCTTTGGTAGTGGTAAAGATGAATTTATTAGTATGATTATGAGCAGAAGGCGTGATTTGGTATAACCATGATCTTTGATGTTTGAGGTAAAGGCGGTGATGAAATTATCTTCGTCACGGATGAGAGAGAATTTAGAACTACAATTATGATTATGAGTTATACATGTGATTGTGGAAAGGAATTGTTGATTGATGTTACGAGGGATAAAACATTGTTGGTGGACTTTTAACATGGAGAAGATAATAGATTTTTATGGTCTATTTGACTCTTTTAATGGATTGCTCATTCAAGCTGCAACTATGGTTGAAAAGTTTTATCATCTACCATATGTTCTAAATCTACGATTTATTCTTGATGAAGACTATTGATAATTTATTTATCTTTAGTCATAATATTCTTTTCTTGAGCTAGTTGTGCTCACCCTTTTGTTTCACAATTCCTTTCGGGTAATAAAAGTGTATTTGGGTTGGCGAGGGGATAGCGAGGGAATAGAATGGTGGTCTATAGATGTTGAGGGTGAGGTGAATTTAACTTGGAAGGTGTTTTGCCACTATCATACAAGATGTCTAATGACGCCTGAACTTCGTGTTATCATAAGACATGGTTGTGCTCATCCACTTCTTTGAGTATATTTACAAGCACTACTATATAATCTTGGTGTTTGTTTGGAGTATAATACCCGATTAGAGGCAGTGGAGATAATGATATATGAGAGAAGACTCACCATTGGGAAGAATATGATAGTAATCTTCTCGTTTTTTCTTTGGGGTCTATTAGATTGACGAGGATAATTACGTGGCCATATGATATCTACCATAACCTAAAAGCATGGCCTCCCATGTATGAAGGTTTCCTTGAGCACTTCCCAAAGATTCTAATTTCTAAAAGCAGTTTTTGACTATACCTTTATGTAAGGTGTCATTGTGACGTCTTACGGTTGGTATATATTTGTATCAAACTCACGACATATGTGTTGTTGTATTTTGCCACGACAATTGTTGTAATAAAGTTGTAGTTGTTTTTTAGTACCATATATTTGGCGACTCGAGAATGGGTTGGATGGAATGGACCTATTTTGGGGGATACACGCGCTGCTGTGATGATTATAAAGGGAAGCGACGCGCCGCATTACGACATCCGAAATTTGTTGATCTGTTTTAATTTAATTTTTAAATTTTAAGAGTTGTAGTTGGTTAAAAACAATTCTGGTTGGTGCCCGATGTATTATTCATTAGTTTTACGTGTTTTTCTTATTTGAACTAGGGTTTACACTTTGAGAGATTTCTATTGATGAACCAAGCATAAACTCCTTATTTTCTACTTCTACTTTTGGATTTCAATCACCGTGGATAAACTACTGTTGTCTTGCTGGATTTTATTGAGGATTTGAACGTTACGATTGGATTATAATCAGCAATTAGGTTTGATCGATTCTATCTTTTCTCTTTTAATTATTTGCTTAATATCCATGTATTGCTTTGATCCCATAATGGCTTTTGGTTCAGTCATGAACTAAACTCCATTATGGGATTTTAACGGATTTTAATACGTAGTCTAACTTATGGCATGATTGCTCGAATGTTTTGCGTATCATAAGGAATTTCTATCATGATTGATTTGCATGAATGAATGATTGATCACCATTCGTTTTAAGTGCTTGTATGGAATTGAAAAATAACATGCGAGTATGGATTGTAATCATGATAGCATTCATATATGGGGCTGTTTTGTTTAGCTTTGTATTTCGTGAATCAGATAGACATATACTATTTCACCGTATGAGTTAAATAAGAGCTTGTGCTTAAATTCAATATTGCAGCAATTTCACATAGAAATATAGTGAAGTTGGTTTTATTGATGATTACATGATGTCTATTGCATGTGGATATTATGTAAGTAGGTCATAATATGTTGAAAAATGGTTATGTCTACATTAGTGCTCTTGGCTACTTTCCTGTGATACGTGAACTAGCTTGCATGATGGTAGTAATTAGATGAATTATTAAATGAAGTTAGGATTCCATTATTTCCAGATTTGATTTATTACATTTTTATTCCTCTTTTAGTTATTATTTGATTTTAGAGTAATTCGTAATCTTAAGTAGTAGTTTAAGCATATAAAAATAGTGATTTAGTTGATGCATAATAAATTCATTTAGACAACTTTCTCCGTGGATCGATACTCGACTTACTCTGTATTGCTTGTTGACACATGTATACTTGCATGAGTTAGAGCTCTTTTGTTAGAATTAAAAAAGAGGCAACAACATGCTGGAGCACTAGGTATCGGAGAGGCAGGTTTTCGATTTGGGACCCAGGAGTTGACTCCTACTCTGGAGGAGTATGCATGTTTGACGATGCTACCATTGGACAGACCTTGCGTGCATATGGCTATTGGAGACATGAGTAGGCAGTTCATGACCCTCATTGGCTTGAGGCGTAGAGTGGTGCAGGATGAGATCACATCTGGCCATATTATATCCTAACATTTTTTGTTTGACAGATTTGGCTCCGAGGATAGTTATGCACAACATTCTGGGGATTTCACCACACCGGAGGATCATTGGCATTCAGCCAGAGTAGATGTACTACTATTATGCGTACTGTCGTATGTCTACATGCCACGATACATGGATGAGTTGGACATTAGCTTCATTATGGCAGTGAGAGCTCTTAGGGAGGGTCACACCATCATACCTATGATCATAGCAGAGACTCTGAGGTCAGCTACATACTGGTGCACTTATCCGGCAGGGGTGTTTACTGTGACGCCCCCAAAATTAGGTATACATCACCCATCTTGGGTAGTCGATACATACATAGCATGCAGAATTTAAATACAACTTACTAATATAAGCTGCCGTATGCAATACGACATAAACTGTGAGTTTGAATACAAATATTGTCTACTAGATATTATACAAACTCAAAAGGAGTCCTCATTACAATTATTATCACACTATTTCACAGAATAGTGAAGACTACTAATGCTATCCTCTGGACCATTACTCCGTTCCCCGACTCGTCCCAGCTATATTCTCATTTCCTGAAGAGAACAGTGAAAGAAAGGGTGAGCTCAACTAGCTCAGTAAGAAATATTATGACTAAGATAATGCAGAATAAATTATCATTAGCCTACAACAGTGTTAAACTGATAAGATATAATGAACATCAAGTTTAACTACAGCGGAACCAGCAATCCATTAAAAGAGTCAAGTAGAAAATAAAATCTACTATCTTTTATGATTTTAAAAGGTTTTTCATCACTGTTATAGCTGAGACTCAGCTTTAATAAATATTCCACATCATCGAATCACCCCGCCTTTCACGGCCGAGGATATTCTTTAGTATCACGACCACAATTATTCATGCACTACGGCCAAGAATAGTTGTGTATTCATTAATGGTCATGATCATGCCAACAATCGTCCATCAATGCACTACTACCATCGAGGATTTTCTTTAGTATCACGACCATAATTATTCATACACTACTGGGCGAGAATAGTTGTGTATTCATTAATGATCATGATCATGCCAACAATCGTCCATCAATGCACTACTACTAATCGAGGATTTTTATCACATCATTTGTAACATTACGGCCATGATTACACCGAATAGTCTCTGGTCATAATCATACCAAGTCCATCTATGCACCTGTGCCATGAGATGACTTTTAACATAATATAAACATGAGGATGATGACAATGATATAAGAATTCAATAAAACAAGTTCAAGAATTATTTTATCCGAGAATTATTAACGTCAAATTGTCAACATGATCTTTGTTTTGTAGAGTAAAATTTAGGAATGATCGGAAGAATATTTCCATGAAAAGATCTTTGGATGAAACGCAAATATCAAGGATATTCTACTAATTTCATGGAGTATAGAAGTCAAAGTTTTAACCAACTGGGTATAATAAAGAATGGAATAACATAAGAAATCACCATGCATGCGATAGAAGCCGCATTGAGTGAGTTATTCCAATAGAATAATAAATAACGGAACCGAGTCCCGCGTAAAACGCATGCACGGGATGTTCAACAAAAAAATAATAATAAAGACGGAACCAGTCGGTGTAAAACACATGAGACATATGATGTTCCAACAGAATAATAAAGAATGGAATAACAGAAGAAGATCACCAAGTATAGGGGATTCCGTGTATATAGGTTATTCCAACAGAATAATAAGAAATGGAATAACAACAGTTTTCTTCATGAATAAGAAAGAATAACACCCCTTACGGGTACAACAAATAATATTCCCTACCTTAGAAGAACTGAATATTGGAAAAGTGAAGTAGCAAAATTCTTTTCTTCTTTCTCTCTCTATTTTTCTCTCTAGAGTTTCAATGAATTAAGTAAGAAATAATGAAGGAATGAGCTTTCTATTTATAGAAAAGCGAGGGTGGCTCTTGGTCTTAACGAAGGTCAAAATGACTCTTGGTAATATTGAAGAGACAACTACTATTTATGAACAGGTAATTAACCTTTGGAACAGAAAGGCGAGTTAACTCTTGGTAATATTGAAGGACAACTACTATTTGCGAAGGGTAATTACTATTGTGAAGGTAATTACTATTGACGAAGGTAAATACTATTGACGAAGGTAATTACTATTCACAAAGGTAATTACTATTGACGAAGGTAAATACTATTGACGAAGGTAATTACTATTGACGAAGGTAAATACTATTGAAGAAGGTAATTACTATTGACGAAGGTAAATACTATTGACGAAGGTAATTACTATTCACAAAGGTAATTACTATCGATTGAAGAGACTCTTAGATGATGACATATGGGCCCCCATAAAATAATCAAACTTACCACAAATGTCTCTTAATGACTCTTTATATACATCGAGGATTGAATAAATATTACCACAAATCATTTTATTTTTAATCAACACATTTTTAATCTTTCAACAATTATTAATCATTTATAACTTGTCGTCTCAATTAATAATATAACATATTATACGAGATGATCTTTGTGACAATAATTGAATCAATAATATAAGAGATATGATGCGGCAATTAATTATGCTTAATAATTGAGTATAGCTAAGTGACTTCTCACGTAAGCATCAATAATCAATACCGTGTATTACTACGCAACCATCTGACCACAGCGTATTCTTATTTTTACCACCGGTAGTTCAAGCGGTTTTAACGGTAACACCTCATGTAGTTATTTTTATAGAAAGATAATTTTGTCGTTTTCTAACTACGATAATACTTAGTTGTGGGGGTCCACTAATGATTGAGTAGTCGATGCGAATATTTCTCGATAAAAGAATATTCCCAGACCAAAAGAATATTTTATAACAACTTGCTTACTTTGCAAAATTTATAAATATTACCCACAACTATAACATTATATCAAATTTATTCCATAATATTCAAAAATAATATTTATAGAAAATTCATCTTTATTTATAAAAGTGGGGTCTTACAACCTCCCTTCTTATGAAATTTCACCTCGAAATTAGGAATGCATTACACGGTATGTCGAAGAGGTAAGGATACCTTGATTTCATTTGATTCTAACTCCCAAGTCATTTCCTCAACATCGTGGTTCCTCCACAAAACTTTGACTTGAGGTATAACCTTGGAGCGTAGAATATGTTCCTTCTTATCAAAATTTGAACAAGAACCTCTTCATACGTCAAATCTTCCGCTATTTCGTCTAGTTCTAACTCAATAATATGGTTCGGGTCTTTCACATATTTCGTAGCATGGATATGTGAAAACGTTATGAACATGAGACATATTTGGCGGTAAAAGCGAGTCTATAGGCCGCGGTTCCTACTCGATCGAGGATTAAAATGGACCGATGAATCGAGGATTAAGTTTTCATCTCTTTCCAAATCTTGTAACTCCTTTCCATGGAGCAACTCTTAACAACACATGATCTCTATATCAATTCCACGTCCTTTCGATGAAGATCAAGATAACTCTTTTGTCGATTTTGTGAGGTTTTTATCGTTGTCGGATCGTTTGAATCTTTTCCAGTAGTCATACGTATCAACTCCGGTCCCAACAACGTTGCTTCACCCACCTCATCCCAAAGATACTAGAGAACGACACTTTCTTCCATACAACACTTGAATGGAGCCATGCCAATACTTGCTTGATAAGCTGTTGTTGTAGGAAAACTCCACCAATGGTAAGAACTTGTCCCAACTCCTTTGAAATCAAGGACACGAGTCTTAATAGATCTTCAAGAGTTTGAATAGTCCTCTCCATCCGTCCGTCGTCGAGGATGATATGCCGAGCTAAATCGTAAGTCTGTGCCCATAGCTTTTTTGCAAACTAACCCAAAATCGTGAAGTGAATCTTGGGTCTCGATCGGAAACTATGGATCTGCAAGCATACCATGCGATCTTACAATCTCATTTATGTACATCTGAGCAAGACGTTCAAGTGTATAAGTTTCTCGTATCGATAAGAAATGACCGACTTGGTCAATCTATCAACAATGACCCAAATCGCATCAATGCCTTGAGAAACCTTAGGAAGACCGGTAACGAAATCCATGGTAATGTGCTCCCACTTCCATTCTAGAATTTCAAGTGGTTGCAATGGACCTTTTGGTACTTGATGCTCCGCTTTAACTCGTTGACAAGTTAGACACCTTGAGATAAACAGCGCTATCTCTCTCTTCATATTGCTCCACCAAAATGTATGACGAATATCATGATACATTTTGGTACTACCAGGATGGATTACAAATGGTGTGTTGTGCGCCTCCATCATGATATTATACTTTAAATCAGGGTCGTTAGGAACACAAAGTCTGGAGTTGACTCGAAGTATTCCTTCTTCATCGATTCTTGCTTCTTAAGATAGCACCTTCTTGCACCTTCTTCCTCATACGCATCGCCTCCGTGTCCAGTAGCGAAAGCGACTTTAACTTTATCGATTAAAGTCGGTTCTACTCATTATACTCGCTATCATCACACGCGTCCCTAGAGTCTTTAACTCTATCTCCATCCTTTGCAAGTCACACAAAATTGGCTTTGCGTTGACAATAATGCACTCGTACTTGCATATGATCTTCTACTCAATCGTCGGCTACCACGTTCGCTTTTCGAGGATGGTATTGGATGGTATGATCATAATCTTTCAGCAGATTCGAAGCCAACGTCGTTGTCGTTATGTTGAGTTCCTTTTGAGTGAAAAAATATTTGAGGCTTTTATGATCCAGTAAAGATCTCCACTTTCTCCCCATACAAGTAATGCCTCCAAATTTTAAGTGCTGAAGACAACATCCGCCAACTCTAGATCATGAGTAGGTTAATTCCTCTCATATTCTTTGAGTTGTCGTGTGAGGCATAAAGGCTATGACTTTCCCATGTTGCATGAGAACACATCCTAATCCTTTTGCTAGAAGCATCACTTTGTAGATGACAAATCCCTCCGAGCCGGATGGTATTGTCGAGCAGTCTTTGAAATAAGTCTCCTCTTGAGTTCTTGAAAACTCTTCTCACATTCTTCGCTCCAACCGAACTTTGTATCTTTTTGAGTCGGTGAGTCAATGGAGTAGCGATTCGAGAAAATCCTTCCACGAATCTTCGATAATAACCAACTTAAACCGAGAAAGCTACGACTTGATCCATCGATTTAGGTTGTTCCCGACTTTGAATAGCTTCAATCTTTCTTTGGGTCAACAGATATTCCATGACTTGATACCACGTGCCCAAGGAATACTACTTCTTCAAGCCGTAACTCGCATTTCTTCAACTTGGCATAAAGCTTATATTCACGAAGCTTTTGGAGTGTCGACCTCAAGTGTTGCTCATGATCTTCACGGGTTTTGGAATAAATAAGGATGTCATCAATAAAGGCGACCACAAAGTGATCTAAATATTCCTTGAATACTCGGTTCATCATATCCATGAAGGCAAAGAGGAGCATTAGTCAATCAAAGGACATGATTAGGAATTCATAATGCCGTCATCGAAGTTACGGCAAAGCCGTCTTTGGAATGTCGTGGTTCTAATCTTCAATTGGTGATATCAAGACGAAGAACGAAGATCAATTTTGGCTCCTTATGGCGGTCAAATAGGTCATCAATACGTGGCAATGGATACCTATTTTTGATGGTGACATGATTCAACTCGATAATCAATACAAAGTCGCGTACTCCATCTTTCTTCTTCACGAATAGAATAGGAGCACCCCGAGGAGAAGTACTAGGGACGAATAAAGCCAATGTCACAACAATTCCTGCGGTTGGGTCAGTAACTCACGAAGTTCAATAGGAGCCATTCGATATGGGGCTTTGGAAATAGGTTTTGTACCAGGGTTCAAGGTCGATACAAAATACAATTTCACGCTCACGGGGTAGGCAGGGAAGTTCTTTGGGAATACGTCAGAAATTTATTAACAATAGAAATATCGTTCAAAAGCGGCGTATTTTGTTTAAATCGTGACATGAGCTAAGAAAGCTTGACATCCGTTTTTCAATAAGCGAATAGCTTTATGGCTTGAGATGACCGTGATTGATTTTAATGGTTTGGTTGTTTGAATTAGCATAATAGGTTGATTAGGAATATGAAAGCTAACAACCTTACGAAAATAATCAATTTTGCATGATAAGTAGTTAACCAATCAATCCCTAGAATCACGTCAAATGTAAGTATTTTTAATGAAATAAGATCGATAGGTAATGTGAGGGGTACCGATTTGAACCAAACAAGACTTATAAGCAAGTGGATGTAATGAAGGTTTCTCCAACGGAGTTTCCACAGATAAGTCAAAGTTTAATTTCTCCGAGTCAAATTTAATCGATGAGCAAGTAGGAGAAATAAAAGAATAGGTAGAACCCAGGTATCAAATAAAGTATAGACTTCACTAGAGTTTATGATAAGCTTACCCGTGATGACCTTATTCGGGTTCCTTGCTCTTTGGGAGGTCACAACAAACGCCACCCTTAGACTTCCGAGTTTTGACTTTTTCGGAGCGGCCTTTGGTGCCTCCATCCTAGTTGAATTTGTCTTGATGGCTTAATAAAATCATGCTAAGTGACCTTCTCTTCCACAATTATAACATGCTTTGACGGCATGGCATGATTCGGACCGATGTGTCCCTCTCCTCGCATTTGAAGCATATGATAGGTGGTCTTTCTCCTTCCTTAACAATGGTCTTTGGTCGACGCGTCTTTCCATCATTGTTGAATCTCCTTTTCTTGAAATGTCCATTCTTATTGTTTTGGCCCTGATTACCACCGAAGTGGTTACCATATCTAGCCTGTTGATTACCTCCACGCTTGTTGTCACCGCTTCGATGACTACTCTCGCTGGTATTATAATTTTGCCGACTGCTCTCTTTTAGTTGCGTTGTCTCGTTATCGCGCTCCACTAACTGAGCCCTATTTACAACATCTGAATATAAACACAGTTTATGAGAAATAAGATGTTGACGTATCTCCGGCTTCAAACCTCTTAAAAACATTTGCGCCATTCTCTCTTCATTATCCACCAAGTGGGACGTAAACCGTGATAACTCCGCAAATTTTGCCTCGTATTGCGACACGATCATATTGTTTTGTTCCAACTTGATAAACTCCACCTCCTTCATGTGGCGAATACTTTCGGGGAAAGTATTTGTCGTTGAATGACTCCTGGAACTTCTCCCAAGATATCTTCAAAGACAATGAGTTGAGTACGTTTTACCAATTCCCACCGATGTCCGCCTCTCGCGCAACATAAAAAGCGTGAAAGGAACCTTTTGCTCTCGGAGCATCCCAAGACATCAAATATCTTGGTAATCTGCTTTATCCATGCTTCTTAGCGAAGTGGTTTTGGCTCTCTCTTAAAAAGCCGGTGGTCCCAACTCCTTGAATTGTTTAGCGGTGACCGCTCGAGTTTTCAAGTGTTTCCACCTACGTTTTGGACGAGAGTCGCTCTACTTTCTTTGTTGCATAAATTGCATAAAGCCTCACGAACATTTGATCATTCATCATTTGGTCAATGTTGTTGTTTGCATGAGGATTGTAGCCTTCACGATGCACATTATCCACGATTATTGATATGTGGTGAATCAACGATCGCTTTGTGCTCCATTGCTATTCTCAACATTCTCGGATGTCATTTTGAATCATCGCCACCAAACAAAAGGTTAATTGACATGTAACAAATTATCTCTATATTACGAACAGACCAATAAAATAGCACATAAACTTAGGTAGGTCATACTAGTGAAGGTATTCCCGTCTCTCCCTCCTAGTACTATTCTCACATCTTAGCCGAGGATCATATCCTAAGCTCGATACCAACTCAGTGTGACGCCCCCAAAATTAGGTATACATCACCCATCTTGGGTAGTCGGATACATAATGTAATTTAAATACAACTTACTAATATAAGCGCCGTGTACAATACGACATAAGCGTGTGAGTTTGAATACAAATATTGTCTACTAGATATTATACAAACTCAAAAGGAGTCCTCATTACAATTATTATCACACTATTTCACAGAATAGTGAGGACTACTAATGCTATCCTCCGGACTATTACTCTGCTTCCCAGACTGCGTCCAAACTATATTCTCATTTCAAGAGAGAATAAAGTGAAAGAAAGGGTGAGCTCAACTAGCTCAAGAAGAAATATTATGACTAAGATAATGCGAATAAATTATCATTAGCCTACAAAAGTGTTAAACTGATAAGATATAATGAACATCAAGTTTAACTACACGGTGAACCAAAGAATCCATTAAAAGAGTCAAGTAGAAAATAAAATGTGACGCCCCAAAATAGTATACACAACACCCATTACGAGTCGCCAAATACATGGTACAAGAAACAAACTACAACTTCAATAATACAAATGTCGTAGGTGAAATACGACAATATATCTTAATGAGTTTAAATATAATATTGTCTTCTAGACAATATCCACACGCAAATAAATCCCCATCATAATTATTGATGCATTATTTTACAAAAATGGTGAGGACTACTAAACAACTCTCTCTAGAACCTTCATTCCATACCCCGACTAGTACTCGCTACATTCTCGCCTCCCCGAGAAGAAAATGGAACAACAAGGAAAAGGGTGAGCTCAACTAGCCCGATAAAGAATACTATGACTAAGATAATATACAACAAATTATCGTTAGTCTCCAACAGGAAAAATTTGATAGAATACAATGACAACAAGTTTCAGATCAATATTCGCAGTGAAATAATAATTCATAGAAGAGTTACGTAGAGAATGAAATCTACTATAATCTATGAATTTAACGATCCATCATCAATATTTTATCCTGTAACATCAATCAATATTCATCTCAAATCAAATATTCATCTTTGCACTACTGAGCCAAAGATATTCATCAATCGGTCATGTTCATCTCAACACTGTTCATCTTTGCATTAAAGGCCAAAGATATTCATCGATCGGTATGTTCATTTAAACACTGTTCATCTTTTGCACTCTGGGCCAAAGATATTCTTGAGAAATCATTCATCTTTGCACTACTGGACCAAAGATATTCAATAATATCATCATTTAAGGCGAGGATGATGAAAATATTTTAAAGAACGAATCCAATTGAAACAAAATGACAAGGATTAAGGATTAAGGATTCAGTACTTTGTTTTTATCCATGTCCAACAATACCTCAAAAATAATCATAGTGGTGTAAAATTCAAGAATGATCAAAACATGGATACAATCAAAGCTAGTATCCGTAATAGATATTTTTGACTTAAAAGAAGAAATTTTATTTTTCTATTGAATAGTCTTGAGTATACGTGAATAGTGCCAAGTATACGTGAATAGTAACTCGACACCAAAAGATAGAAATTCCACAAAAACATCTTCACGCTTCATGAATAGTACTCGTGAATAGTAACTTCGTGAATAGTAACTCATGAATAGTAACTCGTGAATAGTAACTCATGAATAGTAACCTCGACATGAAAAAAGTTCCAAATTTGATAAAACTTCAGATCAACATTTCAAAGATAATGATATTGAAGAAATAATATCATTCTGAAAAAATAATATCCCTTACCTCAAAGAATCGATTGCTTTCTAAGAAAAGGTCGGAAGTGATCTTGAATGAAACTTGTCTTGAATAAAGAACTCTCAAAGTATCTAAATACTCACAAAATACGCTCAATAATATAGAGAGAAAAGAGAAAACTTTATTTCGGTGTGATTTTCAATTCTAACTTAGCCTCTATTTATAGGAAAATGTTAGCACGCCAAAGAAGCAGACTTAACTCGCAAACCCGATGGCTTTACCGCTACTATTGCCACCCACCACATTTGAAATAAAATTCAGCACATTTTTTCACCAACCACATGTGGGGCCCACCAATTCTAGAATTTTTCACCAAAATCATTTATAACCTAATTTCTGAATCAGTCACCTCTTAAAATTCATAATAAATTATACGCTCATCTTTAACGGTTCAAAATTTGTGGACATATACTCAACTTATATATGTATAACATATCCAAAAATTACAACGATCCAACGGTCGGATTAAATATTATAACTCACACAATAAAGCTGTAATAACACCGATTTGATCTTTTAATACCTCCAATCCGACAAAATACAAATAAAACATCTCAGCATTAATTCCTTCATTAATAACCACATAAATAAATCCATCATTTATATTCATATAAAATAAATATTTCCTTATCATATGAATCAATAATTAATTATTCACAAATAATATTACGTAATCACATTTATACAACCAGTTGTTCCAGGAAAGAGGGGCTTTCAATAAGGATCTCTCCTTCATGCGCGCAATTAGGTGACCAAACCTCTCCTTAGAGCGAGAACTTTCTAGACATTGCCAATAATGTTATCTAATAATATTATTCAAATAATATGAATTATTGATCCGATAATGGGAAATATGTGTGCAAATGACAATTATTGAAACAATAATAATATAAAATATCAACGCAACAATTATTGAATCAATAAAATAAAATATTGAACAAGAACTCACCGTGAAAATTATTGAGTAGTGCCTTCTTACGTAAGGATCAATAATTCAACAATCTTGTGCAATCTGGTAACTCATCGCTGCAACCACGCGACATCGTATTTTAACCAAGGGTATTCCAGCGATCTTACTTGGTAACAACTACGCGTTATTTATAACCACCCAAACTTTGTCGTTTTCCTCATCCAATCGCTTTCAGTTATGGGGCCTACACACATGGCTCGCGTCGTCGCGAATATTCCCCGAACGATGACGAATATTCCCGAACGATCTGAATATTCCACGACCAAACGAATATTCCCAGACAAAATGAATATTTTATAACCACTTGCTTATTTTGAAATATTTGCGTATTTAACCCTTAACTATCCACATTAATCAAATCAACCCTTACTATTTCAAAATAATAAATAAAGGAAATTCCTTTTTATTTAAAAAATTTTCGGGGTCTTACATAAAATCTACTATCTTTTATGATTTTAAAAGGTTTTTCATCACTGTTATAGCCGAGACTCAGCTTTAATAAATATTCCACATCATCGAATCACCCCTGCACTACGGCCAAGGATATTCTTTAGTATCACGACCACAATTATTCATGCACTACGGGCCAAGAATAGTTGTGTATTCATTAATGGTCATGATCATGCCAACAACTATCCATCAATGCACTACGGCCACTGAGGATTTTCTTTAGTATCACGACCACAATTATTCATGCACTACGGGCCAAGAATAGTTGTGTATTCATTAATGGTCATGATCATGCCAACAACTGTCCATCAATGCACTACTACGACCATCGAGGATTTTATCACATCATTTATAACATTACGGTCATGATTACACCGAATAGTCTCTCAGTCATAATCATACCAAGTCCATCTATGCACTACTGAGCCCGCGAGATGACTTTTCAACATAATATAAACATGAGGATGATGACAATGATATAAGAATTCAATAAAACAAGTTCAAGAATTATTTTATCCAGAATTATTAACGTCCAAATTGTCAACATGATCTTTGTTTTGTAGAGTAAAATTCAAGAATGATCGGAAGAATATTTCCATGAAAAGATACTTGGATGAAACGCAAATATCAAGGATATTCTACTAATTTCATGGAGTATAGAAGTCAAAGTTTTAACTTGTTGGGTATAATAAAGAATGGAATAACAAAAGAAATCACCATACATGCGATAGACCCTTATGCAGTGAGTTATTCCAATAGAATAATAAATAACGGAACCAGTCCGGCGTAAAAGAAACGATGCATGGGATGTTCCAATGAATAATAATAAAAAAGACCGGTCAGGTGTAAAACACGCAGTATGTGATGTTCCAAATGAGAATAATAAAGAATGGAATAATGAAGAAGATCACCAAGTATAGGGGATTCTGTGTGTATCTGAGTTATTCCAATGAGAATAATAAGAAATGGAATAACAACGATTCTCTTCATGAATAAGAAAGAATAACACCCTTTACGGTACAACAAATAATATTCCCTACCTTAGAAGAATGAATATTGGAAAAGTGAAGTAGCAAAATACTTTTCTTCTTTCTCTATAGTTTCTCTCTACAGAGTTTCAATGAATTCGTAAGAAATAATGAAGGAATGAGCTTTCTATTTATAGAAAAGCGCGAGGGTGGCTCTTGGTCTTATGAAGGATCAAAATGACTCTTGGTAATATTGAAGAGACAACTACTATTTGCGAAGGGTAATTAACCTTTGGAACAGAAGAGGCGATTAACTCTTGGTAATATTGAAGGACAACTACTATTTACGAAGGGTAATTACTATTGATGAAGGTAAGGTAAATACTATAAATACTATTGAAGGTAATTACTATTCACAAAGGTAATTACTATCGATTGAAGGTAAATACTATTCGTGAAGGTAATTACTATTGTGAAGGTAAATACTATTGAAGAAGGTAATTACTATTGACGAAGGTAAATACTATTGACGAAGGTAATTACTATTCACAAAGGTAATTACTATCGACGAAGAGACTCTTAGATGATGACATATGGGCCCCATAAAATAATCAAACTTACCACAAACTTCTCATAATGACTCTTTATATACATCAAGGATTGAATAAATATTACCACAAATCATTTTATTTTTAATCAACACATTTTTAATCTTTCAACAATTATTAATCATTTATAACTTGTCGTCTCAATTAATAATATAACATATTATCTGATGATAATCTTTGTGACAATAATTGAATCAATAATATAAGAGATATGATGCAACAATTCTTCGTAGTAATAATTGAGTATAGCTAAGTGACTTCTCACGTAAGCATCAATAATCAATACTAGTGGTGCTTCTTATGCAACCACGCGTATTTCTGTACTTTTACCACCGGGTAGTTCAACAGTTTTAACGGTAACACCTCCACCGTTATTTTTATAGAAAGATAATTTTGTCGTTTTTCTAACTACGACAATACTTCCGTTGTGGGGTCCACTAATGATCGTAGTCGTCGTAATAATATTCCCCGACAAAAGAATATTCCCACCAAACGAATATTTTATAACAACTTGCTTACTTTGCAAAATTTATAAATATTACCCACAACTATAACATTATATCAAATTTATTCCATAATATTCAAAATAATATTTATAAAAATTCATCTTTATTTATAAAAGTGGGGTCTTACATTTACAAAATTTCTGGCCATGTTGTTGTTTGTGTGGTTTATGTCACACTTAAGACCGATTGGTACTTTTAAACGGCATGGGTATTGTTTCACCCATGATATAGCCATGTCGTACTCTTTTTCGGACCATGGAGTGTCTGAGATCTCGCATCTTCGTCACTTTCACGGAACTATATTGTCGTGTACAGGGCTTAGTTCACCCTACAGCTTCATTACTCATGCTCTGGGCATGGATTATCTTCCTCTGGCTAGTTTGAGTGGCATGATTACTTACCACCCAATGGCCGTGATGTGTCAGTTTAACAAGTTCTAGGATTTTCATCTTTTTGAGGGGGCATCGAGTCTGTGCTTCGCTTCTCGGCATTTATTAGCAGAGGACAGATCCAGGTTGAATGACTGTTGGGATCAGCGAGAGCTATCTGAGTTTTCTATCAGCCATCCAGGTTGTTCTATAGAGTATTCTGCATGGATGGAGACAGATACTGCATTGGCTGCGGTAGTATCCACAATGCAGGGGAGCTGATTCTGATGATGGGGAGCCTATGGAGGAGGCTGATTTTCCCATTGAGGAGGATTTAACTGCTGGGTTGCCAACATTTGTTATGGATTCTCCCACTACTAGTGCTACTATCATTCAGCATTCAGCATTCAGCACAGTATCTGGAGTAGAGTCTACATCTGATGACCTATGCGAGAGATCAGGCTAGGGCCTCGATGTTGACATCTCTTGATGGGAGAAACACAGATCTATTAGAGAGAGACGAGGCTAGATTAGCCAGAAATGCATTGATTGTGGGCGGGATCTTTGCCTATCTACGGGATGTGATGTGGTCATGCAGACAGTATTTGTGACGCCCCAAAATAGGTATACATCACCCATTACGAGTTGTCAATACATGGTGCGTAAACAACTACAACTTTATTATTACACAAAGAAACTGTGAGTTTAAATACAAATATTATCTTCTAGACAATATCTATACTCAAATAAATCCTCATCACATTTATTGATACATTATTTTACAAAATGGTGAGGACTACTAAACAACTCTCTCTAGAACCTTCATTCCATACCCGGCTTCGTACTCGCTTATATTCTCGCCTCACGAGAAAAATGGAACAAAAAGGAAAAGGGTGAGCTCAACTAGCTCAAGAAAGAATATTATGACTAAGATAATATACAACAAATTACCGTTAGTCTTCAACAGGGGAAAAATCTAATAGAATACAATAGACAACAAATTTTAAATCAATATTCGCAATGAAATAATAATTCATTAGAAGAGTTAAGTAGAGAATGCAAACTACTATCTTCTATGTATGAATTTAAAAGTTCATCGCTCATCTTTTATCCCTGTAACATCAATCAATATACATCCGAATCAAATATTCATCTTTGCACTACAGTGCCAAAGATATTCATCGATTGGTCATGTTCATCTAAACACACATTCATCTTTACACTACTACCAAAGATATTCTTGAAATCATTCATTCGCACTCACAGGCCAAAGATATTCAATAATATCATCATTTAAGGCGAGGATGATGAAAAATATTTTTAAAAAAACGAATCCAGTGAAACAAAATGACAAGGATTAAGGATTAAGGATTAGTACTTTGTTTTATCCATGTTCAAAAATACCTCAAAAATAATCATAGTGGGGTAAAATTCAAGAATGATCAAAACATGGATACAATCAAAGCTAGTATCCAGAATAGATATTTTGGACAAAAAGAAGAAATTTTATTTTTCGGTGAATAGTGCCGTATACGTGAATAGTAACTCCGACACCAAAAGATAGAAATTTCCCAAAAACATCTTCACGCTTCATGAATAGTACTCGTGAATAGTAACTAGTGAATAGTAACTCATGAATAGTAACTCGTGAATAGTAACTCATGAATAGTAACTCATAAATAGTAACCCCGACATGGAAAAGTTCCAAATTTGATAAAAAGTTTCAACCAATATTTCAGCATAATGATATTGAAGAAATAATATCATTTGAGAAGAAAATAACATCCCTTACCTCGAAAAGATTAGTACTTCTATTTGGAATCTGGGATATAGTCTTTGAAGGAACTTTGCAAATCTAACAATACTCAAAGTATACTCAAAATACTCACAAGAATAAACCGATAATATAGAGAGAAAACTTCAGTTTCGGTGTGATTTTTAATTCTAACCCAAGCACCTATTTATATGAAATCGCTTAGAACACAAAAAGGTAAAAATTTAATAAATTAATAATATAATTATATAAATTTCCTACGCATGCCTAGAATCTGATTTCAGCCATCAAACACATGCCACATTCTAGAAAAATTAAGAAAAAACGTTTTTCTAATTTTAAATATTTTAAACTTCCAAAAATCAATTATTTTGAGACTTGAACTTCAATAATTCATAATAAATAGCCCTTTCATCAGAAAATTCGAATCTCGTGAGTTTTTATAGGAAATTCAATTCTCTACAACTTTGCAGAAGAAAGTTTTTCTAAATTCCAAATAGAAATTGACCGAAATCCACAAACGGGCGATTTTATAGGCTATAATCAAATTTCAGTCAATAAATGGGGTCCACCGACATGTTTAACATGTTTTAAACATTTATTGCAACAAAAATACTCTTCCTCCTCGTATACTCATATATCCCACATTCGTTGTAAAAATATCACCATTATTATATTATTAAAATATAATAATATATTTAAATGAATTATTTTATCAGAAAAAGATAAAATTTCAATTTTCAACAATTGTCACATTAAAATTTTCTCCATCTATATCCACATAAAATCAATATTTTTCTCATCATATGAATCAATAATTAATTATTCACAAATAATATTCTGAGAATCACAATATTGACAACTGAGCAGCTTTCAGGAAGAGGGGCTTTCCAATAAAATTTCTCCTTCTTGGCATGTGCAATTAGGTGACCAAACCTCTCCTTAGAGCGTAACTTTCTAGACATTGCCAATAATGTTATCTAATAATATTATTGAGATAATATGAATTATTGCTTCGATAATGAAAAATTGTGTAATGACAATTATTGAAATAACAAAGAATATAAAATATCAACGCATGACAATTATTAACTCAATAAAATCTTTTGAGCGAGTAATTCGTAACCATTATCGAGAGTAGTGCCTTCTTACGTAAGAATCAATAATTGGTGCAATACCTTGGTATAACTCTTGTGTTTTAACCGCGAGTATTTTAACAAGATAATCTTGATAATACTTACTATTTGTTATTTTTAAACAACTTATATTTGTCGCTTTCTTCATCCAATCGCTTTAGTTATGGGGCCCACATACATGGTCGCTACCGTCGCATCACGAATATTCCCAACAAAGCATTGAATATTCCACGACCAAACGAATATTCCCCGACAACAATGAATATTTTATAACCACTTGCTTATTTTGAAGTATTTGCGTATTTTACCCTTAACTATCCACATTAATCAAATCAACCCTTACTATTTCAAAATAATAAATAGAGAAAATTAAATTTCATTAATAATAAGTTGGGGTCTTACAACCTCCCCTCCTTATGAAATTTCGTCCTCGAAATTGACGTATGTACCTGGTGTTTCGAAAAGGTGAGGATACCTCGCTTTCATTTCCGTTTCCAATTCCGTGTCATTTCCTCTATAGCATGATTCCTCCATAAAACTTTAACTTGTGGTATGACCTTTCTTGCGTAGGACATGCTCCTTCCTATCTAAGATCTTGATGGTACCTCCTCATACGTTAAGTCTTGGCTATCTAAATCTGGTTCTAACTCAATAACGTGGTTTGGGTCTTTCACATATTTCTGAAATATGATATGTGAAACACATTATGAACACGAGACATACTCGGAGGTAACGCGAGTCTATAGGCTACATTTCCTACTCGGTCAAGAATTTGAAATGGACCAATAAATCGTGGATTGAGCTTTCCTCTCTTCCCAAATCTTGTAACTCCCTTCCATGGAGCAACTCGCAACAATACATGATCCCCCTACACTAAATTCCACGTCCTTTCGATGAAGATCCGCATAACTCTTTTGTCGATCTTGTGCCGTTTGTATACGTTGTCGAATCATTTGGATCTTTTCCCAGTGATCATACGCATTTAACTGGGTCCTAACAATGTTACTTCACCCACCTCGTCCCCAACATAATCGGAAGCGACACTTTTCGTCCATATAATGCTTCAAATGGAGTCACACCTATACTTGCTCGATAAGCATTGTTGTTGTAGGAGAATTCTACCAATGGTAAATACTTATCCCAACTACCCTTGAAGTCTAGGACACGAGTCTTAATAAATCTTCAAGAGTTTGAATAGTCCTTCGATTGTCCATCCGTTTGAGGATGGTATCGAATCGAATCGTAAATCGTGCCCATAGCTTTTTTTGCAAGCTAACCCAAAATCTTGAAGTGAATCTTGGGTCACGATCCAAACTATGGATCTGAGGCATCTTGACGCCCCAAAATAGGTATACACAACACCCATTCCGAGTCGCCAAATACATGGTACATGAAGTAAACTACAACTTCAATAATACAAATGTAGTGAAATACGACAATATATCTTGTGAGTTTAAATACAAATATTATCTTCTAGATAATATCTATACTCAAATAAATCCTCATCACATTTATTGATACAATATTTTACAAAATGGTGAGGACTACTAAACAACTCTCTTTAGAACCTTCATTCCATACCCCGACTAGTACTCACTACATTCTCGCCTCACGAGAAGAAAATGGAACAACAAGGAAAAGGGTGAGCTCAACTAGCCCAAGAAGAATATTATGACTAAGATAATATACAACAAATTATCGTTAGTCTCCAACAGGAAAAATCGATAGAATACAATAGACAACAAGTTTTGAGATCAATATTCATAATGTGAAATAATAATTCATAGAAGAGTTACGTAGAGAATGAAATCTACTATAATCTATGAATTTAATAAATTCCATCATCAATATTTTATCCTCAGTAACATCAATCAATATTCATCTCAAATCAAATATTCATCTTTGCACTACACAGCCAAAGATATTCATCAATCTGGTCATGTTCATCTCAACACCTGCTCATCTTTTGCACTAAAGGCCAAAGATATTCATCACGGTCATGTTCATTTAAACACTGCTCATCTTTGCACTACGGGCCAAAAGATATTCTTGAGAAATCATTCATCTCTTTGCACTACAGCCAAAGATATTCATCATCACCATGTTCATTTAAACACCGCTCATCTTTGCACTACTGTGCCAAAGATATTCTTCAAATCATTCATCTTTGCACTACAAAGCCAAAGATATTCAATAATACCATCATTTAAGACCCGAGGATGATGAAAAAATATTTTTAAAGAATCTAATCCAAAGGAAACAAAATGTCAAGGATTAAGGATTCATACTTGGTTTTATCCACGTCCAAAAATACCTCAAAAATAATCATAGTGGTGTAAAATTCAAGAATGATCAAAACATGGATACAATCAAAGCTAGTATCCAGAATAGATATTTTAGACGAAAAGAAAAATTTTCATTTTTCGGTGAATAGTGCTTTATTCGTGAATAGTGCCGTATACGTGAATAGTGCCGTATACGTGAATAGTAACTCCGACACCAAAAGATAGAAATTCCACAAAAAAACATTTTCACGCTTCATGAATAGTACTCGTGATAGTTAATCGTGAATAGTAATTCATGAATAGTAACTCGTGAATAGTAACTCATGAATAGTAACCCCACATGAAAAAGTTCCAAATTTGATAAAACTTCCAACCAATATTTCAAAGATAATGATATTGATGAAATAATATCATCGAGAAGAAAATAACATCCCTTACCTCAAAGAATCAAGATTTCGGAAGGAAAGGTCAAGTGATCTTTAATGAAACTTGTATAAACAGGACCTCTCAAAGTATCTAAATACTCACAAAATACTCAATAATATAGAGAGAAGAGAGAAAACTTTGTTTCGGTGTGATTTTCAATTCTAACTTAGCCTCTATTTATAGAAAATGTTAGCCTCAAGCGCAGACTTGACTGCTACACCGATGGCTTTACCTCGCTACTATTGCCACCCACCACATTTGAAATAAAATTCAGCACATTTTTCACCAACCATGTGGGGCCCACCAATTCTAGAATTTTTCACCAAAATCATTTATAACCTAATTTCAATCAGTCACCTCTTAAAATTCATAATAAATTATCGCTCATCTTTAACGGTTCAAAATTTGTGGACATATACTCAACTTATATATGTATAACATATCCAAAAATTACAACGATCCAACGGTCGGATTAAATATTATAACTCACACAATAAAGTGTAATAACACCGATTTGATCTTTTAATACCTCCAATCCGGCAATAAAAATACAAATAAAACATCTCAAAGATTAATTCCTTCATTAATAACCACATAAATAAATCCATCATTTATATTCATATAAAATAAATATTTCCTTATCATATGAATCAATAATTAATTATTCACAAATAATATTCTGTAATCACAATTATGACAACCGGTAGCTGCTCCTCAGAAAGAGGCTTTCAATAAGGATCTCTCCTTCGGGCGCCGCAATTAAAGTGACCAAACCTCTCCTTAGACAGTAACTTTCTAGACATTGCCAATAATGTTATCTAATAATATTATTCAAATAATATGAATTATTGATCCGATAATGAGAAATATTGTGCGTTGACAATTATTGAACAACAATAATATAAAATATCAACGCAAACAATTATTGAATCAATAAAATAAAATATTGAATAAGAACTCATCGTGAAAATTATTGAAAGTGCCATTATAACGCACGAATCAATAATTCAACAATCTTGTAACACTGCAAGTGCCATCATCGGCAACCACGCCAGACATCGTATTTTAACCACGGGTATTCCAATGCCTTACTTGGTAATAACAAGTGGTTATTTTTAACCAACTTATATTTATCGCTTTCCTCATCCAATCGCTTCGTTATGGGCCCACACATGGGTACTAAGTATTTAATATTCCTGACAACAAAGATTTAATATTCCACGACCAAACGAATATTCCCCGACACAAAATGAAATATTTTATAACCACTTGCTTATTTTGAAATATTTGCGTATTTAACCCTTAACTATCCACATTAATCAAATCAACCCTTACTATTTCAAAATAATAAATAAAGGAAATTCCTTTTTATTTAAAAAATTTCTAGGGTCTTACAGATCGCCATTTAACCTCACAATTCATTACGTACGTAAAGAAGACGTTCGAGTGAATAGGTCTCCAGTCGGCAAGAAATGAGCGAGACTTGGTTAATCTATCAACAATAACCCAAATAGCATTGATGCCTCGAGAAACCGTGCCTCCATTATAATCCATGGTAATGTGTCCCACTTCAAATCAAGTGGTGCAACGGACCCTTAGGGAACACGCTGATAAGTTAAACTATTGAGATAAACTTTCAAGTATTGTTCCACCAAAATGTATGTCAAGATCACGATACATTTTTAGTACTTCGATGGATTGCAAATGGTGTATTGTGCTCCATTATAATCTTCAGACTTCAAATCGTAGTCGTTAGGAACACAAAGTCTAGAGTGGACTCAAGTATTCCTTCTTCATCAATTCTCGCATACTTTCTCTTCAACAATCACTCAAGATTCGGTGGCTCGAGCAACCTTAACTTTTCTATTAAAGTTGGCTCTATGCGTATACTTGACATCATCGCTTTTCGTTCACGCATATGATCTTCTACTGGCAACGCCACTACCACGTTCGCTTTTCAGGATGGTATTGAATAGTGTGGTCGTAGTCTTTCAATAGCTCGAGCCAGCGTCGCCGCCGCATGTTGAGTTCTTTTGAGTGAAAAAATATTTAAGGCTTTTATGGTGCGAATATATCTCCACTTTCTCCCCATATAGATAGTGCCTCCATATCTTTAAGCGAAAAACATTGCGCTTAACTCTAGATCATGAGTAGGATAATTCTCTCTCATACTCTTTAAGTTGTCATGAGGCATAGGCTATGACTTTCCCACGTTGCATGAGAACACATCCTAACCCTTTGCACGAAGCATCATTTGTAGATAACAAATCCATCCGAACCGGATGGTATTGTTGTTAACAGTCTTGCGAAATAAGTCTCCTCTTAAGCTCTTGGAAACTTTTCTCGCATTCTTCTTCGCTCCAAGCGAATTTTGTATCCTTCCGAGTTAGCCGAAGTTAATGGAGTAGCGATTCGAGAAAACCCTTCCACGAATCTCCGATAATAACCGGCTAAGCCCAAAAAGCTACGTGCTTGATCCACCGAACTTGGTTGCTCCCAACTTTGTATTGCTTCAATCTTCGCCGGATCAAGCAGATACTCCATGTTTTCGACACATCGCGTGCCCAAGGAATGCTACTTCCTCAAGCCGAACTCGCATTTCTTTAATTTGGCATATAGTTCGTTTTCACGAAGCCTTTGGAGTACCGACTTCAAATGGTGCTCATGATCTTCACGACTTTTGGAATATATAAGGATGTCATCAATAAAGACAACAACAAACCGATCCAAATATTCCTTGAATACTCGGTTCATCATATCCATGAAAGCCGCATGAGAGCATTAGTTAGTCAGGAAGACATGACTAAGAATTCATAATGCCCATACTGAAGTTACAAGGCGGTCTTTGGAATATCCTCGATTCTAATCTTTGGTGATGATATCCAAAAGCGAAGATCAATTTTTGAAAAGAATTGTGCCCTTGCAATTGGTCAAACAAGTCATCAATACGAGGTGAGGATACCTATTCTTGATGGTGACATGGTTCAATTCTCGATAGTCAATACAAAGTCGCATACTCCGTCTTTCTTTCTTCTTTACAAATAAAAGCAGGAGCACCCCGAGGAGATGTACTAGGACGAATGAAACCGATGTCCAACAATTTCCGTAGTTGGACCTTTAACTCCTGAAGTTCAATAGGAGCCATTCGATATGGGGTTTTAGAAATGGGCTTTGTACGAGTTCAAGATCAATAAAGAATTCAACTTCACGTTCGGGGTAGGCAAGGGAAGTTCTTGAAATACGCCAGAAAGTCAATAACAACGGGAATATTATTCAAATTTGGCGTGTCTTTATTCAAATCCATAACATGGGCTAAGAAAGCTTGACATCCGTTTTTCAATAAGCGAATAGCTTTATGATTAGATATGACAATGATTGATTTTAATGGTTTAGTTGCTTGAATTAAATACAACGGGTTGGTTAGGAATATGAAAACTAACAACCTTACGAAAACAATCAATTTTGGCATGATGAGTAGTTAACCAATCAATCCCTAAAATCATATCAAAAGCAAGTATCTTTAAAGAGATAAGGTCAATGGGTAAGGTGATGGTGCCAACTTGAATCAAACAAGATTTATAAGCGATGGATGTGATGAAAGTTTCTCCTAACGGAGTTTCCACAGATAGGTCAAAGTCTAATTTCTCCCGAGTCAAGTTTAAAGCGTTGAGCACATGCAGGAGAGATAAATGAATGGGTAGCAGGTATCAAGTAATGTATAAACTTCGCAAGAATTTATAAATAGCTTACCCGTGATCACCTCGTTTGGGTTCCTCGCATTATGACCGATCACAACAAACGCTTCTTCCGGAATCGTTGACTTTGACTTTTTCGGGACGATCTTTTGAGTCACCATCCCCATTGAACTAGGTTTCGCTCATCGTCACAATCTCGGCGATATGTCCTTCCTTTCCACAATTATAGCATACCTTGAACTGTTGTGGGCGGTTTGGATCGATATGTCCCTCTTTTCGCATTTGTAGCATATGATGGGTGGTCGTTTCTCCTCCCTTAGAACCGATTCTTCTCACGTGCATCGCTGTCGTCCTCACATGGTCGTTGTTAAATCTCCTCTTTTAAAATCTCCTCCCGACTCGCTTCTTCTATTTTCATGGCCATGATTACCACCAGAGTGGTTACCATTTTGTGTCATTCTTTCTTTCTCCATTTGGTTATCATTATTACATTATTGATCGCTATCTCCGATACGATCTCGGTTATGGTCCATTGGTTGAATATACTCGTTATCTCGCTCTAATAATTGAGCCCATTAACAACATCTGAATAAAGAGAAAATTTATGAGAAATGAGATATTGTCGTATCGCCGGGTTTCAAACCTCTCGAAACATCCGCGTCATCGTTCCTCATTCTCCACCAAATGAGGTGCAAACACGGATAACTCGCAAACTTTGCCTCGTCATTGAGACACCGCCATGTTGTTTTGTTCCAATCGATGAACTCCACTTCCTTCATATAGCGAACACTTTCGTGGAAAGTATTTGTCATTAAATAGCTTCTCAAACGTCTCCCAAGACATCTTTGAAAGCGGGAATTTGGATGGATGTACGCTTCACGAGACTCCACCAAAGAGGTTTGCTTCGCCACGGAACATAAAGGTGGCGAATTGAACCTTCTGTTCTCCGTGCATCCCAAGACATCGAATATCTTGGTAATTTGCTTGACCCATGTTTCCATGTATGATCGGATCCGCTTTCCCTTAAATTCGGTGGTCCCAACTTTGAAGCGCTTGGGTTGTGCCCAACCCATGAATTGCTATCATTTCTCACGTATTTTGAACACGAGTCTCCTAAATGCGATTTTGCATGAATCGCAAAAAACTTCTAAACATCCCTCGTTCATCATCGCTTTCATTGGTGTTGTTCACGGGAGGAACATTGCCACTGACTGTTGCAGACGCTTCTCCTCGTTGGTGAGTGCAGGCGTCTCCACGGTCTCATTTCCATTGTTAATATTCTCATTCGACATTCTCAAATCACCGTCATAAAACAAGGGTTAATTAAGGAAATCAATATATCACATAATATCCCTATATCTCGACCAACTAACAAATAAGCTTAGGTAGGACACACTAGCTGAAGGATTTACTCGTCTCTCCCTCCTAGTTCTATTCCCCGATCTCCGCCAGAGATCATATCCCTAAGCTTTCGATACCAACCTGTGGCGCCCCCAAAATAGGTATACATCACCCATTACGAGTTGTCAATACAATGCACGTAAACAACTACAACTTTATTATTACAACAAGAAAGCTGTGAGTTTAAATACAAATATTATCTTCAGACAATATCTATACTCAAATAAATCCTCATCACATTTATTGATACATTATTTTACAAAATGGTGAGGACTACTAAAAACTCTCTCTAGAACCTTCATTCCATACCCCGATTCGTACTCGCATTTATATTCTCGCCTCTCGAGAAAAATGGAACAAAAAGGAAAAGGGTGAGCTCAACTAGCTCAAGAAAGAATATTATGACTAAGATAATATACAACAAATTATCGTTAGTCTTCAACAGGAAAATCTAATAGAATACAATAGACAACAAATTTTAAATCAATATTCGCAGAATGAAATAATAATTCATTAGAAGAGTTAAGTAGAGAATGCAAACTACTATCTTCTATGTATGAATTTAAAAGTTCATAAATCTATCTTTTATCCCAGTAACATCAATCAATATACATCCGAATCAAATATTCATCTTTGCACCACTGAAGCCAAAGATATTCATCGATTGGTCATGTTCATCTAAACACATTCATCTTTTACTACTGACCAAAGATATTCTTCAGAAATCATTCATCTTTGCACTCAGGCCAAAGATATTCAATAATATCATCATTTAAGACCGAGGATGATGAAAAATATTTTAAAGAAAGCGAATCCGGTGAAACAAAATGACAAGGATTAAGGATTAAGGATTCGTACTTTGTTTTATCCATGTTCAAAAATACCTCAAAAATAATCATAGTGGGGTAAAATTCAAGAATGATCAAAACATGGATACAATCAAAGCTAGTATCCGAATAGATATTTTTGACAAAAGAAGAAATTTTATTTTTTAGATTGAATAGTGCAGTATCGTGAATAGTAACTCAGACACCAAAAGATAAAAATTCCCAAAAAACATCTTCACGCTTTCATGAATAGTACTCGTGAATAGTAACTCGTGAATAGTAACTCATGAATAGTAACTCGTGAATAGTAACTCATGAATAGTAACTCATAAATAGTAACCCCAGAGCATGGAAAAGTTCCAAATTTGATAAAAGTTTCAATCAATATTTCAAAGACATAATGATATTGAAGAAATAATATCATTTGAGAAGAAAATAACATCCCTTACCTCGAAAGATTAGTACTTCTAATTTGGAATCTGGGATATAGTCTTTGAAGGAACTTGCAAATCTAACAATACTCAAAGTATACTCAAAATACTCACAAGAATACGCTCGATAATATAGAGAGAGAAACCTCGGGTTTACGGTGTGATTTTCAATTCTAACCTAAGCACCCTATTTATAGAAAATTGCTTAGAACACATAAAAAGAAGAAAATTTAATAAATTAATAATATAATTATATAAATTTCCTACGCATGCCTAGAATCTGATTTCAGCCATCAAACACATGCCACATTCTAGAAAAAGTAAGAAAAAAATGTTTTTCTAATTTTAAATATTTTAAACTTCCAAAAATCAATTATTTCGGAGCTTCATAACTTTAATAATTCATAATAAATAGCCCTTTCATCAGAAAATTCGAATCTCACGAGTTTTTATAGAAAATTCAATTCTCTACAACTTTGCAGAAGAAAGTTTTTCCAAATTCCAAATAGAAATTGACCGAAATCCACAAGCAAGCGATTTTCTGGTTTATAATCAAATTTTAGTCAATAAATGGGGTCCACAGACATGTTTAACATGTTTTAAACATTTATTGCAACAAAATACTCTTCCTCCTCGTATACTCATATATCCCACATTCGTTGTAAAAATATCACCATTATTATATTATTAAAATATAATAATATATTTAAAACGAATTATTTTATCGGAAAAGATAAAATTTCAATTTTCAACAATTGTCACATTAAAAATTTTCTCCATCTATATCCACATAAAATCAATATTTTTCTCATCATATGAATCAATAATTAATTATTCACAAATAATATTACGTAATCACAATATTGATAAATGTGAGGCGGTTCAGGAAAGAGGGCTTTCAATAAGAATTTCTCTCCTTCTTTGGCCGCAATTAGGTGACCAAACCTCTCCTTAGATGAACTTTCTAGACATTGCCAATAATGTTATCTAATAATATTATTAGGATAATATGAATTATTACTTCGATAATGAAAAAATCTTGTGTAATGACAATTATTGAAATAACAAAGAATATAAAATATCAATATGACAATTATTAACTCAATAAAATCTTTGATAAGTAATTCTGTAACCATTATTGAGTAGTGCCTTTTACGTAAGAATCAATAATTGGTGCAATACCGGTAGCTTCTTGTGTTTTAACCCAAAGTATTTTAATAAAGATATTCAGTATAACTACTGTTGTTATTTTTAAACAACTTATATTTGTCGTTTTCTTCATCCAATCGCTTTCCAGTTATGGGGCCCACACATGGCTGCTTGTGGTCGCACGAATATTCCCCAACGATCATTTAATATTCCACGACCAAACGAATATTCCCCGACAACAATGAATATTTTATAACCACTTGCTTATTTTGAAGTATTTGCGTATTTTACCCTTAACTATCCACATTAATCAAATCAACCCTTACTATTTCAAAATAATAAATAGAGAAAATTAAATTTCATTAATAATAAGTTGGGGTCTTACAGTACTTCAGTGAGATCCCATACGACTAGCATCCTTGCCGACATGAGTGCATATATTAATGAGCATCATGCCACCATGTAGTTAGCCTCAGATTTGCTAGCTCGTGTAGATACCATTGGGCAGGAGCTTGCAGCGTTACCTCATTCTTTAGAGAGGGATGCTATGTTAGATCTGATAGTCCACATACATACAAATCTGTAGATAGACTTGTATTTTTCCTGCACAAACTAGCTTAGCCATTTTTTCATGTACATCATATATTGTATATATCAAATAGTATTATATATAGCAGAGAAATATATTTTGATTTACTTTCCTTTCAATTGTGCCTTGATACTTTCTTGATATTTGCCTATTTCTTCAGGGCTTGTGATCTTGATGCATTCTGAACTCATCCTTGATATGTGGACATTGAGCCATCATAGGATTTTTCAGAACGGATCATTGATCTGTATGTATCCCTACCATCTTTAGTGTCTTGGGACTGGTTTCTATATGGAAATGTGGAGAGGAGTGTGGCTTTTCCTCTCTGAGATTGACCGCACCACAGATGGTCGCTAGTACTTCTATTTTTGAGAAGCCTAGTTAATTCCATCTCTTATGGATTGGTGTTGCTCTTTGAGGAACAACCGCAGCTTAGATGGTCACCGAATCTCCTATTGGTGAGGAGAGGTTGGGTAATTCCATCCCTTTGGTCTGAAGCCGATGAAATACAGTGTATTGAAGTTTGATCCCGATCATCAAGTGTGACAAGTATTTTTGTTACGGTAGGGGTTAGACCAACCATAAATGGTCTTTATGTACTCCTATTGAAGAGGAGATCAGGTCCGCGTAGTTCGAACCTGGTGTAAGAGGTTCAACGCTGAATGTGAAAGGCTGATGGGTGTAGAAGCTTTATTGATGAAGAAGGGTGTAGAAGTGTTTTTGTTGTTTTTGTTTTTGTAGAGGAAGGGTAGAAATATTTTTATGTTTTTTGTTTATTGCGACCGAGCCATATAGAATATGGTTGCCTACGTACTCCCGTGTATCAGGGAGATCAGGTCGACGTAGTTCGCCCCTTAGGACGAATTGCAGCCGAAGAGAAGTATGAATCCCATGTGTAGGCTATACTGCGGGGAAAAGAAAGTTTGATCTCATGATTGGGATAAACTGCAGGTGTAGAAAAAGTTTGATCCCGTCTTTAGGACAAACTGCAAGCGTAGAATAGTTTAATCTCGTCTACAGGATAAACTGCAGGTGTGAAAGGTTCAATCTCGTCTTCAGGATAACCAAAATTGTATGGAAGGTTTGAAATGAGGTGAAACCAGGCTGCTGGTTTGAAATGTATGTTTCCCTGAGGGGCAGAAGAGTATGTAAAAAGGGTTAGAAAATTGGAATGACTAGTGATTTGATGATCCAAAAACCAGGATGTTTGCTTGATGGTAACTTCAGACATAATACCGTTTCACGGTGTCTGAGTTGATAAGCTGTGGAAATTCATCCCCATCCATTTCCTATAGTCTGAGAGCGCCTCCTATCAATACTTCCTTAACAATAAACGGGCCTTCCCAGTTAGGAGCGAATTTTCCCTTGGATTGATCTTGGTTATCAATGATCTTCTTTAAAACCAAGTCATGTTATTTGAACTGCCATATTCGGACTTTCCTGTTGTAGGATCTTGCGATCCTTTGCTGATATAACTGACCATGGAAGATAGCTGCGGTTTGCCTTTCGTCTATTAGAGACAATTGGTGATACCTGTCTTGTACCCATTGGTCTTCATCCAACTGAGCCTCCATCAACACTCAGAGGGATTCCATTTCCACCTCTATGGGGAGCACTGCTTCCATTCCATAGGCTAATGAGTAGGGGGTTGCCCTAGTGGAAGTACGCATTGAAGTTCTATAGGCTAATAAAGTTAGAGGCAAAAGGTCAGGCCATCCTTTGTGATTGGTGAACATTTTCTGCATGATCTTCTTTATGTTTTTATTAGCTTCTTCAACAGCACCATTCATCTTTGTACGGTAGATGACAGAGTTAAGGTATTTGATGTGGAATTTACTGCATAACTCCTTCATCATTTTGTTGTTGAGGTTTTTAGCATTGTCTGACACAATGACCTCTGGTTGTCCATATCGACAGACGATATTATTTCTGATGAAAGCAATGATGACTTCTTTGCTAACCCTGGGGATGGAGGCTGCTTCTACCCATTTGGTGAAGTAGTCGATCATGGTGAATATAAATCGATGTCCATTACTGGCTTTGGGCTCGATGGGCCCGATCACGTCCATTCCCCACATTGAGAAGGGCCATGGCGAACTCATATTGTGGAGTTCCCTTGGAGGGGTGTGGATAGCATTCCCATGAATTTGGCATTGATAGAAACTCTTGACGTGATCATCACAGTCAGCTTTGAGTGTAAGCCAATAATGCCATGTTCTGAGGATTTTCTTGACAAGTAGGGGTCCGCTCATGTGTGGGCCACATACTCCACCATGGATCTCATCCATGAGCCTCTGAGCTTGGTCTTTCTCCAGACATCTGAGGAGACCTAATCCTACATCTCTTTTGTAGAGTGCATCTCCGCTCAGGTAAAATTTCATAGCAAGTCAATGGATCCGCCTCTTTTCAATCAGGCTCGCCTCAGTGGGTGTAGATCCATCTCGCAGATACTCCTTGATGTGGTGATACCAAGGGTTTTGGATGGGAGGTAAATCATCCAATACTTCTCCAACATAGTTCCCATAAGATGGGGCCTTTTGCAGGGCAAATGTGATACTTGTCATGTTTTCTTTGTCAGGTATGTGAATCAAGGAGGCCAGCGTTGCTAGTGCATCCGCAAAATCATTCCTATTACGAGGAATGTGTGAAAAGGAGATTTCTTCGAACTCCAAAGACATCTGTAAAACTTGCCTATGGTAAGGCAACAAATGTAGTTCCTTGGTTTGATATATTCCCGTGGATTGTTTGATTACCAATTCGGAATCCCCAAACACAGTTAACCGCATGATGCCCATTAAACGGGCAAGTTTTATCCCCAAGATACAGCCTTCATACTCAGCTGTGTTTTTGGTGCTTACAAACTGCAATTTGACGGTGATGGGATACTGCTCCCCCGTACCCGATACTAGAACTACTCCAGCTCTAGAACATTCCATGTTAATAGCTCCATCGAAATACATTTTCCATGTGTGGCATGCATCATACTGATGGTGTTGCTGAACTGCCATTACCCCTTCATCGGGGAAATATGTTTCCAAGGGTTTGTAATCCCCTGCAGGTGCGGCGACCAGTTGATTCGTAATTCTTTGACCTTTGACAGACTTTTGCGTCACATAGATGATATCAAATTGCTTTAGGATCAACTGCCATCTGGACAGCCGATAATTGAGTATGGGCTTATTGAACACATACTTGAGAGGATCCACGCAGGATATGAGATGGGTTGTGTGACCATGAAGGTAATGTTGTAACCTCATGGAAGCCCATGCTAAAGCACAACAAGTCTTCTCAATTAGAGTGTAATTATGTTCACTACTGCTGAATCTTTTGCTGAGGTAATAGATAGTTCATTCTTGACCTCTATCCTCTTTTTGCCCCAGCATATAGCCCATGGCATTATCATTAATGGACATGTACATGAATAGGGGAACATCATCCCTGGGTAGTACCAAAATAGGAGCGTTAACCAGCTGCTCTTTGATTGTAAGGAAGGCTTTCTAACACTCATTGTTCCATTTCATGGAGGAGTTCTTCTTTAACAATTTGAAAATGGGCTCACAGGTTGCTATAAGTTGAGAAATGAACCTGCTAATGAAGTTGATTCTTCCCAAAAATCCCCGTATTTCCTTCTTTGTCTGAGGAATGGGCATTTCCATGATGGCCTGGATTTTGATGGGATCCAGCTCAATCCCTTTGTGGCTAACTAGAAAACCTAGCAACTTGCCTGATTTGACACCAAAGGTGCACTTGGTTGGATTGAACTTCAAGTTGTATTTACGCAACCTGTTGAAAAGCTTTTTGAGATGGTCTAAGTGGTCTTCCTCCCTTCGGGATTTGATAATGATGTCATCCATGTAGATCTCTATCTCTTTGTGCATTAAATTATGGAAAAGAGCCATCATGGCTCGCTGGTAGGTTGCCTCAGCATTGATGAGGCCAAATGACAACCGTCTATAGCAGAATGTTCCCCAAGGCGTGATGAAAGCAGTTTTCTCACGGTCTTCCTCAACGACCATAATTTGATGGTACCCTGCGAAGCAATCAGCAAATGAGTACATGCCGTATTGAGCAGTATTGTCAATGAGAATATGGATAAAGGGCACGAGAAAGCTATCTTTAAGGCAAGCTTTGTTCAGATCCCGATAGTCCACGCAAACTCACACCTTTACTCCTAGTTTAGGCACGGGAACAATGTTGGATATCCATTCTGGATATGTAGACACCATGATAATGCCATCTTAAAATTGTTTCATAATTTCTTCTTTCACCTTTAAACTCCACTCAGGTTTCAATCGCTTGTGCTTCTGCCTGACTGGCTTAAATCCCTCCTTAATGGGAAGGCGATGAAGGACAATGTCAGTGGACAAACCCAGCATGTCTTCGTGAGACCATACAAACACATCCTGGAATTGGGTTAATAGCGCAACCATATCATTCCGTTGGTTTTGGGTTAGGTCTGAACCAATCTGGATTAGCTTAGGGCTTTCTAAGGTTCCAGGATTGAAAGAAGTGGTTTGATCAAGGTTGGGTTTAGGTTTGTCTGCGGCCCATTCCTTAATCTCTTGAGGTGTCTCAATGTCCTCTTGTATTTCCATCAAGTCTGAGTCCAACTATTAATCAAAGTTACAGTCCTTGTGGAGAAAAGGCACCTCATCAGCAAGTACAGGCACATCAAAATTCAGAGTCCTAAAACAAAATATGCTTTCACTTAATATATGAAACTATTTAATAATACAAAATTGTTAGCATGTACTGATAAAATAACTGTTAATACTGTATAAAAAAGTAAGCAATTAAAGTTATCTACGAGGCGGAGGATTTACGCCCATTTTACCCTAAATCGACCAATGCATGAGTCTTTGTTCCAATTGTAGAGGACAAAGTCCTGATGGACTGCAGTGATAGAGGGGCTGTCATCATCCTTCTTCTCCCGAATGATGACCATAACATCTAGGCAATCATCGTCTGGGGTATATCTGTTTGTATGTTTATCATGGACAATGATGCGTATGCCTGACATCATTAAGGCGATGTCATGTTTACGTTTCCGCTCTATTTCTTCCACTTTGGGATCAGGAATCATGACCTCTTTTGCTTTGAATGGTACTGGTTTAAAAAACAGAATAGCCATAACATGGGCTGACACCTTTACCGAGAGATCGATCGTATTTCATGAGGTGCGAGATGGAGAAAATAAATGGGTGTGGCGAAGCTTGAGGAACCTGCTTGTGCTTATGAGGATTCCTATGACTGGAATTGAAAGAATAGCCTAGTCCAGCTGTCCCAGTTTGACTAGACACTTGAATAGGGTGCTTAATACCCTGCTTATCTTTACCAAGCCCTTGTCCAGGCTGATGACCCAATGACATCATTTCCTGAGTGGCCGACCTAACCTTGACAAAAATCTTGGGTACGGGAAGTGGCGCTCCAATAGGATGGTATTGCGTATTACTCACTTCCAAAGTATGAAAACTGGTCGGCTCAACTTCTGAATTGAAGCTGATGATAGGTAGGTCTCTTTGTTCAGGACATTCCGGCTCAGCGTTGACAGTGACTAGGCTATTGTTGACAATGTATTTGAGTTGTTGATGTAGTGTAGAAGGAACGACTCCGGCCATGTGGATCCATGGTCTCCCCAATAGCAGGTTGTATCCTGAATCTATCTTGAGGACGTGGAAGGATACATTGAATGTGTTTGGACCAATCTTAATTGGCAGCTCAATCTCTTCGACAGAATTTCGTCGGGATCCATTAAAAGCTTTGATAACCATGTGGCTACTTTGGATCCATTTGAGATTGATGTTCATCTTCACCAAGGTGGCATAAGGACATATATTCAGAGACGAACCTCCATCTATCAAAACTCCAGGTAACATATACCTGGAGGATAAAACTGCAATGTGCAATGGCTTGCAATGACCTGTCCCTTCGAGCGGTATGTCGTCATCAGTGAAGGATATCACATTTGTGACGCCCCCAAAACAGGTATACATCACCCATCTTGAGTCGCCAAATACATGATACAAAATTCAAATACAACTTAATTATACAAAAGTCGTGTAAAATACGACAGAACATAATCTAAGAGTTTTAATAAGAATATTGTCATCTAGACAATATCCACACTCAATGAAGTCCTCATTACATTTATTGTCACACTATTTAACAAAATAGTGAGGACTACTAATGCTATCATCTGGACCGTCACTACGTTCCTCGACTAGTCCCAACTATATTCTCATTTCCTAAAGAGAACAATGAAAGAAAAGGTGAGCTCAACTAGCCCAGTAAGAAATATGATGACTAAGATAATGCAGAATAAATTATCATTAGCCTTCAACAATGTTAAACTGATAGAATATAATAGACAACAAGTTTAACAGCAGCGGAACAAACAATCCATTAGAAGAGTCAAGTAGAGCATAAAATATACTATCTTCTAAGATTTAAAAAGTTTTCATCAACTTTATATTTGAGACTCGACAATAAATAAAATTGAATCATCCCTGCATCACGACCAAGGATATTCATGTAATCATCAATGGTCATGACTATACCGAATAATCCTTGGTCATAATCACACCAACAACTGTCCATCAATGAACTACAGACCAATGAGGACTTTTACCACATCATTCGTCACATTACGGTCATGATTATACCAAATAATCTCTGGTCATAATCATACCAAGTCCATCTATGCACGTAAGCCAAAGATGACTTTCATCACAATATAAGCATGAGGATGATGACAATGACATAATAATTCAATAAAACAAGTTCAAGGATAAATTTTAAAGATTTATAATTTTAATTTATCCAGAAATCAATAACAACCAAATTGTCAACATGATACTTCTTTGTGGAGTAAAATTCAAGAATGCTCAGAAGAATATTTCCATGAAAAGATACTGGATGAAGCACAAATATCAAGGATATTCCACTAATTTCATGGAGTATAGAAGCTAAAACTTTAACCAACTGAGTATAATAGAATATATGAAACCGCAAATGGATTTTTACTCGCCATGCGGTAATCCACGTAGACAGATCATTTCCACAATTTAATAAAAAATGAATACAAAGGATCATTCACCATGCATGTGGTAATCCACATAGACAGGTTATTCCAACATAATATTAAAGAATGGAATAACAGAAGAATTCACCATACATGCGATAAACCGCACAGACATGTTATTTCCAAAAGAATAATAAAGAATGAAACCAGGTCATGCGTAATCCGCATAGATAGGATATTCCAAAAGAATAATAAAGAATGGAACTAGGTCATGCGTAATTCGCACAGACAGGATATTCCAACAGAATAATAAAGAATGGAATAACAACAGAATTCACCAGGCATGCGATAGACCGCATATACAGGTTATTCCAACAGAATAATAAATAATGGAATAACAGAAGAATTTCACCATGTATGCGGTACTTAGCATAGACAGGTTATTCCAACATAATAATAAAGAATGGAATAACAACCTTTACGAGTATTGAAAGAAAATAACTCTCTTCATGAATACGAAAGAATAATACCCCTTACCTTAGAAGAAACTAGATACTGGAATAGTGAGGCAGAAGACTTCTCTTCTTCTTTCTCTCTATAATTTCTCTCTATAATAATTGCTCTATAGCTTTAGTGAATTGGTAAAAAATGAAAGAAGAATTATCTTCTATTTATTGGAAAATATAGTTTCGATACTTGCACGTTTTGGGGCTCAAAATATTACAGTATAATACCTTCCTCTTTTTCTTCATTTTTAATTTAGTCTTGCAAGTATTATCAAACTTGCATTACCTCCCCTAATAGTAAATAATGTGAATCAATAGTTCAATGATGTGAATCAATAGTACACACATGTGAACACATAGTTATAAGCATGTGAATTAATAGCATTTAATTGCTCATTTATCCGGTTAATTACCCGATTGGTCAATATAACCTCTAGACATTAATTATTATCAAAATAAATATCGATTTTCACTAACAATAATAATTCCCACATAATGGAATTATCAATTTCATCTTTAATCTACACGAACTAATTCATCATTAATATTATAACTCACAATATTTAACAACCAGGTCGTTCCTAGGAAAGAAGGGGCTTTCCAATAAGAATTTCTCCTTATTGGCGCGCAATTAGGTGACCAAACCTCTCCTTGACAGAACTTCTAGACATTGTAAATATTGCAAATAATAATATGAATAACTTTGTCATCTCAATTATTGATTTAATAATATAACATATTATGCGAGATGATCTTTGTGACAATAATTAAATCAATAATATGAGAGTTATGATGCACGAGAATTCTTTGTAGCAATGATTGAGTATAAGCTGAGTGACTTCTTACGTAAGCATCAATAATCAATACAGGTGTGCTACTTATGCAACCCACGCCGTATTACTATAGTTTTACTACTAGGGTAATTCAACGGTTTTAACGGTAACACTTTAGCCTTATTTTTATAAAAGATAATTACATAGTTTTTCTAACTACGACAATACTTTCGTTGTGGGGTCCACCAATGATTTTGCCATCGTACGGATATTCCCCGACAAAAAGAATATTCCCCGACCAAACGAATATTTTATAACAACTTGCTTACTTTGTAAAAATTTTCACATATCACCCTTAACTTTAACCTTTTATTAATTTAACCATTTACGAAAAAAAATAATAATTATAAGAAAATTGAATACTTTCATTTCATAAAATTTGGGGTCTTACAACATTGTTGTTGAAAATGTGATCAACTAGATGTTAAAATATTTCTACATCCATTGATTTTGGCAAGTAGGCTTCTTCCAAAACCTTTAATAAGATCTTCATGTGATCCTCGGAAGAGAAAACCAAGTCCACTATTGATATCTGATGTGGAGCTTCTCTTAAGCTTAGAACCACCTTGGCTTCATTATGGCCCATAGTGCAGAGGAATTTTTCAATCTTATCCATGGGAATCTTCCCCTTTTCTTTGAAGGTGGGCTTCATAACCCGCTAAGGATGATAAAGTGGATTTTCCTTTGACACTATAGTAGTGGTATGAGATGTGGATCCTTCAGCTTCCCCATAATTCCATGTGACTTTGTGTAAGCTGACAACAGGATATTATGGTCTGAATGGTAAAGAAATTGGCTCTGGTGCAGCCACTTTCAAAAGATTGTCAACTCCTTTGAGTTGAATTTCTTGTATGGGAAATGGTTTGACAGTATCATCAGCCTCAACGGATATAACTGCTACTGATCCCTTCCATTTGGTAGGACATGTATTCCCACTCTCAAGTAGCATAGTGTCATAAATACGCGATTGCAGGGACCGCTTATCAATTAGATTCTGAACAAGGTGGCGGAGTGCCCACATTCTTCTGTGCTATGACCGCGAGAATGTGAATGATATTGACAAATTCCATCGGAGTTGAACCGTCTTCAACGGGGATTGATTGGACGTAGAAGGGAGGTAATTCTTCCTTCGTTGATTAACATCTAAAATATCTCTTCCATAGGTTGGCCCAGGTATGTAAATTCCCTTTGATTGGAAAAATCCCAACGGGTTTTAGTATTTGCTCTCTTTGCAACCTTATCCTCCATAGCTTCGTTTTCTGAAGGTGATGGTGGAGCATTCATCACAAAAGGAAGGAGATAGGCATGCTCCTGGCTGACTAACTGGCGTGTGACTTGATGCTGATGAGTCACCAGTTCTGCTAATTGTTTAATTTGCTTACAAAGAGCTTTCAGCTTTCGTTCCATTGCAAATTAAAACTTTGCGTAATCCCATCTGTTAACACCTTCTTTGATGGTCTGGGATGATTCACCGTTAAAATTGGAACTCTGTCCAGCACTCCAACTAATCATGTTGACCTCTTCTTCTTTGTGTTGAGGAAGAGGGTTGTCTTGCACATGAGGTTGATCTGGTTTGGTGACCACGATCTCATCGTTGTCTATCAAACCTTGGGTGTTGTGTTTCAAGGCCCAACAATCTTGAGTATCATGTCCGGGTGCTCCGGCATGATAAGCACACTTCCGAGTAGCATTGAAACCCCTCCCATTAGAGTTAGCTGGTGGAAGAAGATGTGTGATTTTCTTCTAAGTAATCAGAAGAGCAAGAATATTCTCGAGCGAATCCCCTAAGGGTGTGAATGTTCGAGGGCGCTTTGCATCTCCACCTTTAGGCAATGGAGGGTTTGAAGACTGTGCTTGGAAAGGGGAGTAGTTTCTCCTCTGTATAGGCATGTTCTGATTGACTTTTTGACCTTGTAGTATCAAAGAAACATCCTCATCTTTCTTTTTATGGACCCTCCGGGGGTTGTTTCCATAAGATCCGGAACTGAATGTGCTCAGCAACTGCTTTAAGAACGGCTAGGTCTTGAATCTTACCGGACTTCAATCCCATCTCAACCATCTCTCCGTGCTTGATCATTTCAGAGAATGGTTTGCTAATACCAGCTAAGACTCTTTCATAGAAAGGAGCTTCCTATATGTATATAAAAGTTATGACCATTTTTGATTACGTCATGGAAGGAATAACCTAAGCAGCAGACGCCTCCACCTTTGAGCATACTCTCTAAAAGACTCATTAGACTTTTTCTTGACCTTGGTAATCTGGTACCTGTTAGGAGCCATTTGAGATTGAAAATTGTATTGAGTGAGGAAGGCATGAACTAGCTCTTCCCAGCTATGGATCTTGGAGTTGTCTAATCTGGTATACCATGAACGGGCTTCTCCAGTCAGACTCTTCTGGAACAGTTGCATTCTGAGCTTCTCGTTTTCCCCATAAGATCTAAGTTCTCCAATGAACACCTTCAAATGTGTGTAAGGATCCCCTAACCCATCATTCTTTTCAAAGTCAGGGGTTTTGAATTTCTCTGGATAATGAACACTAGGGAATATGCAAAGGTCAGCATATGAAACACTTCTATGTGTTCCAATCCCTTTGAGAGCATGGATAGTTTCTTCCATTTGAAGGACCTTCTTCCTGATATCATCGGTGTCTGGATCTCCTTTGAGATGGGTGCTTTCAGGGTCTTTGTTGGTCGTATCCAACTGAGGTTCTGGATATGTTTTATCTAAACCTTGTGTCCCTCCTTGTGTAGAGGGTTCTGTATGTGTAGGCATCTTTGTACCTTGAGTAGACTGATGTAATTCCTTTAGCAGAACAACCAAATCTGTATTTTGTTTACTTAATCCGTCAAATTCTTCTCGAAAAACGACATTAGACTGGTCAGAAGAAGACATGATTGGTTGTAGGCTCGTGGCCTTTTTGGATTTTGAGCGGGTAACAGGCACAATTGTTTCCCTACAAAAGACTTATGTAATTTAGTCTTAAAGGATAATGTAAATGCTATTATGTTTCCATTTTAGGAATATCATCCTGCAAAAATGGGTGTTATTTGATAGCATGTTATATATGCACAAATATTCTTCATATTTTCCATTACATAAGGATGAATATGGAATAAAATTATAAGTAAATGTTTTTACAAGTAATTGAAAATGGAAAGCATAAAGAGACTTCCCTCCGCGTTTGGTTTATCAGAGGTTTACCTATCTTAGGGTTACTCTCGCGGCTTTTTGGCATGAAGGTCCCCAGATCATCGCAATCTACTTGACGGGAAGTTAATCCGATCTTTCAACTGGAGCGAATCTGGGTGGTGCCTTTCTTTAGCCTCGTTGGAATTAGTCTCCCTACGAGTCCAGTAATCAAACAACGACAGGATAGCCTCCTGGTGGAGGAATCACACAACATACATTCAGATACAATGTGTCTCACCGTTTATAGAAATGATGACATGTGCGAAGCACTAATATCACATATAGATATATTACAGTGCAGTAAGTAAAATGCATTCGTACACATTCATCATAAATGTAATCCAACATTCACACACAAGCATATAACAGTTTTTAAAAGCTTGTAATAGCGACTTAAGCCCTCTTACTGGAGTCCCTAGCGGAGTCGCAACCTATTGACGTCGGGATTTTTATTTGTCCCTTTTCGTTACTTGTTCTTTGGTGTTCTCATTTTAGGTGAAATTTGTTTGAAAAAAATAAGTGAAAAAGGTCCGACATGTGTAATGTCGACGATTTGACTTTAAGAGTCGCCAGTTGGTGTTTTTAACTGGTTACACCAACGCAACCGAGAAAAGGTTTGCACATTAACCCAGTGATGTAACACTGCTAAACGGGTCTGTGAAACCAATATTCATTTGGGTTCAGGGGCTTGATTATGCGGAGGGAAGGTGTTAGGCACCCCCCCACATCCGTGTTGCAACGGTGACCGCCACTTTTCAAGAAACTGTTATATGAATATGTGTGTGTGTGTGGATCAATGTGCAATTTATTTGGAAGTAGTGCGAGGCCTCTTTCGTACCTATATACAAAGGGTTTGAATTTATACAAAAATTCAGTTTTAAGCAAGATATAGCAATGATGTTTTATAAAAGAAGTTTTTCAAACCCTGTGTTCAATATGAATTGAGACCTTTTCATACTTCCATTTTATTATTACATGTTCGACATATTTGCTTTTATTTTCGAGGTGCGAAGCATCTTCGAGAAAATAATATACAGAAGTGCCAAACTCCTCATGGGCATGACAGCCATCCAAGGAAATTCAAACACCGTAAATAATGTACATCTTTGGTTATAGTGAAAATGTCCATCACAGAACAAGAATCTAGATTGATGATGGTGAATTTGTGATCACATGATTCCTAGGCTCACATGATGCCGTAATTTATATGAAAAGTAGTAAGCAGTTATATATATAAAAAAGTTGTAAATATATATATCTGAGACATGATCAACCACCACGAAGCAACTCCATGGGGATCGAAAATATAAATATATAAAAGCGGTATATATATATATATATATATATATATATATATATATATATATATATATATATATATATGGACATGATCAACCACCACGAAGCACCTCCATGGGGGATCATAAATGCAAATAAAGCTGTAAGAGACGATCAACCTCCATGAAATAAACTCCAGGCGGGACTAAATGTAAAGAAAGCAGTAAAAGGCCTCGAAGTAAACTCCAGGCCTGACAGAAATATAAATAAATAAATATATATATATATATATATATATATATATATATATAAAAGCAAGTAAACGTTCCAGACATAAGTCTAGGCTCAATCGAGGCATAACACGATAATGTTAGTCCATATATAAATATATACATATATAAGTATATATATAGATATAAATTAAAACCACGGACCGAAGTTCGGGCATACACTCACAACACGACTCTCAATGTGAAGAATAGTGTGTGTAAAGATGAAGAGAAAGGCTTTATAGAGTGTGAGAAGGCTTACATTGGGCTGCCAAAGTAGGCTTCAATGACTCTAGATGGATAAACACTCAGCTCCCGCCAGTAAAAATATAGCTATATGTGAGCTAACTGGTGTTTAAAATGTGGAAACACTCAATATGGGGTGTGTGCAGAGGAAATTGGACAGGGCTTTCTCGCCTTTTCTTTTTTTTAAATGGCCACCCCAACCCTCTATTTATAGAGGTGGGAGCCGGAGGTGTACTACTTGGCGTACATGCAGATGCACTACTCTTGGTGCCGGGAGTGCCCCGGGATCCGCTGGTCCTATCGTCTCGAAGTATGTGCACTCATGCACTGTGATGTCCGCTTGAACTTGCAGAACTTCAATCCGAGCATCCGAACGAGGTGTGCAAGACCTTCTTCGGACCGCTTTTGTCGAGAGTTACGCATGGCATGGGATTTGAAGGTTTTCCGAAGTCGGGAAGAGGGACCATGCCCATGGTCTTCAAGCTTCAAATTCTATCCGGTGTGCTGCCACGCGTAATAGTCACTCAGGATTAGAACTCCTTGGCTCTTGTGCGACATTGTTGTATATATGTATGTATGAAGTGTTGAGACGGCGCACAGGGGTCGAGGTGGCAAGATGACAGTTTGACTCTCAAGGGGTTATCTCGGTTTGGGTACGATATGAGACGGCGTTGCTCGAGGTTACATCTAAGATTAGCTGCTTGCAAGTGTTTGAATTCGCAAGGTCATACGTAAGTGTGCCGTGTTCCGGTGTTAGCTCCGGGTCTTTGGTATGAGAAGTGCCTCGGCGGAGGTGCGAGATTGAAGTTGATCGCGTGCATTTGAAACAAGCATTTTAGGAGTTATCGCGAAGCGCAACAACATTCCTTGGGGTTATCTCCAAGGGCCGAAACTCGAGGTTATCTCCGGGGTTGGAATTGATACTCCGGTGTGTGTTCGGGGTTGAGACTGAACTTTTGGTAGTATCCGGAATGGATGTGAAATGTCTTCCAGGGTTATCTCTGAAAGACAAATCTTCCCTCCTGCAATGTTAGTAACAGGTGTGCAAAAAATTTCGAGTGTCTACATATATATTTGTTATTTATTGAAGAGGTAAGTTATTTGAAGTAAAGAAGATGGATAGAAATTTATCTATCGATATTAAATAATTTATGTGAAATTATTTTATCATAGTAAGTTGGTGACATTAAATATCTTTGATAATCACCAATTTCTTGAGTATATGTACAAGTAAGTATCAAGTCTAAGGCAGTGCGACCGTACCTTTAATGGTGGATGTATATGAGCTGGGCTAAACAATTCCTTCAGAGAACGGAGGTATATACGAATTAGTGACCGATCTAATTCACTATGAATATGAACACAGTGTAGACGAAACGGAAACTAATTTGTTGGTTGTTTGTGGGAAACCACTCAGTGTACTATATTGAATACTATTAAAGACTCGATATGTGCTTGGTTTAGACTTGTATATATGTAAGTTGTTGATGAGAGAAGAAAATTGTGAAATCCTGAATTTTATGAAATAAAAGTATTCAATTTTTCTATTTTGGTAAATAGTTAAATTAATAAAAGTTTAAAGTTAAGGGTGATATTTGAAAATTTTGCAAAGTAAGCAAGTTGATATAAAATATTACGTTGTGTGGGAATATTCGATTGGGTGGGAATATTCGTTTTAACATGGAATATTCGCATGCGGCAAGACAATCATTGGTGAACCCCACAACAAAAGTATTGTCGTATTTAGAAAACGATAGTGTTGTCTTTTTATAAAAATAACAGCGAAAGTTTTACCGTTAAACTGTTGAACTACCCAGTAGTAAAAGTACAGTAATATGCGTGGTTGCATAGTAGTACACGATATTGATTATTGATGCTTACGTGAGAAGTCACTCAGTTATACTCAATTATTGCTACAGTAATTGTTGTATCATATATGTCATATTATTGATTCAATTATTGTCACAGTATCATCTGCATAATATTTTATATATTATTAAATCAATAATTGAGACGACAAAGTTATTCATATTATTATTTGTAATATTGACAATGTCTAGAAGTTCTGTCAAGGAGAGGTTTGGTCACCTAATTGTGCACAAATAAGGAGAAATCCTTATCGGAAAGCCCCCTCTTTCCTGGGAACGACCTGGTTGTTAAATATTGTGAGTTATAATATTAATGATGAATAAGTTCGTGTTGATTAAAGATGAAATTGATAGTTCCATTGTGTTGGGATTATTAGTGTTAGTAGAAATCAACATTTATTTCAATAATAATTGATGTCTGGAAGTTATATTGACCAATCGGGTAATTAATAGGATAAATGAGCAATTAATTGCTATTAATTCACATGCTTATAACTATTTGTTCTCATGTGTGTACTATTGATTCACATTCATGTATTATTAGGGGAGGTGGTGAAAGATTGATAATACTTGCATGACTAAGTTAAAAATGGAGGTATAGATGAAGGTACTATACCGTAATTCGTATTTTCACATGTATAGAACTATTGATTCACATGATTGTACTATTAATTCACATGATATACTATTAGAGGAGGTGGTGCAAGTTTGATAATACTTGCAGGACTAAATTAAAAATGAAAAAAAAGATGAAGGTATTATATTATAATATTTTGAGCCCCAAAACGTGCAATTATCAAAACTATATTTTCCTATAAATAGAAGCTCATTCTTCCTTCATTCTCACCAATTCACTAAGTCTCACAAGAGCAATTGTGGAGAGAGAAGCTATAGAGTGAGAATCTATAGAGAGAAAGAAGAAGAGTAGTCTGCTACTTCACTACTCCAGTATCCAGTCTTCTTTTGAGGTAAGGGTTATTATGTTTTTCATATTTTGAAGAGAATTTTTTTTTCATATTCATATGAATATTATTATCGTTCAATAATCATTGTTTTCGTTTAATATTCGTAAGGAATATTATTTTCGTTTAATATTCATAAGGAATATTATTTTTATTTAATATTCGTAAGGAATATTATTTTCGTTTAATATTCGTAAGGGATATTATTATTGTGGTAAGGGGTATTATTTCTTTCGTATTCGTAAGGGGTATTATTTATTTCATATTTTGAAGAGACATTATTTTTCAATATTCGTAAGGAATATTATTTTCGTTCAATATTCGTAAGGAATATTATTTTCGTTTAATATTCGTAAGGAATATTATTTTTGTTCAATATTCGTAAGGGATATTATTTTTGTTCAGTATTCATAAGGAATAATATCTTCTTCCATACTCTGTAGTATGTGAGTAATATTATTTCGTCTCGTATTCCTGATTGTACCCTCATTCTGTGAAAGTATTGTTTTATACTCCGTGAAATTAGTAGAATATCCTTGATATTTGCGCTTCATCCAGTATCTTTTCATGAAAATATTATTATGAGCTTTTTTGATAATTATTAATCTTTTCATGACGGAATACTATTCATGAGTTACTATTTACGGGTTACTATTCACCAAGTTACTATTCACTCTAGTATTATTCACTCAGGTATTCGGGGTACTTTTTTTGTCGGAGTACTATTCACGAGTTACTATTCACCCAATTACTATTCATCCGAATATTTATTCACTCGGGTATTTGGGGTACTTTTCATGTCGGGGTACTATTCACAAGGTACTATTCCCGAAGTACTATTCACGGGGTAATATTTATCCAAAAAATATATTTCTTTTCTGTCCAAATTATTTTTGGTACATGAATATTATTCTTGAATTTTACTCTACAAAGCAGTATCATGTTGATAATTTGGATATTTTTAAACTCTAGATAAATTTAAAGTCTTTAATATTTATCCTTGATTTCGTTTGATTAATGCTTATATCATTGTCATCATCCTCATGCTTATATTATCATGAAAGTCATCTTTGGCTTACGTGCAAAGATGGATTGTTGATTATTGGTTTTATAGTTGTATATCTTTAGCTTACGTGCAAAGATGGACTCAGTTGATTATTGGTTTTACAGTTGTATATCCTTGGCTTACGTGAAAAGATGGACTATTGATTATTGGTTTTATAGTTGTATATCTTTAGCTTACGTGCAAAGATGGACTGTTGATTATTAGTTTTACAGTTGTATATCTTTGGCTTACGTGCAAAGATGAACTATTGATTGATGAGTATCTTTGGCTTATGTGCATAGATGAACTGTTGATTGCTATGATTATGACCAAGGTTCATTCGGTATAATCATGACCCGTAATGTTACAAATGATGTGGTAAAAGTCCTCATTGGCCCGTATTGCATTGATGGACAGTTGTTGGTATGATTATAACTAGGGATTATTCGGTATAATCATGACCATTGTTGAAAACACGAATATCCTTGGCCCGTAGTGCATGTATAATTCGTGGTCATAATACTAATGAATATCCTTGGCCGTAGTGCAGGGATGATTCGATAATGTGAATTATTTATTAAGTTGAGTCTCAGCGATTAAATATTGATAATACACTTTTAATTTGTAGAAGATAGTAGATATCATGCTCTACTTAACTCTTCTAAAATACAGTTGTATATCTTTGGCCTGTAGTGCAAAGATGAATTGTTAATGAATATCTTTGGCCCGTAGTGCAAAGATGAATTTATTAGTATGATTATGAACAAGAATTGTGATTTGGTATAACCATGATTTTGATGTTTCGGTAAAGGCGGTGATGAAAATTATCTTAGATCACGGGTGAGAAGAGAATTTAGAATCATAATTATGATTATGAGTTATTCACACGATTGTGGGCGAGGAATTGTTGATTGATGTTCTGAGGATAAAACATTGTTGGTGGACTTTTAACATGGAGAATATAATAGACCTTATGGTCTATTTGACTCTTCTAATGGATTGCTCGTTCACTATGCAACTATGGTTGAAAAGTTTTATCATCTACCATATGGTCTAAATCTACGATTTATTCTTGTGAAGGCTATTGATAATTTAATTATCTTTAGTCACGATATTCTTTTTGGGATAGTTGTGCTCACCCTTTTTGCTTCACAATTCCTTTCGGTGATAAGAGTGTATTTGGGTCGGCCGGGGAGTAATGAGGATTAGAGCGGTGGTCTATAATTTATTGAGGTTTCCCCTAAAACAGTATGGAAGTAATTTTATTGAGAATTTCAGATAAGTGTGTCGTATTTTATACGTCATTTTAACCGTTGATTTTGGTGAATCGAATAGGGAGAGGTAAACCCAACTTTAGAAGGGTGTTTTGCCACCATCATACAAGATGTCTAATGACAGACGACTTCATGTTATCATAAGACAGGGTTGTGCACATGCACTTGCTGATTATATTTATGAGCACTACCTATATAATCTTGGAGTTTGTTTGAATTATAATTCTCAATTGGAGGCAATGGAGATAATTATATGTCAAGAGAAGACTCACCATTGGAAGGAACATAACAGTAATCTTCTCGATTTTCTTTGGGGTCTATTGGGTCAACCAAAGATAATTCTCGAGTCATATGATATCTATCATACCCTAGATGCATGGCCTCCCAAGTACGAAGGTTTTTGTAAGACCCCAGCTTTTATAAATAAAGATGAATTTTTCTATAAATATTATTTTTGAATATTATGGAATAAATTTGATATAATGTTATAGTTGTGGGTAATATTTATAAATTTTGCATAGTATGCAAGTTGTTATAAAATATTCGTTTGGTGGGAATATCTTTTTGTTAGGAATATTAAATACAATGGCTCAATCATTGGTGGACCCCTATTAATGTAATTATTGTCGGATTGAGAAAGCGACAAAATATTTTATAAAAATAATGTACGTGGAGGTGTTACCGTTAAAAGCTGTTGAACTACCCGGTGGTAAAAAATACGATGAATGGCGTGGTTGTATAGTAGCACGCGGTATTGATTATTGATGCTTACGTGAGAAGTCACCAACCTATGCTCAATTATTACTCACGATAATTGTTGCATCATATCTCTTATATTATTGATTCAATTATTGTCACGATTATCATCTCGTATAATATGTTATAGTATTAAATCAATAATTGAGGCGACAAGTTATAAATGATTAATAATTGTTGAAAGATTAAATATGTGTTGATGAAAAAAAATGATTTGTGGTAAGTTTGATTATTTTATGGGGGCTCATATGTCATCATCTAAGAGTCTCTTCGTCGATAGTAATTACCTTCGTCAATAGTAATTACCCTTGTGAATAGTATTTACCTTCGTCAATAGTAATTACCTTCATCAATAGTAATTACCCTTGTGAATAGTATTTATCTTTCGTCAATAGTATTTACCAACCGTTAATAGTAATTACCTTTACAGACGTCGAACCACTTGTCGTTTTCACATTACTGAGCGTCGAACCACTTGTCGTTTCACATTACTGAGCGTCAAACCACTTTTCTTTTCACATCATTAGTCGTCAAGCCACTTGCCTTTTCACCACAGCGGGTGCTAAGCTAGAAATCTTCTATAAATAGAGGCCTAGGGCTTCATTATTTTTCACGAATTAATTCAAGCTATAGAGAGAAAGTATAGAGAGAATAAGAGAAAGAAGAAGAGTATTTTGTTCTTTACTTCTTTGCGATATTCAATCTCCTACCAAAAGTAAGGGGTGTTATTCTTTCTTATTCATGAAGAGAAGCATTGTTATTCCATTACTTATTATTACATTGGAATAACTTTTGTATGATTTTACCCTATACTTGGTGACATTCTTCTATTATACATTTGGAACATCCATGCGTGTGTGTTTTACAGGACTGGTTAAAATCTTTATTATTATTACATTGGAACATCACATGCGTGTGTTTTACACCAGGACTGGTTAAAATCTTTATTATTATTACATTGGAACATCACATGCATGTGTTTTACAGGACTGGTTAAAATCTTTATTATTATTACATTGGAACATCACATGCATGCATTTTCTTGGGACTGGTTCCGTTATTTATTATTACATTGGAATAACTTTTGCTGTGCTGATCTATCGCATGCATGGTGATTTCTTTTGTTATTCTATTCTTTATTATACCCGGTTGGTTAAAACTTTGACTTCTATACTCTATGAAATTAGTGGAATATCCTTGATATTTGCGTTTCATCCGATATCTTTTCATGGAAATATTCTTACGATCATTCTTGAATTTTACTCTACAAAACAAATTGTCATGTTGATAATTTGGACGTTAATAATTCTGGATAAAATAATTCTTGAACTTGTTTTATTGAATTCTTATATCATTGTCATCATCCTCATGTTTATATTATGTTGAAAGTCATTTGGCCTGTAGTGCATAGATGGACTTGGTATGATTATGACGAGAGACTATTCGGTGTAATCATGGTAGTAATGTTACAAATGATGTGATAAAAATCCTCGATTGGTAGTAGTGCATTGGTGGGCGAGTTGTTGGCATGATCATGACCATTAATGAATACACAAATATTCTTGGCACGTAGTGCATGAATAATTGTGGTCGTGATCTAAAGAATATCCTTGGGTCGTAGTGCGGGGGTGATTCGATGATGTGGAATATTTATTAAAAGTGAGTCTCGGCTATAATGATGATGAAAAACCTTTTAAAACCTAAAAGATGGTAGACTTTATTTTCTACTTGACTCTTTTAATGGATTGCTTATTTCATTGCAGATTAAACTGGTTGTCTATTGTATTTTATCGGTTTAACATTGTTGAAGACTATTGATAATTTATTACGCATTATCTTAGTCATAATATTTCTTCTTTGGGCTAGTTGAGCTCACCTTTCTTTTCTTTGTTCTCTTGAAATGAGAATATATTTGGGACGAGTCGAGGAAGCAGTGATGGTCTGAAGATAGCATTAGTAGTCCTCACTATTACGTGAAATAGTGTGATAATAATTGTAATGAGGATTTTTTTTTGAGTTTTTATAATATCTAGTAGATGATATTTGTATTTAAACTCACAGTTTATGTCGTATTGTACCACAGCAGGTTATGTTAATAAGTTGTATTTAAATTTGTACCATGTAAGTGGCGACCCAAAATGGGTGATGTATACCTAATTTTGGTGGCGTCACAGATTAATATCGAGCTTAGGATATGATCCTGGCTAAGATGTGAGAATAGTACTAGGAGGGAGAGGCGGGGGAATACCTTTCGCTAGTATGACCTACCTAAGTTTATGTGCTATTTTATTGGTTGGTCGGAAGATAGGGATAATTTGTTACATGTCAATTAACCTTTTGTTTTGTGGCGATGTCTGAAAATGACATCGAGAATGTTGAGAATAGCAATGGAGGCGCGGTGATCGTTGATTCACCACATATCCATAATCGGGATAATGTGCATCGAGGAAGGCGACAATCCTCATGCAAAAACAACAACACCGACCAAATGATGAATGATCAAATGTTCGGAGGCTTTATGCAATTTATGCAACAATGAAATGAGAGTGACTCTGTCCAAAAGCGTGGGGTGGAAACACGAAAACTCTCGGCGGTCACCGCTAAACAATTCAAGAGGCTGGGACCACCGGAGTTTAAGGGAAGCAAAACCACTTACGGCGGAAGCATGGATATAGCAGATTACCAAGATATTTGATGTCTTGGGATGCTCCGAGGAGCAAAAGGTTCCCTTTACGCCTTTATGTTCTTGCGGGAGAATGATTCTTGGTGGGAATCCAGAAACGTACTCAACTTTCTTTGTCTTGAAGATATCTTGGGAGAAGTTCGGGGAGGTACATTCAACGACAAATACTTTCACGAAAGTATTCGCCACATGAAGGAGGTGGAATTTATCAAGTTGGAACAAAACAATATGGCCAAGTGTCACACAATCGAGGCAAAATTTGCGGAGTTATCATGGTTTTCGTCCCACTTGGTGGATAATGAAGAGAGAATGGCGCGAATGTTTTAAGAGGTTTGAAGCAGGAGATACGTCAACATCTTATTTCTCATAAAGCGTGTTTGTATTAGGATGTTGTAAATAGGGCTCGATTAGTGGAACGCGATAATGAGTCAGTATGCAACTAAAAGAGAAGCGATCGGCAAAATTATAATACCGGTGAGAGTAGTCATCGAGCGGTGACAACAAGCGTGGAGGAATCAACGGGCGGATATGGTAACCACTTCGGTGGTAATCGAGGCCAAAACAATAAGAATGGACATTTCAAGAAGCGGAGATTCAACAATGATGGAAAGGCGTCGACCAAAGCACCCATTGTTAAGGAAGGAGAAAGACCACCTATTATATGCTTCAAATGCGGAGAGAGAGGACACATCGGTCCAAGCTGCGTCATCTTTGTCCAAAGCATGTTATAATTGTGGAAGAGAAGGTCACTTAGCTCGATTTTTGTCGTTTCATGAAGACAAATTCAGCTAGGATGGAGGCACCAAAGGCCATCCAGGAAAATTCAAACCCTGGTAGTGCAAGGGAGAGCGTTTGTTGTGACCTCCCAAAAGCAGAGCAAGGAATCCGAATGAGGTCATCACGGGTAAGCTTATCATAAACTCTAATGAAGTCTATACTTTATTTGATCTGGGGTTCTACCCATTCTTTTATTTCTCCTACTTGCGCTCATCGATTAAATTTAACTCAGGAGAAATTAGACTTTGACTTATCTGTGGAAACTCCGTTGGGAGAAACCTTCATTACATCCTTTGTTTATAAGTCTTGTTTGGTTCAAATCGGTACCCTCACATTACTGTCGATCTTATTTCATTAAAAATACTTGCATTTGGCGTGATTCTATGGATTGATTGGTTAACTACTTATCATGCAAAAATTGATTATTTTCGTAAGGTTGTTAGCTTTCATATTCCTAATCAACCTATTATGCGAATTCAAACGACCAAACCATTAAAATCAATCACGTTTATCTCAAGTCATAAAGCTATTCGTTTATTGAAAAACGGATGTCAAGCTTTCTTAGCTCATGTCACAAATTTAAACAAAAATACGTCAGTTTTGAACGATATTTCTATTGTTAATAAATTTCTGACGTATTCCCAAGAACTTCTGGCCTACCCCAGGCGTGAAATTGAATTTTGTATCGACCTTGAACCGGTAAAAAACCTATTTCCAAAGCCCCATATCGAATGGCTCTATTGAACTTCGAGGAGTTAAAGACCCAACTGCAGGAATTGTTAGACATTGAGTTTATTCGTCCCTAGTACTTCTCCTTGGGGTGCTCTGTTCTATTCGTGAAGAAGAAAGATGGGAGTATGCGACTTTGTATTGATTATCGGGAGTTGAATCATGTCACCATCAAAAATAGGTATCCATTGCCACGTATTGATGACTGTTTGACCGATTTGCAAGGAGCCAAATTCTTTTCAAAGATTGATCTTCGTTAGGATATCACCAATTGAAGATTAGAATCCGTGACATTCCAAAGGCGGCTTTCGGAACTCCGATGCGGGCATTATGAATTCCTAGTCATGTCCTTTGGATTGACTAATGCTCCTACGCCTTCATGGATATGATGAACCGAGTATTGAGGAATATTTAGATCACTTTGTGGTCGTCTTTATTGATGACATCCTTATTTATTCCAAAAGCCGTGAAGATCATGAGCAACACTTGAGGTGACACTCCAAAAGCTTCGTGAATATAAGCTTTATGCCAAGTTGAAGAAATGTGAGTTACGGCTTGAAGAGGTAGCATTCCTTGGGCGCGTGGTATCAAGTCATGGAATATCTGTTGACCCAAAGAAAGATTGAAGCTATTCAAAGTGGGAACAACCTAAATCGATGACCAAGCACGTAGCTTTCTCGGTTTAGTGGTTATTATCGGAGATTCGTGGAAGGATTTTCTCGAATCGCTACTCCATTGACTCGGTGACTCGAAAAGATACAAAGTTCGGTTGGAGCGAAGAATGTGAGAAGAGTTTTCAAGAACTCAAGAGGAGACTTATTTATTTTGTTACGACAATACCATCGGCTCGGAGGATTTGTCATCTCTGATGATGCTTGGGCAAAAGGTTGGGATGTGTTCTTATGCAACATGGAAAAGTTATAGCCTATGCCTCGCGACAACTCAAAGAATATGAGAGGAATTATCCTACTCATGATCTAGAGTTGCGGTATTGTTATCTTTGCACTTAAAATTTGGAGGCATTACTTTATGGGGAGAAAGTGGAGATCTTTACGGATCATAAAAGCCTCAAATATTTCTTCACTCAAAAGGAACTCAACATGCGACAACGACGTTGGCTTGAAGCTCATTGAAAGATTATGATCATACCATCAATACCATCACGGAAAAGCGAGCGTGGTGGTTGACGCATTGAGTAGAAAATCATATGCAAATCTGAGTGCGATATTGTCAACGCAAAGGCCCATTTTGTGTGACTTGCAAAGGATGGAGATAGAGTTAAAGACTCAGGGGACACATGTGATGATAGCGAGTATCTGAGTAGAACCGACTTTAATCGATAAAGTTAAATTTGCTCAAGCTACTGGACACTGGAGGTGATGCGTGTGAGGAAGAAAGTGCAAGAAGGTGCTATAGGAAGCAAGAATCGATGAAGAAGGAATACTTGAGTCAACTCCGGACTTTGTGTTCCTAACGACCACGATTTAAAGTATAATATCATGATGGGGCGCACAACACACCATTTGCAATCCATCACGGGAGTACCAAAATGTATCATGATATTAAATCATACATTTTGGTGGAGCAATATGAAGAGAGAGATAAGCTATTTGTTTATCTCAAGGTGTCTAACTTGTCAGCGAGTTAAAGCGGAGCATCAAATACCAAAAGGTCCATTGCAACCACTTGAAATTCGAGAATGGAAGTGGGAGCACATTACCATGGATTTCGTTCACGGTCTTCCTAAGGTTTCTCAAGGCATTGATGCGATATGGGTCATTGTTGATAGATTGACCAAGTCTCGCTCATTTCTTACCGATCGAGAAACTTATACACTTGAGCGTCTTGCTCGTATGTACATAAAGCGAGATTGTAAGGCGCATGGTATGCTGCGGTATCCATAGTTTATGATCGAGACCCAAGATTCACTTCACGATTTTGGGTTAGTTTGCAAAAAGCTATGGGCACAGACTTACGATTTAGCTCGGCATATCATCCTCAGACGGACGGACAGTCGGAGAGGACTATTCAAACTCTTGAAGATCTATTAAGACTCTGTGTCCTTGATTTCAAGGGGAGTTGGGACAAGTTCTTACCATTGGTGGAGTTTTCCTATAACAACAGTTATCAAGCAAGTATTGGCATGGCTCCATTCGAAGCATTGTATGGAAGAAAGTGTCGTTCTCCAGTATGCTGGGATGAGGTGGGTGAAGCAACGTTGTTGGGACGAGTTGAATACGTATGACTACGGAAAAGATTCAAACGATCTAACAACGTATAAAAACCTCACAAAATCGAAAAAAGAGTTATGCCGATCTTCATCGAAAGGACGTGGAATTCGATATAGGAGATCATGTGTTATTAAGAGTTGCTCCATGGAAAGGAGTTATAAGATTTGGAAAGAGAGAAAACTTAATCCTCGATTCATCGGTCCATTTTAATCCTCGATCGAGTAGGGCGTGGCCTATAGACTCGCTTTACACACAAAAATGTCTCGTGTTCATAACGTTTTTTCATATCTCGTATTACGTAAATATGTGAAAGACCGAACCATATTATTGAGTTAGAACCCAGGACGAAATAGCGGAAGATTTGGCGTATGAAGAGGTTTCTGTTCAAATTTTGGATAAGAAGGAACATATTCTACGCTCAAGGTTATACCTCAAGTCAAAGTTTTGTGGAGGAACCACGATGTTGAGGAAATGAATTGGGAGTTAGAATCGAAATGAAATCAAGGTATCCTTACCTCTTGACATACCAGTGCATACCCTAATTTCGAGGCGAAATTTCATAAGAAGGGAGGTTGTAAGACCTGACTTTTATAAATAAAGATGAATTTTTCTATAAATATTATTTTTGAATATTATGGAATAAATTTGATATAATGTTATAGTTGTGGGTAATATTTATAAATTTTGCATAGTATGCAAGTTGTTATAAAATATTCGTTTGGTCGGGGAATATTCTTTTGTTAGGGAATATTAAATACAACTACTCAATCATTGGTGGACCCCTAATGTAATTATTGTCGGATTGAGAAAGCGACAAAAATATTTTATAAAAATAATCTACGGAGGTGTTACCGTTAAAAGCTGTTGAACTACCGGTGGTAAAAAAGCGATGTCTGGCGTGGTTGCATAGTAGCACACGGTATTGATTATTGATGCTTACGTGAGAAGTCACTCACCTATGCTCAATTATTCTCATGATAATTCTTTGCATCATATCTCTTATATTATTGATTCAATTATTGTCACATTATCATCAGTATAATATGTTATAGTATTAAATCAATAATTGAGACGACAAGTTATAAATGATTAATAATTATTGAAAGATTAAATATGTGTTGATGAAAAAAAATGATTTGTGGTAAGTTTGATTATTTTATGGGGGCTCATATGTCATCATCTAAGAGTCTCTTTCAATATAAGAATTACCTTCGTCGATATAGTAATTACCTTCGTCAATAGTAATTACCCTTGTGAATAGTATTTACCTTCATCGATAGTATTTACCTTTCGTTAATAGTAATTACCTTTACCAGACGTCGAACCACTTGTCGTTTCACATTCTGAGTGTCAAACCACTTTTCTTTTCACATCATTAGTCGTAAATCGAGCCACTTGCCTTTTCACACTCAAGCGGGGTGCTAAGCTAGAAATCTTCTATAAATAGAGGCCTAGGGCTTCATTATTTTTCACAAATTCATTCAAGCTATAGAGAGAAAGTATAGAGAGAATAAGAGAGAAAGAAGAAGAGTATTTTGTTACTACTATCTGCTGCGATATTCAATCTCCTACCAAAAGTAAGGGTGTTATTCTTTCTTATTCATGAAGAGAAGCTGTTGTTATTCCATTACTTATTATTACATTGGAATAACTTTGTATCATGGTTTACCCTATACTTGGTGACATTCTTCTATTATTACATTGGAACATCACATGTCTGTGTTTTACAGGACTGGTTAAATATTTATTATTATTACGTTGGAACATCACATCGTGTGTTTTACACCGGACTGATTCCGTATTTATTATTATTACATTTGGAACATCCACGTACATATGCATTTTACGTTTCTGGGACTGGTTCCGTTATTTATTATTACATTGGAATAACTTTTCGTGCTTGATCTATCGCATGCATGGTGATTTCTTTTGTTATTCTATTCTTTATTATACCCGGTTGGTTAAAACTTTGACTTCTATACTTCGTGAAATTAGTGGAATATCCTTGATATTTGCGTTTCATCGATATCTTTTCATGGAAATATTCTTACGATCATTCTTGAATTTTACTCTACAAAAGCAAAGGTCATGTTGATAATTTGGGCGTTAATAATTCACGGATAAAATAATTCTTGAACTTGTTTTATTGAATTCTTATATCATTGTCATCATCCTCATGTTTATATTATGTTGAAAGTCATCGTGGCTCTGTAGTGCATAGATGGACTTGGTATGATTATGACGAGAGACTATTTGGTGTAATCTGCTTACCGTAATGTTACAAATGATGTGATAAAAATCCTCGATGGTAGTAGTGCATTGGTGGGCGATTGTTGGCATGATCATGACCATTAATGAATACACAAATATTCTTGGCCCAGTAGTGCATGAATAATTGTGGTCGTGATACTAAAGAATATCCTGGGTAGTAGTGCGGGGGTGATTCGATGATGTGGAATATTTATTAAAAAGTGAGTCTCGGCTATATTGATGATGAAAACCTTTTAAAACCTAAAAGATGGTAGACTTTATTTTCTACTTGACTCTTTTAATGGATTGCTTATTCCGGCGCAGATTAAACCTGGTTGTCTATTGTATTTTATCGGTTTAACATTGTTAAAGACTATTGATAATTTATTACGCATTATCTTAGTCATAATATTTCTTCTTGGGCTAGTTGAGCTCACCTTTTTTTCCTTTATTCTCTGTGAAATGAGAATATAAATTTTGGGACGAGTCGGGAAGCAGTGATGGTCACGAAGATAGCATTAGTAGTCCTCACTATTACGGTGAAATAGTGTGATAATAATTGTAATGAGGATTTTTTTGAGTTTGTATAATATCTAGTAGGCGATATTTGTATTTAAACTCACGGTTTATATAAATATTATATACACGATAGTTATGTTAATAAGTTGTATTTAAATTCTGTACCATGTAAGTGGCGACCCAAAATGGGTGATGTATACCTAATTTTGGGGGCGTCACAGTTTTCTTGAGCATTTTCTAAAGATTTTAATTTCTAAAATAGTTATTGATTGTACTTTTATGTAAAGTACCATTGTAAGGTGTTATGGTCGAGGCACCATGAGAGTTACATATATTTGTATTAAAACTCACAGCTTATGTGTTGTCGTACTCTACACGACAGTTTAAAAGTTAGAATTTGAAGATTTATATTTGGAAATTGTATTGATATATTTCGTGGCGACCCAAAATGGGTTGGGTGTATGTATGTGTTATATATATCTTGAATTATGTGATTTGATGGAAAGAAATTATATATATATATATATATATATATATGAGATCTTTATAGTTAACTAACTATTAAGAGAAATAGAGTTTGAACTTGAAGTTAATCTCTAAATCATTGAAGAAGGTTGTGATAGATGTTAGTTAACTGGTATAACAAGTTAGTAATTTAAAAGCATGAAGTATTTATGAATTGAAGCTAAGGTTTTGCTCAAGCAGAACTTGTCTGCCTCTAAATTTGAGGTGGCACAGCTGCGCCACTTCCAAGCTTATGACCAACGCAACTATGCCGGTCTGTAGAAAACTCTGAGTATGTTGTGAAAGTTTGATTTCAAGATATGTATACTAGGGACTCATATAAAGGTCATAAATGGTGATTAAATTGTCCATGAATGTATTAAGTTAGCAAAACATGATTTGAATAAGAGTTAATTAATTAACCCGAAATAAATATTTGTTAATTAAGTGATATTATAGAATATTACATTATAAAGCTTTGCGTGGTAGTGGCATGATATTAAATTGAATAGAAAGAGTTGATTCACTTAAATAAGACGGTGAATTATTATATGTGTTTAGCATAAGAGGATGAACGAAATATGTTAATTAATATTTGATATTTTTAATATATTACATAGTATTGTAATATATAAAAGGGTTAATATTTGAAAGATAAATGATTAATAAAAAAGAGAACCAATATAGTTATAAGTAATTATTGGCTAGAGATTGATGCATTAAGTTAATACTTTATGTGGTGGTTAAAGAAAATTGTTTTGGAACAATTTATGGAAGAAATGAAATGAAAGAATTATATTATATTAATTAGTGTAGTACATACTAATTATTGTAAGAAAATGGCTATTTGGATAAAGATGTTATGAGTATAAGATCATAGTATATAATCATTTAAGATAATTAAATATTAAGGTAAAGTGTGACACAAACTTTACATTAAATGAATATTGAATAAAGTGGAAATGGGGAAAAAGCCAAACGTGGCCTAGACCCCTGATATTTTGTTGTTGAGAAAATGAGCTTGAGTTATATAACTCTAGTAAGTGAGATAACTGAGCCTTGTGTGGCATGAGTTTTAAAGCTAGACCAGACTGAAGGTTTAACTGAAATTATTAAAAGAGAATTAATGGAAAGAGAATAAATGATTTATATTAACTAGTTATTGTAATATTTATGTGTGATAGAAAATAATGGGTTGGAAGTACCCAACTGAATTATATTTAGCCCAATTAAAATATTATTTGGACTAGCCCAATGTACATGGGATATAAGATTAAATATTGGTGTATATTTTAAAAATAAGTATACTTCCTATATGTGGGTAGGTACATATATATGTGCCCATAACTTAATTTAGTATAATATTGTTAAATCATTATAATTGATTTAATAAGCCAGAAAGGAATTAAACTTAGTAGAATGAGACCCATTTTACTGATAAATTAGAGAGTAATATAGCTTGTCCCAAATTCATTGTCCCAAATATTAACTGCCATGTGATAGGCCATTGGCCTATCCTATTCCTTCATTATTAAGTAGTAGAGCTCATGATGAAGTGAGGGATGGAGGGAGATGGAGTTGGTCACCAAATCCTCTCAATCCACTGGACTCTTCTTCTTTCTCTTGGTTTAAATTGTTGGACAAAACCATTGTATGGACAACACTTCCTCTATAAATAGAGTCTTCTTCTTCTTTTTCCCGTTTGTTGAGATGTCCGAGAATTTGATTATGGAAGGATAGTAGAATTGAGAGCAATTAGAGGACTGGAGAGCTATATTTAGCAAAGTGAAACCATCAAGAGGTAATAATTCTAATGTATATACTCTTAAATTCCTAAGTTTTGATTTCCTAGAAAAGTGTAAAGAAACAGTTGCTTTTGAGTCATAAAATTTATGGCTAAGGATTGTTGTAATCCATGAATTGTTGTTAGATTTTGATAATATAATCAAATACGAAAACAACGAAAGTTAAACGGACCAATTTTGTTTAGAAACGAATCCGTAGCGATGAAAATTAGTTAAACTTGTTAAAACACAATAATTTAGTATGAACATGAGTTTCGGATTAATATTTGGGTTAGTTAATGTTGATGTTAATTATTAATTATTTGGTATGTTATAGTTGTATGAGTTACGAATCCATAGAATTGAAAACAGACTAATTTGGATAAGTATAACTCGCATTATGATGATCGGAAGGTGAAATGGTATGCAAAATTACAAAGATCAAAGTCTGGAAACACCTTCTGCATCATGGGGCACAGCTGCACTACCCCAAGGTCATTTTAGACATAGCTGCGCCGCCCCCAAGGCCATTTGGGGTGCAGCTGCGCCGGAATTGTGTCAGACAAAAAACTATTTTGACCTGCTGTAGTAAATTAGGCATAACTTCTTCATACGAACTCTGATTAAGGCGGTTCTAGATGATTCAGAAAGATAACGAGTATACCTACAACTTTAATTCTTTAAGTAGTTTTAGTTGAAGTCGTTAAGAGGGGTAAACATGTCCATCTTTGTGACTGTTATGTATTCGAAGGCAATCAGAGGGCGTCAGACATGCACATACGCAAGTGTAGTGCTCCCGACGATAAAATATGTTATTCTAAGTGATAAAAAATAAATATGAATGATAATAGACAAGTCATATAACTAAGATTACTAACTCATAATGGAATGCTTTAACATAAATTTCTAAAAGAAAACTTAAAGTTTTTGAGAAACGAAAGTTGATGAATTTGGTGTCCGTTGAGTTCTAACCTTGGACCCTAAGTACGCATATCAACGTGCATGAGATGTAGTTTTAAAGTTACCTTGCATATACTAGATTTGTAAGACCACAACTTTTTATAAATAAAATTGAATTTTCTCTAATTACTATTTTGAATAATAAGGTGTTAATTTGATATAATGCTTTGGTTATGGGTGAAATGGGGAAATTTTACAAAATAAGCAAGTGGTTATAAAATATTCATTGTTGTCGAGAAATATTTGTTTGGTCGTGGAATATTCTTGCTGTCGGAGAATATTCGTATGATGGAGAAGTCATTTGTGGGCACCATAACGAAAAATGGTCCGATGAAAGAAAACGACAAGTTTGAGTTTTTATAAATAACGGCGTAATTGTTACTAATTAACAACTTTGTTGGAATATAGGGTGGTTAAAATACGATGTCTGAGTGGTTGCACTATAGCACACGATATTACAGTATTTTTGAATGATTGATTCTTACGTAAGAAGGCACTACTCAATAATTGTTACAGTAATTATTGTTCAATATTTTATTTTATTGATTAAATAATTGCTATGTTGATATTTATATTTTTGTTATTTCAATAATTGTCACTGCATAATATTCCCTATTATCATATCAATAATTCATATTATTTGAATAATATTATTAGATAGCATTATTGACAAAGTCTAAAGAAGTTCTGTCTAAGAAAGGGGTTTGGTCACCTAATTGCGCGCCAGTAAGGAGAAATCCTTATCTGAAAGCCCCCTATTTCCTGGGAACGACCTGGTTGCCATTATTGTGATTCTGTAATATTATTTGTGAATAATTAATTATTGATTTATATGATAAGGAAATATTTATTTTATATGGATATAAATGAAGGAATTAATGTTGAGGTGTTTTATCAATATTTTGTTGGAATGAAGGTATTAAAAATCATCCGTATGTGAATTTTGGTCATTTTCTATTTGGAATTTGGAAAAATGTTCTTCTACAAAGTTATAGAGAATTAAATTTCCTATGGAATGGACATAAAAATCGTATTTTTATGATAAAAGGGTTATTTATTATGAATTATTGAAGTTTCTGAATATTGTTTAAATTTAAAACATTTTTGGAAATTTTCTAGAATGGGTGGGCCCCACTCTTGTCCTTGTTGATGTGCTGAGATTTTTTTTCAATGGTGGTGTGCGTGAATAGCAGCAGGTAAATCCATCAGGTAGCAGGTTAAGTCTGCTTTGGCATTCTGATATTTTCCTATAAATAGGGTGGTTAGTTAGAATTAAAAATCACGACACTCTCTATAATATCGAGTGTATTTTTGTGAGTATTTAGATACTTTAAGAGTTGTTATTCAGTGCAAGTTTGCTTCAACGTTATATCCAATATTTCAGCCAGAAGTACTATTCTTTTGAGGTAAGGGATGTTATTTTCTTCGTAAATGATGTTATTTCGTTCAATATCATTATGCAAAAATATTGGTATGAATTTTATTATGAAATGTTTACCTTTTTATGTTGAGGTTTACTATTCACGTATACGTCACTATTCACGAATATGGTACTATTCATGAGTACTATTCATGAAGTATATTTTTCTTATGAAATTGTTATCTTTTGTGTTGAGATTACTATTCACGTATACGACACTATTCACGAATACGGTACTATTCACGAAGTTTGATTTTTCTTATGAAATTGTTATCTTTTGTGTCGGAGATACTATTCACGTATATGACACTATTTACAGAAAAATTAAATTTTTTTTTCTTTGTCCAAGTTGTCTATTATGGTTACTATCTTTGATTATATCCATGTTTTGATCTTCATTCATGAATTTTGCTCCACAATTGATTATTATGGAGTATTTTTTAACTTGGATAAACCAAAGTATGAATCCCTAATCTTTGTCCTTTAATTTCACTGGATTCATTTTCTTTAATATATTTTTCATCATCCTCAGTCTTAAATGGTGATACTTGATGAATATCTTTGGCCTGCAGTGCAAAGATAAATAATTACCTGATGAATCTTTGGCCTGTAGTGCAAAGATGAATATTTGGTTCAAGATGTATATTGTAAGACCCCAACTTTTATGAATAAAGATTAATTTTTCTCGAAATATATTTTTGAATATTATGGTGTGGATTTGATATAATGTTATTGTTGTGGGTAATATTTACAAATTTTACAAAGTAAGCAAGTGGTTATAAAATATTCGATTGGTTGGAAAATATTCGTTTTAATAGGGAATATTCGTACGACAGCACAATCATTGGTGCACACCACAACAGAATTATTGTCGGAGTTAGAAAACGACATAAATATCTTTTTATAAAAATAACGACGAAAGTTTTACCGTTAAACTGTTGAACTACCCGGTGATAAAAATACAGTAATATGTGTGGTTGCATAGTAGCACACGGTATTGATTATTGATGCTTACGTGAGAAGTCACTCAGTTATATTCAATTATTGCTACAATAATTGCTGCATAATATCTCTCATATTATTGATTCAATTATTATCATAGTATTATTTGCATAATATTTTAATATTATTAAATCAATAATTGAGACGACAAAGTTATTCATATTATTATTTGCATTATTGGCGATGTCTAGAAAGTTCTGTCGAGAAAAGAGGTTTGGTCACCTAATTGCGCACCAGTAAGGAGAAATCCTTATTGAAAATCCCCCTCTTTCTTGGGAATGATCTGGTTGTTAAATATTGTGAGTTATAATATTAATGATGAATATGTTCGTGTTGATTAAAGATGAAATTGTTGATAAAAATATTTCCATTGTGTTGGGATTATTTGTGTTAGTAAAAATCGACATTTATTTCGATAATAATTGATTTCTGGATGTTTTATTGACTGAACAGGCAATTAATCGGATAAATGAGCAATTAATTACAATTAGTTCACATGCAAATTACTGTTGGTTCATATGTATGGAACTATTGATTCACATGTATGTACTATTTGGGGAGGTGGTGCAAAATTGACAATACTTGCAGGACTAAATTAAAAATGGAGGTAAAGATGAAGGTACTATACTGTAATAATTCGAGCGCCTAAACGTGCAATTATCGAAACTATATTTTCCTATAAATAGAAGCTCATTCTTCTTTCATTTTCACCAATTCACTAAGACTCACAAGAGCAATTATAGAGAGCGAAGCTATAGAGAGAAAGAAGAATAGTATTCTGGTACTTCACTATTCCAGTATCCAGTCTTCTTCTAAGGTGAAGGGTATTATTTATTTCGTATTTGTAATGAATATTATTTTTGTTCAATATTCGTATGAAATAATATTTTCTTCCATACTCTGTAGCATGTAAGTAATATTATTTCTTCTCGTATTCCTGATTATACCCTCATTTTGTTAAAGTATTGCTTCTATACTCTATGAAATTAGTAGAATATCCTTGAAATTTGCGTTTTATCTAGTATGTTTCACAAGGATATTTTTCTGCACATTCTTGTTAAATTTTAAGTTTTTCATGTCGGAGTACTGTTCATGGGTACTATTCATTTATACGGTACTATTCATAAAGTACTATTCATGGGTACTATTCACAAAGTACTATTCATGAGTACTATTCACAAAGTGCTATTCATGGGGTACTATACGACGCCCCCAAAATAGGTATACATCACCCATCCTGAGTCACCAAATACATGGTACAAAAACAACTATAACTTTATTAATACAATTGTCGTGAAAAATACGACAACACATAAACTGTGAGTTTAAATACAAATATTGTCTTCTAGACAATATCCACACTCAAATAAGTCCTCATTATAATTATTGATATATTATTTTACAAAAATAGTGAGAACTACAAAAACAACTTTCTAAAACCATCATTCCATACGCCGACTAGTACTTGCTACATTCTCGCCTCCTGAGAAGAAAAATGGAAAAAAAAGGAAAGGGGTGAGCTCAACTAGCCCAGTAAAGAACATTATGACTAAGATAATATAGAAAAAATTATCGTTAGTCCTCAACAGGGAAAAATCTGATAGAATATAATAGACAACAAGTTTCAGATCAATATTCGCAGCGAAAATAATAATTCATTAGAAGAGTTAAGTAGAGAATGAAATCTACTAACATCTATGAATTTAAAAGTCCATCATCAATATTTTATCCCTGTAACATAATTCAATATTCATCTTGAATCAAATATTCATCTTTGCACTTCTGAGGCAAAGATATTCATCGATTAGTCGTGTTCATCTCAACACTTTTGTTCATCTTTGCTTTCACAGCCAAAGATATTCATCGAGAAAATCATTCATCTTTGCACTACAGGCCAAAGATATTGGTTATATCATCATTTAGGGGTGAGGATGATGAAAAATATTTTAAAGAAAAGCGAAATCGGTGAAGACAAAAGAACAAATATTAAGAATTTGTACTTGGTTTATCCATGTTCAAAAACACCCATAAATATACTATGGTGGAGTAAAATTCAAGAATAATGATCAAAACATGGATACAATCAAAGATAGTATCCAAAATAGATATCTTGGACAAAAAGAGAAAATTTATTTTTTTACGTGAATAGTGTAAGTATTCGTGAATAGTCTCAAGTATCGTGAATAGTCTTAGTATACATGAATAGTAACCCGACACACAAAAAGACAAAATTTCACAAGAAAAATCTTACCAATATTCGGCATAATGATATTGAAAAAAATAATATCATTTTAAAAAAAATAATATCCCTTACCTCGAAAAGAATGATACTTACATTTGGAATCTTGGATATAGTCTTTGAAGGAAACTTTTCGCAAGTATAGCAACACTCAAAGTATCAAAATACTCACAAGAATACGCTCGATAATATAGAGAGAAAATTTTAGTTTACGGTGTGATTTTCAATTCTAACCTAAGCACCTATTTATAGGAAAATGCTTAGAAACACCAAAGCGAGAAAATTTAATAAAATATTATATTTAAAAAAAATTTCATGCCCACCATAGACCATCTGATTTCAGACACATGTTTACAACAAATGTGGGGCCCACCAAATAAAAAAATGTTTTTATTAATAAAAATATTTAAAACTTCAAAAATCAATTATTAGGAACTTTGATAATTCATAATAAATAGCCCTTTTATCAGAAAAAATTTGAATCTTATGTCCATTTCATAGGAAATTCAATTTTCTACAACTTTGTAAGTTTAAGTTTTTCCAAATTCCAAAGTAGAAATTGGTGAAATCCCACATACAGACGATTTTACAATTTATAATCAATTTTAGTCACAAAATGGGGCCCATAACATGTTTAACATGTTTTTAACATTTATTATAACAAAAATACTCTTTCTCCTCATTTATTCATATATCACACATTCATTTGTAAAAATATCACCATTATTATATTATTATAATATAATAATATATTTAAATGAATTATTTTATCGAGAAAAGATAAAATATCAATTTTCAACAATTGTCATTTTTCTAAAAATTTCTCCATTTATATCCACATAAATAAATATTTTCCTTATCATATAAATCAATAATTAATTATTCACAAATAATATTACAGAATCACAATAATGACAACCCGGTCGTTTCCGAGGAAGAGGGGCTTTCGATAAGGATTTCTCCTTCTTGGTGCATGATTAGGTGACCAAACCTCTCCTTGATGCGAACTTTCTAGACATTGCCAATAATGTTATCTAATAATATTATTCAAATAATATGAATTATTGATCGATAATGAAAAAATTGTGTAGTGACAATTATTGAAACAACAATAATATAAAATATCAGCGTAGCAATTATTGAATCGATAAAATAAAATATTGAGCAGTAATTCTTTGTAACAATTATTGAGTAGTGCCTTCTTACGTAAGAATCAATAATTGGTGCAATATCGTGTGTCTTCTCTTGTGCAACAGCGTATTCTTGTGTTTTAACCACCGGGTATTCAGCGCGTGTATTACTTGGTAACAACTCTGTCGTTATTTATAAAAAAACTTATACTTGTCGTTTTCTTCATCCAATCGCTTTTCGTTATGGGGGCCCACACAATTTGCTTGGCAAAGTAAATACGAATATTCCCAAGCGGTAAGAATATTCCACGACCAAACGAATATTCCCGACAACAATGAATATTTTATAACCACTTGCTTATTTAAGATATTTGCGCATTTTACCCATAACTAACCACATTAATCAAATCAACCCTTACTATTTCAAAATAATAAATAGAGGAAATTCAATTTCATTTATAATAAGTTGGGGTCTTCTGACCTCCCTCCTTATGAAATTTTCGTCCTCGAAATTGGCGTACGTACACTGGTGTTTTGAAAAGGTGAGGATACCTCGCTTTCATTTCGTTTCAACTCTAGGTCATTTCCTCGATAGCATGGTTCCTCCACAAAACTTTGACTTGTGGTATGACCTTTGTCGTAGGACATGCTCCTTCTATCCAAGATCTTGTGGTACCTCCTAAATACGTTAAATCTTTTGGCTATTTAAATCTGGTTCTAACTTCGATAACGTGGTTGGGTCTTTCACATATTTCTGAAGCACGGATATGTGAAAAACATTATGAACACGAGACATACTTGGAGGTAAGCGAGTCTATAGGCCACATTTCCTACTCGGTCGAGAATGCGAAATGGACCGATAAATCGTGGATTGAGCTTTCCTCTTTTCCGAATCTTGTAACTCCCTTCCATGGAGCAACACGTGATAATACATGATCCCCGATACTAAATTCCACGTCCTTTCGATGAAGATCCGCATAACTCTTTTGTCGATCTTGTGCCGTTTGTATACGTTGTCGAATCATTTGGATCTTTTCTGTAGTAATACGTACCAACTCTGGTCCCAACAATGTTGCTTCACCCACCTCATCCCAACATATTGGAAGCGACACTTTCGTCCATACAATGCTTGAATGGAGCCACACCTATACTTGCACGATGCTTTGTTGTTGTAGGAGAATTCCACTGATGGTAAATACTTATATCAACTCCTTTGAAGTCTAGGACACGAGTCTTAATAGATCTTCAAGAGTTTGAATAGTCCTCTCGATTGTCCATCCGTTTGAGGATGGTATGCGAGCCCGAATAAATAAATCCGTGCCCATAGCTTTGCAAGCTAACCCAAAATCGTGAAGTGAATCTTGGGTCGCGATCAAAACTATGGATCTTGGCATGCCATGCAATCTCACAATCTCATTTACATATATATGAGCAAGGCGTTCGAGGAATAAGTCTCCGTATCGGCAAGAAATGAGCGGACTTAGTTAATCTATCAACAATAACCCAAATCGCATCTATGCCTTGAGAAAGCAGGTGGGAAGACCCATGCTTGAAATCCATGGTAATGTGTTCCCACTTCCATTTCGGAATCTCAAGTGGTTGCAATGGACCCTTAGGCACTTGATGCTCGCCTTTTTACGTTGACAAGTTAAACACCTCGAGATAAACTTGCGATCTCTCTCTTCATATTGTTCCACCAAAATGTATGTCGAAGATCACGATACATTTTGGTACTTCGAGATGGATTGCAAGCGGTGTATTGTGTGCCTCCATCATGATCTTGTATTTCAAATCGAGTCGTTAGGAACACAAAGTGCGGAGTTGACTCGAAGTATTCCTTCTTCATCGATTCTTGCTTACGGGATAACACCTTCTTGTACTTTCTTCTTCATACGCATCGGCTCAAGATTACGTGGCTTGAGCAACTTTAACTTTATCGATTAAAGTTGGTTCTATCGTATACTTGACATCATCGCATGGGTCCCCGAGTCTTGAATTCTATCTTCATCTTTTGTAAATCACACAAAATGGGCCTTTGTGTTGACAACATCGCTTTCGTTTCCGCATATGATCTTTCTACTTAATGCGTCGGCTACCACGTTCACTTTTCGGGATGGTATTGAAATGGTATGGTCGTAGTCTTTCAACAATACTCGAGCCAGCGTCGTCGTTTTGCATGTTGAGTTCCTTTTGGGTGAAGAAATATTTGAGGCTTTTATGGTGCGAATATATCTCCACTTTCTCCCCATATAGATAGTGCCTCCGGATCTTTAAGCGTGAAAAAAGCATACTTTGCTTGACTCTAGATCATGAGTAGGATAATTCCTCTCATATTCTTTAAGTTGTCACGAGGCATAGGCTATGACTTTCCCATGTTGCATGAGAACACATCCTAACCCTTTGCACGAAGCATCATTTGTAGATAACAAATCCATCCGAACGAGATGGTATTGTCGAGCAGGTGCGAAATGAGTCTCCTCTTGAGCTCTTGAAAACTCTTCTCGCATTCCTCGCTCCATCTGAATTTTGTATCCTTTCGAGTCAATTTGAGTTAGGAGTAGCGATTCGAGAAAATCCTTCAACGAATCTCCGATAATAACCAGCGAAGCCCATAAAGCTACGTACTTTGGTCACCAACTTCGGTTGCTCCCAACTTTGTATTTCTTCAATCTTCGCCGGGTCAATAGATACTCTATATTTTAACACCACTTGCCCAAGGAATGCCACTTCCTCAAGCCAGAACTCACATTTCTTCAACTTGGCATATAGCTTATTTTCATGAAGCCTTTGGAGTACCAGCTTCAAATGGTGCTCATGATATTCACGACTTTTGGAATATATGAGGATGTCATCAATAAAGACAACAACTAACTCATCCAAATATTCCTTGAATACTCGGTTCATCATAACCATGAAAAGCCGCGGGAGCATTAGTCGATCAAAAGACATGACTAAGAATTCATAATGCCCGTACCAGAGTTTAAAAGGCGGTCTTTGGAATATCCTCGGTTCTAATCTTGATTGATGATATCGAGCGAAGATCGATCTTTGAAAAAAATTGTGCTCCTTGCAATTGGTCAAACACGGTCATCAATGCGAGGTAGCGGATACCTATTCTTGATGGTGACATGGTTCGATTCTCGATAGTCAATACAAAGTCGCATACTCCCGTCTTTCTTCTTTACAAATAAAGCAGGAGCACCCCGAGGAGATGTACTAGGATGAATGAAAGCCGATGTCCAACAACTCGTAGTTGGACCTTTAACTCTGAAGTTCAATAGGAGCCATTCGATATGGGGTTTTAGAAATGGGCTTTGTACCGGGTTCAAGGTCGATAAAGAATTCAACTTCACGTTACGGGGGTAGGCCAGGAAGTTCTTGAAATACATCGGAAATTCACTAACAATGCGAAATATTATTCAAATCGGCGTGTCTTTATTCAAATCCATAACATGGGCTAAGAAAGCTTGACATCCGTTTTTCAATAAGCGAATGGCTTTATGACTTGATATGACGGTGATTGATTTTAGTGGTTTAGTTGCTTGAATTAGCATATATGGGTTGGTTAGGAATATGAAAACTAATGACCTTACGAAAACAATCAATTTTGGCATGATGAGTAGTTAACCAATCAATCCCTAAAATCACGTCAAATGCAAGTATCTTTAAAGAGATAAGGTCGGCAGGTAATGTGATGGTGCCAACTTGGATCAAACAAGATTTATAAGCGAGTGGATGTAATGAAAGTTTCTCTAATGAAGTCTCATAGATAAGTTAAAGTCTAATTTCTCTCGGTCAAGTTTAAGCGTTGAGCACAAGCGAGAGAGATAAATGAATGGGTAGAGCCGGTATCTAGTAAGGTATAAACTTCTCAAGAATTTATGATTAGCTTACCGTGATCACCTCGTTTGGGTTCCTCGCATTTTGACCGATCACGACAAAGCGCTCTTTCGAGGCCGATTGACTTTGACTTTTTGGGACGACCTTTTGAGTCACCATCCCCATTTGGACTTGGTTTTTTTACAATCTGATCTCTCGGCGATATGTCCTTCCTTTCCATAATTATAACATACCTTGAGCTGTTGTGGGCGGTTTGGGTGATATGTGTCCTCTTTCCACATTTATAGCATCTGACCCGGTGGTCGTTCTCCTCCATAGAACTAGTTGATCTTTGGTCTTGGCGTCTTCACATTGTCGTTGTTGAACCTTCTCTTTTAAAATCTCCTCCCAGGCTCGCTTCTTCTATTATCATGGCCACGATTACCACGGAGTGATTATCGCTTTTGTTCAGTATTTTTCCTCCCCATTTGGTTATCGTTTGCTCGATGTTTCTTTCATGCCAGAAGTATGACCTGGTTGTGGTCCCTCGGTTGAGCGTACTCATTATCTCGCTCTAATAATTGAGCCTATTGACAACATCTGAATAGAGAAAATTTATGAGAAATGAGATATTGGCGTATATCGGGTTTCAAACCTCTCGAAACATCCGCGTCATCGTTCCTCATTCTCCACCAAATGAGGTGCTGAACTGGATAACTCGTGAACTTCGCCTCGTCTTTGGGACACCGTCGTATTATTTTGTTCGATCTAATAAACTCCACTTCCTTCATATAGCGAATACTTTCGGGAAAGTACTTGTCATTGAACAATTCTGAAATGTCTCCCAAGACATGTTGAGAGTGGTTTGAATTTGGATGGAGTGCGCTTCCTGATTCCCACCGATGTCTGCCTCATTACTGGAACATAAAAGTGGCGAATGGAACCTACTGTTCTCTCCGTGCATCCCAAGACATCGAATATCTTGGTAATTTGCTTGACCCACGTTTACGCCTTAATCGGATCAAGCTTTCCCAGAATTACGGTGGTCTGACTCTTTGAACTGCTTGGTTTGTGACAATTTGTATGCGTTCTTATCATTTCACACTGTATTTTGTACACGAGTCTCCCTAAATCGATTTTTTGCATGAACTACAAAAAAGCTTCTAAACATCCCATCGTTCATCGTCGATCGGTGGTGTTGTTTCTGGGAGGAACATTGTCGTCTGTTGCACGTTCTCCTCGATTGGTGAGTAAAGGTGTCTCCACGGTCTCATTTACTCCATTGTTAACATTTTCGGTTGCCATTCTCAAATCTTGCCATAAAACAAGGGTTAATTAAAGAAATTAACATATCAATATAATAACCCTATACTCGACCGACCAACAAATAAGCTTAGGTAGGACATACTTTAGCGAAGGATTTACTCGTCTCTCCCTCTAGTTCTATTCCCGATCTCGCATGGAGATCATATCCCTAAGCTCGATACCAAGTTGTGATGCCCCCAAAATAGGTATACATCACCCATTACGAGTAGTGCTCAAATACATGGTGCGAAACAACTACAACTTTATTAATCTGAATTGTCGTGCAAAATACGACAACACATAAAGCTGTGAGTTTAAATACAAATATTGTCTTCTAGACAATATCCACACTCAAATAAGTCCTCATTACAATTATTGATACATTATTTTACAAAATAGTGAGGACTACTAAAACAACTTTCTAGAACCATCATTCCATACCCCACTAGTACTCATTACATTCTCGCCTCGAGAAGAAAAATGGAACAAAAAAGGAAAAGGGTGAGCTCAACTAGCCCGATAAAGAATATTATGACTAAGATAATATAGAACAAATTATCGTTAGTCTTCAACGAGGGAAAAATCGATAGAATATAATAGAGGCAACAAATTTGGATCAATCAATATTCGCGGCGTGAAATAACAATTCATTAGAAGAGTTACGTAGAGAATGAAATCTACTATCTTCTATGATTTTAAAAGTCCATCATCAATATTTTATCCTGTAACATCAATCGATATACATCTTGAATCAAAATAGTCATCTTTGCACTTCTGAGCGAAAGATATTCATCGATTGGTCGTATTCATCTCAAACACTGTTCATCTTTGCACTACGGGCCAAAGATATTCATCGAAAATCATTCATCTTTTTTACTACTACAGGCCAAAGATATTGATTTATATCATCATTTAGGGTGAGGATGATGAAAAATATTTTAAAGAAAAGCGAATCGGTGAAACAAAAGAACAAATATTAAGGATTTGTACTTTTAAACAATCCAAGTTCAAAAATACTTCATAAATAACCATAGTGGAGTAAAATTCAAGAATGAAGATCAAAACATGGATACAATCAAAGCTAGTATCCATAATAGATATCTTGGACAAAAAATGAAAATTTAATTTTTTACGTGAATAGTGTAGTATTCGTGAATATTATGTAAGTATCGTGAATAGTACCAGTATCGTGAATAGTAACCCAGACACTAAAAAGACAAGAAATTTCACAAGAAAAATCTTACCAATATTACGGCATAATGATATTGAAAGAAATAATATCATTTATAAAAAAATAACATCCCTTACCTCGAAAAAAAATAGTACTTACATTTGGAATCTTTGGATATAGTCTTTGAAGGGAACTTGCAGTATAGCAACACTCAAAGTATCAAAATACTCACAAGAATAAACTCGATAATATAGAGAGAGAAAACTTTAGTTTACGGTGTGATTTTTAATTCTAACCTAAGCACCTATTTATAGGAAAATGCTTAGAACACAAAGCGAGAAAATTTAATAAAATATTATTAATTTTTAATAAATTTCCTACACACACCTAAAAGACATCGATTTTAGCAATTAACACATACAAGTGGGGCCCACCAAATGGAAAAACGTTTTTTCTAAAAAAACATTTTAAACTCAAAAAAAATTATTACGAAACTTCAATAATTCATAATAAATAGCCCTTTTATTAGAAAAATTTGAATCTTATGTCCATTCCATAGGAAATTCAATTCTCTAAAACTTTGTAAGTTTAAGTTTTTCAAATTCAAGCGAAATTGGCCAAGAAAATCCACATACAGACGATTTTACAAATTTATAATCAAATTTCGGTCAAGAAATGGGTCCCCACAAACATGAAAAACATGTTTTAAATATTTTTAATAACAAAAATACTCTTCCTCCTCATTTATTCATATATCCCACATTCATTGTAAAAATATCACCATTATTATATTATTATAATATAATAATATATTTAAATGAATTATTTTATCGAGAAAAGATAAAATATCAATTTTCAACAATTGTCACATTAAAATTTTCTCCATCTATATCCACATAAAATGAATATTTTTCTTATCATATAAATCAATAATTAATTATTCACAAATAATATTACGAGAATCACAATATCGATAACCGGTAGTTTCTAAGAAAGAGGGGCTTTCGATAAGGATTTCTCCTTCTTGGGCGCATGATTAGGTGACCAAACCTCTCCTTAGGCGAGAACTTTCTAGACATTGCCAATAATGTTATCTAATAATATTATTCAAATAATATGAATTATTGATCGATAATGGAAAATCTTGTGTAGTGACAATTATTGAAACAACAATAATATAAAATATTAACGTAGCAATTATTGAATCGATAAAATAAAATATTGAGCGATAATTATTGTAACAATTATTGAGTAGTGCCTTCTTACGTAAGAATCAATAATTGGTGCAATCTACGTGTCTTCTTTCTTGTCTGACAACGCCAGCGTATTCTTGTGTTTTAACCACCGGGTATTTCAAGCAGATATACTTGGTAACAACTACTCGTCGTTATTTATAAACAACTTATACTTGTCGTTTTCTTCATCCAATCGCTTTCCATTATGGGGCCCACACAAGGTTGCTTGCGTCCGTAAATACGAATATTCCCAAGCGGTAAGAATATTCCACGACCAAACGAATATTCTCGACAACAATGAATATTTTATAACCACTTGCTTATTTAAGATATATTTGCGCATTTTACCCATAACTAACCACATTAATCAAATCAACCCTTACTATTTCAAAATAATAAATAGAAGAAATTCAATTTTATTTATAATAAGTTTACACCATTCTATTGAGGAAGTAGCATTTCTTGGGCACGTGATATCAAATCATGGAATATCTGTTAACCCGGCAAAGATCAAAGCAATTCAAAGTTTGGAGCAACCTAAATCGAAGAAGAAGTGCACGTAGCTTTCTCGCTTAATTTGGTTATTATCGGAGATTCTTAGAAGGGTTTTCTCAAATCGCTACTCCATTAACTCAGCTGACTCAAAAAGATACAAAATTTGGTTGGAGTGAGGAATGTGAGAAGAGTTTTCAAGAACTCAAGAGGAGACTCATTTTAGCACCTATTCTGACAATACCATCTAGTTCGGAGGGATTTTTCATCTACAGTGATGCTTCAGGTAGAGGATTAGGATGTGTTCTTATGCAACATGGGAAAGTCATAGCCTATGCCTCACGACAACTTAAAGAATTTGAGAGGAATTATCCTACTCATGATCTAGAGTTGGCAGCAGTCATTTTCGCATTAAAGATCTAGAGGCATTACCTATATGGGGAGAAAGTGGAGATCTTTACGGATCATAAAAGCCTCAAATATTTCTTCACCCAAAAGGAACTCAACATGCGGCAACGATGATGGCTTGAACTATTGAAAGATTATGATCATAAAATTCAATACCATCTTGGAAAAGCAAACGTGGTAGCTGACGCATTGAGTAGAAGATCATATGCAGGTACGAGTGCAATATTTTTAACACAAAGACCCATTTTGTATGACTTGAAAAGGATGAAGATAGAGTTAAAGACTCCAGGGACACACGTGATGATAGCAAATATGAGTAAAACCGACTTTAATCGATAAAGTTAAATCTGCTCAAGCTAAAGACCTGGAGCTGATGCGTATGAAGAAGAAAGTACAAGAAGGTGCTATCCCGGAAGCAAGAATCGATGAAGAAGGAATACTATGAGTCAACTGTAGACTTTGTGTTCCTAATAACCCTGGTTTAAAGTATAAAATCATGATGGAGGCGCATAACACACCATTTGTAATCCATCTTGGGAGTACAAAAATGTATTATGATCTTCAACATACATTTTGGTGGAACAATATGAAGAGAGAGATCGCGGAGTTTGTCTAAAGGTGTCTAACTTGTCAACGAGTCAAGGCGGAGCATCAAGTGCCAAAAGGTCCATTGCAACCACTTGAAATTACAGAATAAAAATGGGAGCAGATTACCATGAATTTTGTTACTGGTCTTCCCAAGGTATCTCAAGGTATAAATGCAATTTGGGTCATTATTGATAGATTAACCAAGTCTGCTCATTTCTTACCTATACGAGAAAGTTATTCACTTGAACATCTTGCTTGTATGTACATAAATGAGATTTTAAGACTGCATGGTATGCCAGTATCCATAGTTTCTGATCGAGTCCCAAGATTTACTTCACAATTTTGGGTTAGTTTGCAAAAAGCTATGGGCACGAATTTACGATTTAGTTCGACATATCATCCTCAAACGGACGACCAGTTAGAGAGGACTATTCAAACTCTTGAAGATTTATTAAGAATCTGTGTCCTTGACTTCAAGGGAAGTTGGGACAAGTTCTTTCCATTGGTGGAATTCTCCCACAACAACAGTTATCAAGTAAGTATTGGCATTGCTCCATTCGAGCCATTGTATGGACGAAAATGTCATTCTCCAGTATGCTGGGCTGAGGTGGGTGAAGCAACGTTGTTGGGATCGGAGTTGGTACGTATGACAACGAAAAAGATTCAAATGATCCGATAACGTATAAAAAGCTCACAAGATCGACAAAAGAGTTATGCTGGTCTTCATCGAAAAGACGTGGAATTCAATGTTGGAGAGCATGTGTTGTTACGTGTTTCTCCATGGAAAGGAGTTATAAGATTTGGAAAGAGAGGAAAGCTCAATCCTCGATTCATTGGCCCATTTAAATCCTTGATTGAGTAGGAACTGTGGCCTATAGACTCGCCTTACTACCGAGTATGTCTCGTGTTCATAACATTTTTCACATATCTATATTACGAAAATATATAGAAGACTCGAACCACATTATTGAGTTAGAACCGGATGAAATAGCGGAAGATTTAACGTATGAAGAGGTTCATGTTAAAATCTTGGATAAGAAGGAACATATTCTACGCTCTAAGGTTATACCTCAAGTCAAAGTTTTGTGGAGAAACCACGATGTTGAGGAAATGACCTGGGAGTTAGAATCTGAAATAAAATCAAGGTATCCTCACCTCTTGGACATATCAGGTATGTACCCTAATTTTGAGGGTGAAATTTCATAAGAAGGAGATGTTGTAAGACCCCAACTTTTATGAATAAAGATGAATTTTCTATAAATATCATTTTTGAATATTAAGGACTGAATTTGATATAATGTTATAGTTGTGGGTAATATTTATAAATTTTGCAAAGTACGCAAGTTGTTAAATTATATTCGATTGGTTGGGGAATATTTATTTTAACAGGGAATATTTGTACGATGACACAATCATTAGTGGACCCCACAACGAAATTATTGTCGCAATGAGAAAATGACAAAAATATCTTTTTATAAAAATAACGACAAAAGTTTTACCGTTAACTGTTGAAATACCCAGTGTTAAAAGTACAATAATACGCGTGGTTACATAGTAGCACACGGTATTGATTATTGATGCTTACATGAGAAGTCACTCAGTTTTGTTTAATTATTGCTACAGTAATTGGTGCATAGTATCTCACGTTATTTGATTCAATTATTATCGATATTTTATAGAGACAATACAGTTATTCATATTATTATTTGCAATATTGACGATGTCTAGAAAGTTTTGTCGATGAGAGATTTGGTCACCTAATTGCGCGCCAATAGGGAGAAATCCTTATTGGAAAGCCCCCTCTTTCCCGGGAATGATCTGGTTGTTAAATATTACGAATAATAGTAATGATGAATAAATGTTGTTAAAAATATTGAGAGGATTTTTATGAAGTATTTGTTGTAAATTTTGCTTATTATTTGGAACCCCATTTACCCATTTTTTAAAATAATCGGTAGAAAGTTATTTAGTATATATATAATGGGACTCACCTGTGATGGTGAAATGTTGGTGGGAGAGGAACATGTGGGACCCACATGGAAGAAAAATGAAATGTGGGTGGGGGGAGAATTTAGTCACGGGAGGGATTTGTAATATATATATATATATATATATATATATATTATAATAAGTTTTGTTTTTTTATGAAAAATAGAATATATTATATTTTATTGAATATTATATTAATATTTTGAAAAACGGACGTCTGCGTTTTTTTTTCTTTCGCCCGTGATAATTTTGTTCGATTTCCTACTGTGCAATTCGTGAAAATTCTAAATAGTATCCTTCCATTCTCCTATAAATAGGATGCTTAGTTAGAATTAAAATCACACTAAAATTAGAGAATTCTTCTTCTATAATATTGAGCGTATTTCTTTCGAGTTTTAGAAAGCTTTGAGCGTAGAAAATAGTATAAGTTTTCTTCAAGAATATCCATGCTATACCAATTGGAATACTCTCCTTTTTAAAGTAAGGAATATCATTTTTGTTCAATATTCATAAGAAATAATATTTTCTTCCATACTCTGTAGTATGTAAGTAATATTATTTCGGTTCAGATTCTGAGTTCTACACTCATTTTGTTAAAGTTTTGACTTCTATACTCCATGAAATTAGTAGAATATCCTTTATATTTGCGCTTCATATAGTATCTTTCCATGGAAATATTATTCTGAGCATTCTTGATAAATTTTAAGCTTTTCATACCGGGGTATTATTCACGGATTATTATTCTCGAATTACTATTCACTGGGTACTATTTGTAATATCCGAGATTTTCTATGTAATTTAAGATTTATCAAAAAATAAATTTATATGAAACTTTTGGGTGATTTCATTTATTAGATGTATATGTGTTGTACATATATGTGTTATTTCAAGATATGTGATGAGATGTATTTAATTGGTTGGCTTAGTTTTATTTAACTATTTAAACTGATTAAGTAGGGAATTATTTTATTTAATACGTGGGATGGTATTAAATCATAAGCTGGAGTTCGGAGCAGAATTTAGAGACGCGGACTGCGAATTCTAGTCCGGAACTTCGAAATTAGTCAGGATAGACTGTAATCATGAAAAAGTGTCACGATTGACTTTTTAGTCAAAGTTAACTGGTTGACTTTTTAGTCAAAGTCAACTGGTTGACTTTTTCGAGAAAAAAAGTCAACCATGAATTTCGGGGATGATTTTGACGAAACGGATAGTCCCATGACGTCCGGTAATGATGGGGGAGGGAGTTACAACTCTTTAAAATTCAAGACCTTTCTTTTCTCTAACCTCCAGCCCATATTAAGTTGAATTTATACAATATACTTATTATATATAATTATATTGGAGATGAAATGGCTGGAAAATCAATTGGTTATCATGTTCTACATATACTCTTTACCCAAGTTTTCTTCCTTTTTGTAAAAAAAAATCCTACTGTAAGTAAAGTTGAGAGTGAGAGAGGAAAGAGCTTGAGAGGGTGGCGAATTCTAGAGTTTTGGGAGTCTAAACAAGCAAGTGAGGAGGATTTTCAGAAGCTAAACAAGAAGAAATTCATCAAGTAAGAAACTCATGAACCTTTATATGTTTTCAAGGGAAATAGCTAGAAAACGCCTCTTAGTTGCTAATTTATTCAAATCATGGTAATTTAGTGAGTTTGTTTGTTGTAATATGTTCATATATGTTAGTAGATGAGATCTGGATGGTAGGAATAGAATCCATGCATGCTAGAATCAAAATCATGATTTTTTTCAATGTTAGTTAAAAAGTGTAATATGTGATTTTTGGGTTTTTCGGAGCCTTGGATTCATAGTTTATATGACTCGATTAGCGTATGTAATAATTTTATAAAATAGTATGTAGTATGAAGTCTAATTTGGCCCAAATTTTGTTAGAATCGGAGTTATAATGAGCAAGTTATGAAAATCGTAAGCAAGCATGTTCATAACAAAATCTGTAGAAAATTTGGAATTTCCAGATTTTTTCCAAGTATAGAACCAGTGCTGGCACGTTTTTCTATGTAGTTGGCTTGTGGTCTTAGCATGCTAGTTTCATGAATGTTATATTTTTGTAAAATACCTTGATGTATGAAGTTTATTGTGTCCAAGTATCGTGGTCATATCATCGGTAGATTAGTGGGAATAAAATCGCAAAAGTGGCTGCAAGAAACAAAAAATTTGATGTCTTTCTTGGGACTGTTTGGATCAGTCTGTCTCGGGGGCATTTTCGTCCACTATTTTTTACTATAAAAATTCTTGAAAAATTTGGAGTATTAATATAAGAAGATATGAAGGTCTTGTAAAAATTTGAGAATTTTTAGCCATAAGGTTTGAGAGTTATGGATTTTACGGCTAAGGACACTATTTGAAAAGATACCCGAATAACTCTCTGTGTATAAGTCCAAAAATTACGAAAGTTTTACTGGAAGTACATGTATATAACAGGAGTGAACCCTGAAAATTTCAGAATTGTTGGAGCTAAATTTCGATTTATGAAAAATCTGAGAATATTTGGCTATTATGGACTATTTAAAAATAGTAGATGGATTTAAAAAGATTCCGGGAAAAGTATATGTTAAGTGTGGGATTATATTCTACAAAATCCCAGAAAAGAAATATTTTTTAGACTGATTTGATATTTTTCATATAAATGATGTTATATGGATAAATGAATTTAATTATATATGTGATGTCATAATTATGGAAAATGAGATTTTCCGACTTGAGACCCTTAAACATATTTTATGCAGATTTTTGGTAGAGTTTTGGTCCGAAAAATGTCACAAATTTATGTTTCTCAGTTTCTTTTATTTAACCACGTGTCCTTTATGTAGCAACATGTTATGTAATTGAATTGTATTTGAATACGTGTGAGTTTAATCATTTTATTAAAATAAAAGGGAACTATTACACTTCAAAGTGGTGTTCGAGAACCAAATTGCTTAACGTGACACATATGAATAGGTTACGTGAAGGGCTAGTAGATAGCATTAGTTGTAGAAGACGTATCAGGCAAGTTTCCTAACTTTATTCACTTTATTACAGTGAATGTAAGTTCCCTTAACTTGTACAATTCATCATTGTGTACAAGTCCCTTATATTGAAAGTTATAACTTGTACAAACTTATATATAGTTCAAGTTCTATTGATGATTACTCAATTATTAATTCAGTTGTTTATGCCTTAAAGTTCTTAATTATTTATGAATTGCTTTCAAGAATCTTGATCGGCCATTTGTTTGGTTAGATATTATAGATGTGAAATGTTGTATTATTTGAACTATTTCAAATTCATTATAGCTATTTAAGTCTACCAATCCAAATTGCTTTAGTGTGGTCTCGCATGAAACTAAGATGAACAACTTTGGATAGCAGGGGTAGCGATGTTAGGCATATAGTCCCATTTACGCTTATGCGTTTAAACTTTATACTTGTGCACAATGTAGGTACGATAAAGGTGATCACCAGAGTACTTACCGAGAGACTGTTTACAATCTATTTGATTGTTAAACCGTCTGATGGTTTTGATGAAACAAAGTAATGTTCAGGGTATCTAACACCCCTTAGTATGCTATTGAGAATTCCAGAACTCTTATCTTGATATTCTTGTTTATCTCTTGATATTTATTTCAACTGTTGAGAAATATTCATACTAATGCTTTTACTTCTGATGTATGTTCTCAAACTACTTTATATACTTGCTGGGCAATTTGTGATCATTCTTGCTTAAACCTTTAGATTAAGGTATGATAATGGCGAGGGCTTCGAGGCAAGGACAAGGGAAAGTATATGATGAAATGATGAGAGTTATTTATGTAATAAGTATATTTCCGAATATGATGTAATGTAGCGATAAACGCTAAGTTTAAGTTTCAGTTTTTTAAAGGTTGTAAAGACTTGGGACTTTATTTTGAATAAGTATGTAATAGTTAATATTATTATTATTATTGTTAGAGTTACTTAAATAGATGATGATGTATGTTGTATCGTGAGCACCATGTCCTGTAATCGATGTTACACGGATTTGGGGGCGCCACAGGTTGGTATCAAAGCAATATGTTATAAACCTTAGGTGGGGAACCTTAGACTGTAAGCATAGGGAAGTTAGTGGAAAAAATAAGGAGATGAACTCACGTAGAGTTCTAGGGGTTGTGTCAAATCTATTTTTTTTCCTAAAAACAAAACATCTATTTTAAAATACTAACCGAGTTATTTTGTCTTGTTTGAAGGATGTCAGGAGAAGAGGAGGTTAGAGATATCCACGTTGTGAGTGAGCGTTGGTGGTGATTGTGCACGAGCCTATAGTGAGGCGGTGACTGACTCAGACCAGAGGAGTATCCCAAGAGGAGAGGAGCGGGGAGGACTTCAAGAAGCACCTGAGGATACTTTATTGGATGAGTTGATGGATAGGATTACGGAGTTGGACGACAAGGTCCATGAGTTGGAGGAGTTGTATCAGGGGGAGCAGCAAGCTGCAGCATTGCTTGAGGCATTGGTGCACCACTTGATAATTATAAACGGGGATCTGGCTGACAAGTTGCGGGCATCAAACTAGAAGGCGGATAGGCTAGAGGATGAGAAAGAAGCTATTAGGACCCACTTGGGACATACCATTAATGGGTTAGAGTCGAGAATACAGAGCCTCCAAACTGACAAGCAGATTATTACTACATTCTGGAGAGATGAGAAGAGAGACCATGCTCGGGCTGAGAAGATAAAAGGTGAGTTAGAAGGTGAAGTGAGAGATAAGAAGGTTAGGATGGACAGGATGAAGTATGCATTTAAGTCAGCACATGGGAGGTTCCAACATAGGGTGTTTCACTTTCCACGTGAGGAGTACCAGTTTAGACATACCATAAGCCGTGGGCTGGTGCTGGACATGGCGGATGAAGAACATGAAGACGCCATTAGGCAGGGTCTTTAGTTTATTCGTGATGAACTTTTACTATTAGCGTTTAGAATGCTTAGCTATGAAATAAAACTTGGTTTTGGTTTTTACCAAGTACTTTGGTTTAAGTGATGTAAATGGCTTAATGCCATAAGACGATGATATACCTTGGGTGTTATGTTTATAAATGAATATGCTTTTATTTAAGTATGTGATGTGATGATTAGGTTCTCTTCTTATGAATGATATATTCTATAGTGTAAGTTATAAGATAATAACATTAAGTTCATTTTAAATAGATAGATGGCTAGAGGAAGACGTCGTCAAACAACCGAGGGATCAGGCGATAATGTTGGGGATCCACCGATCCCTATGCAACAGTTTATAGACATGTTAGTGGGGGCACTTCAGAATCGAACCCCGAATGCCAATAACCCTCCAGTGGCTCAAGTGGCACACTTTAAGGACTTCAAGAGCGCGGGACCCCATGAGTTCAAAGGAACCACTGAACCCATCGAAGCTCAAACTTGGGTTAAGGAAATCGAAAAGGCATTCGCTATCGCCCGAGTAGGTGATGATCTAGAAAACAATCTTCGCCACTTATATGCTGAAGGGTGAAGCCAACTTCTAGTGGGAGGCAAACTAGACCAGGGCTGGAGAAGGTGTGATACCTTGGGAAGGGTTTAAGAAAATCTTTTTCAAGAACTATTTTCCGATTAGTATGCAGAGATGCATGGAGATGCGATTCCTGGAGCTGAAGCAAGAAGACATGACGGTACCTCAATATGCCGCAAAATTCAATGAGCTGGCGAGGTTCGCACCTCACCAGATCGACACTGAGGAGAGAAAAATAAGGAGGTTTGAGCAGGGTCTCAAACCATGTCTGTATAGCAGACTCTCAATGTTACAAATGAATAACTTCGCGACTCTCCTGGAGAAAGCTATAATCGCTGAGGGCGGAAGTGAGGCCCTGATGAAATTTAACAATGAAAAAAAGAATAAGAACGAAGGAGGGAATCGCGAGGAAGGTAGCAGCAGCAGTGGTGCAAATAAGAGGAAGTGGAACAATAACAACAGTAGCAGCAACAATTTCAATTCGGGAAAACTAGGGAAAACTAGGGAAGTAAAGAAGAGAGGCGAGGCATGCAAGGAGTGTGGGAGGAATCACTCGGGGGCATGTAAAAGGGAAGAATATCTGTTTCAACTATGGGCGGGAGAGAGAACATCTCTCCCAATTGCTTCTGCACCAAAGAGAAATGGATGCTTCAATTTGTGGAGCATTGGATCATCGAGCAAGGAATTGCCCAAAGAAGAAGAACACAACAGGAGGAAATGGAGGAAGGGACCAAGCGGTGGGAATCTCACGATTAATGGACCACCAACTCAGAATCGACCAACAAACAAGGACTTTCAACATGGCGGTTCGAGGATGCGGTCGCATCCGAGGATGTGGTTTCGGTATCATTCGATCAATATATCTCCGCTACATATTATTTGATTTGGGTGCTACTTGTTCCTTCGTATCGCATGAATTTTCCCAACGGTTAAACTTACCCTAGGAAGAATTAGAATATCCTATGAACATAGAAGTAGCTAATAAGGAAATAATTCATGTTAGCTGTGTCTATAGGAATTGTGTTGTAGACATCAGGGGATATAAGTTACCTGTGGATTTAATTCCAATTCAATTAGGAGAATTTGATGTAATTCTAGGAATGGATTGGTTATTTAACCATGGGAGCGATGATAGATTTCAGAAGAAGTGTATAAACCTTAGGACTCCAGATCAGTCTAAGGTAGCGTTCTATGGAAGTAGGTCGCCGAGACACTCAAGTTGTCTGACGATGATGCAAGCGAGGAAGTTACTAAGAAAGGGATGTGTAGGATATTTGGCCCATATCGTCGATACGCAGAAAGCAGGGATAGAGATGGGACAGATACCAGTAGTGAAAGAATCTCTGGATGTATTTTCGGAGGAATTTCCAGGACTTCCGCCGGATCGGGAGGTTGAATTTGTTATAGATTTAGTACCGGGAATGACACCAATTTCGAAAGCCCCTTACAGAATGGCACCGGTAGAAATGAAGGAGCTGATGGTACAGTTGTAGGAGTTATTGGATAGGAAGTATATTTAACTGAGTGTGTCTCCTTGGGGAGCACCGATTTTATTTGTGAAAAAGAAGGACGGATCGATGAGACTATGTATTGACTATCGAGAGTTGAACAAGGTGACGATTAAGAACAAGTACCCGTTACTTAGGATGGATGATCTTTTTGATCAGTTGAAGGGAGCAAAATATTTCTCCAAGATCGACTTGAGGACGGGATATCACCAGTTAAAGGTGAGGAAGGAAGATGTACCTAAAATAGCGTTCAGGACTCATTACGATCACTACGAGTTCCTAGTGATGTCGTTCGGGTTAAAAATTGCACTAGCAGCATTTATGGACATGATGAATCAGGTATTCAAGCAATACTTAGATAAATTCGTAGTTGTGTTCATAGATGATATCCTGATCTATTCCAAGACTCAGGAAGATCATGCTGAACACTTAAGGTTAGTGTTGGAGGCGTTGAGGAAGGATAAGTTATACGCAAAATTCTCGAAGTATGAATTCTGGTTGGAGAAAGTTCAATTTCTGGGTCACGTGATCGATAAGAATGAAATTTCTGTGGATCCAGCAAAGGTGGAAGCGGTACAAAATTGGGAACAACCAAAGACACCGACTGAAGTAAGAAGTTTCTTAGGACTGGCAGGCTATTACAGACGATTCATTCAAGATTTTTCAAAGATAGCGGGAACGTTGATGAATTTAATGAGGAAGTCGATAAAATTTGTTTGGACGGAGAAGTGTGAAGAGAGTGTTAAGGAACTGAAGAAAAGACTGAGTGAAGCACCAGTGTTGTCTTTACCTAACGATACAGGTGACTTCGTGATTTTCGGTGATGATCGTCACACAAAGGACTTGGTTGTGTGCTTATGCAACATGGTAAAGTTATTGTGACGCATCGCATCGCGTAATTGAAGGATTACGAGAAGGATATCCTACCCATGACCTAGAATTGGCGGTGGTAGTATTTGCCCTAAAGATATGGAGGCACTATTTATACGGCTTAAGGTGTGAAATATACACGGACCATAAAAGTCTGAAGTATATCTTCACGCAGAAGGAGTTGAATATGAGATAGAGAAGATGGTTGGAACTTATAAAGGATTAGGATTGCGACTTCTTGTATCATCTGGGGAAAGCTAACGTGGTAGAAGATGGGCTAAGCAGAAAGGGCATTGGTAGATTGGCAATGCTAACAGCTCAAGAGGAGTTAATTAAGGAGATGGCTAGATTGGAACTCGAGATAAAAAGTTTGAGGGAGCCAGAGGGGAAATTGTTCGTAATGGGGGCTCATCCGACTCTATTGGACAAAATCAAGGAAACACAAGGTAGCGATGAAGAATGTGTGAAGGTGAGGGAAAGAATTTTAGATGGAGAAGAGCTTAAATTTAGTATGGGGTGATAGACTATTAAGATTTGAGAAGAGAATTTGGGTGCGGTGATTATGCGAATTAAAGGAAGAAATCTTGAGGAAGCTCATAGCTCAAGTTACTCAATCCACCGGGAAGCACAAAAGATGTATCGGGATCTCGCTTAACATTATTGGTGGCCCGATATGAAAAGATAAGTCGAGAGTCGTCAACAAGTGTTTAACATGCCCCAGCGAGTTAAGGCGGAACATCAAAAACCAGGCGGGTTACTTCGACCTTTAGAAATTTCGTAATGGAAGTGGGAGCATATGACTTCGTGGTACGACTTCCAACTACGCAGAAGGGTTACGATGCAGTATGGGTGATCGTTGATCGATAGACCAAGTTAGCGCATTTCTTGCCAATTAGGATCAAATATACCTTGGAACATTTGGCAAAGCTTTACATCAAAGAGATTGTTTCAAGGCACGGGGTACCTATATCAATTATGTCAGATCACGATCTGCAGTTCACAGAAAGTTTTTGGAGAAGTTTTCAAGAACGCATAAGAACGCAACTGAGGTTGAGTACGACGTATCATCCTCAAACAGATGGGCAGAGCGAGATAATTATTCAAATGTTAGAGGACATGCTGAGAGCATGTGTTATGGATTTCAAAGGGAGCTGGGATGACCACCTACCATTGCTGGAATTTACGTACAACAACAGTTATCACGCGAGCATCGGTATGCCACCTTATGAAGCTTTATATGGAAGGAAATGCAGAACGCCATTGTGCTGGGATGAAGTGGGAGAACAACAATTGCTAAGGCCAGAATTGGTGCAATAAACTGCAGATGTGATCAAAATAATACGAGCGAGGCTATTGACGGCTTAGGATCGATAGAAGAAATATGCAGATCAACATCGGCAACAACGAGATTTCAATGTCGGCACTTGTGTGTTTTTGAAAGTGTCACCTTGGAAAGGGAAAATGAGATTTAGGAAGCAGGGAAAACTTAGTCCCAGATTCATAGGACCCTTCGAAGTGTTGAGGCGAATGGGTGAGGTAGCTTATGAAATAGCTTTACCTCCGGAGTTAGAACACATACACAATGTGTTCCACGTTTCAGTCTTACGACCCTATAAGCAGGATTACAAGCATGTCATATAGTATGAACCTATTCAGTTTGAAAAGGACTTAACCTATAAAGAGGTCCCATTGCAGATAATCGATCGAAAAGAACAAGTGTTAAGAAAGAAGATAATACATTCTGTTAAGGTAGTATGGAGGAACCACAACGCCGATGAGGCTACGTGGGAACTCGAGGAGAAAATGATGAAAAATTACCCTAATCTTTTTGTTTGATGTGTAATGATTAGGGGATGGAATCCTTATAAGGGAGGTGAATGTAATATCCAGATTTTTCTATGTAATTTAAGAATTATCAATAAACGATTTTATATGAAACTTTTGGGTGATTTCATTTATTAGATGTATATGTGTTGTACATATATGTGTTATTTCAAGATATGTGATGAGAGGTATTTAAATGGTTGGCTTAGTTTTATTTAACTATTCAAATTGATTAAGTAGGGAATTATTTTATTTATTATGTGGGATGGTATTAAATCATGAAATTTGGAGTTTAGAGCGGAATTTAGACGCTTGCGATTGCGTATTCGAGTCCAGAACTTCGAAATTAGTCAGGATAGACTGTAATCATAAAAAAGTGTCACGGTTGACTTTTTAGTCAAAGCCAACCGGTTGACTTTTTCGAGGAAAATGTCAACCATGAATTTCGTAGATGATTTTAACGAAACGGATAGTCCCATGATGTCTGGAACGTCGAATTAGTAAGAATCGATATTAGTATCAAAACGTTTGGCTACGGAGGGTAAAATGGTCAAAATAATGTATTAAACGATTAAATTGATTTTAGTATTATTTTAATAGAAAAGTGCAGCAGTCGTGGGGCCCACGTGACAACCAAATTAGGATAAGGGAGGGAGCATTAGTATTATAAGGTAATGATGGGGGAGGGAGTTACAACTCTTTACAATCCAAGACCTTTCTTTTCTCTAACCCCCACCCCATATTAAATTGAATTTATACAATATACTTATTACATATAATTATATTGGAGATGAAATGGCTGGAAAATCAATTGGTTATCATGTTCTACATATACTCTCTATCCAAGTTTTCTTCCTTTTTGTAAAAAAAATCCTACCGTAAGTAAAGTTGAGAGTGAGAGAGGAAAGAGCTTGAGAGGGTGGCGAATTCTAGAGTTTTGGAGAGTCTAAACAAGCAAGTGAGGAGGATTTTTAAAAGCTAAAGAAGAAGAAATTCATCAAGTAAGCAACTCATGAACCTTTATATGTTTTCAAGGGAAATAGCTAAAAAATGCCTCTTAGTTGCTAATTTATTCAAATCATGGTAATTTAGTGAGTTTGTTTGTTGTAATATGTTCATATATGTTAGTAGATGAGATCTGGACGGTAGGAATCGAATCCATGCATGCTAGAATCAAAATCATGATTTTTGTCAAAGTTGGTTAAAAAGTGTAATATGTGATTTTCTGGTTTTTCGAAACCTTGGATTCGTGGTTTATATGACTCGATTAGCGTATGTAATAATTTTATAAAATAGTATGTAGTATGAAGTCTAATCTGGCACAAATTTGGTTAGAATCGGAGTTATAATGAGCAAGTTATGAAAATCGTAAGCAAGCATGTTCATAACAAAATCTACAGAAAATATGGAATTTCCAAATTTTTTCCAAGTATAGAACCAGTGCTGGCACGTTTTTCTACGTAGTTGGTTTGTGGTCTTAGCATGCTAGTTTCATGAATGTTATATTTTTGTAAAATACCTTGATGTATGAAGTTTATTGTGTCCAAGTATCATGGTCATATCATCTGTAGATTAGTTGGAATAAAATCGCAAAAGTGGCTGCAAGAAACAAAAATTTGATGTCTTTCTTGGGACTTTTTGGATCAGCCTATCTCGGGGGCATTTTCGTCCACTGTTTTGTACTATAAAATTTTAGAAAAATTGGGTTATTAATATAAGAAGATATGAAGGTCCTGTAAGAATTTAAGAATTTTTGGCCATACGGTTTGAGAGTTATGGATTTTACGGCTAATGACACTATTTGAAAAGATACCTGAATAACTCTCTGTGTATAAGTCCAAAAATTTCAAAATTTTTACTAGAAGTACATGTATATAACAGGTGTGAACCCTGAAAATTTTAGAATTGTTGGAACTAATCTCGATTTATGAAAAATCTGAGAATATTTGGCTATTATGGACTATTTAAAAATAGTAGATGGATTTAAATTTTTATTGGGAAAAGTATATGTTAAGTGTGGAATTATATTCTACAAAATCCCAGAAAAGAAATATTTCTGAGACTGATTTGGTAATTTTCATATAAATGATGTTATATGGATAAATGAATTTAATTATATATGTGATGTCATAATTATGGAAAATGAGATTTTCCGACTTGAGACCCTTAAGCATATTTTATGCAGATTTTTGGTAGAGTTTTGGTCCAAAAAATGTCACAAATTTATGTTTCCTAGTTTCTTTTATTTAACCACGTGGCCTATACGTAGCAACATGTTATGTAATTGGATTGTATTTGAATACATGTCAGTTTAATCATTTTATTAAAATAAAAGGGAACCATTACACTTCAAAGTGGTGTTCGAGAACCAAATTGCTTAACGTGACACATGTGAATAGGTTACGTGTAGGGCTAGTAGATAACAGTAATTATAGAAGACGTATCAGGCAAGTTTCCTAACTTTATTCACTTTATTGCAGTGAATGTAAGTTCCCTTAGCTTGTACAATTCATCATTGTGTACAAGTCCTTTATATAGCAAGTTATAAGTTGTACAAACTTATATATAGTGAAAGTTCTATTGATGATTACTCAATTATTAATTCAGTTGTTTATGCCTTAAAGTTCTTAATTATTTATGAACTGCTTTCAAGAATGTGATCTGGCCATTTGTTTCGGTTAGATATTATAGATGTGAAATGTTGTATTATTTGAACTATTTCAAATTCATTGTAGCTATTTAAGTCTACCAATCCAAATTGCTTTGATGCAGTCTCGCATGAAACTAAGATGAATAACCCGGATAACGGGGTAACTGATGTTGGGCATATAGTCCCATTTACGCTTATGCGTTTAAACTTTATACTTGTGCACAATGTAAGTGCGATAGAGGTTTGATCACTGGAGTACTTGCGAGAGACTATTTACAATCTATTTGATTGTTAAACCGTCTCGATGGTTTTCGATGAAACAAAGTAATGTTAGAAGGGTATCTAACACCCTTAGTATGCTATTGAGAATTCTAGAACTCTTATCTTGATATTTCTAGTTTATCTCTTGATATTTATTTCAAGCTGTTGAGAAATATTCATACTAATGCTTTTACTTCGATGTATGTTCTCAAACTACTTTATATACTTGTTGGGCAATTTGTGCTCATTCTTGCTTAAACCTTTCGATTAAAAGATGATAATCTTATTTGAGGGCTCGAGGCAAGGACAAGGAAAGTATATAGATGAAATGATGAGAGTTATTTATGTAATAAGTATATTTCGCATATGATGTAATGTAGCGATAAGCGCTAAGTTTAAGTTTGATTTTTTAAAGGTTGTAAAGACTTGGGACTTTATTTTGAATAAGTATGTAATAGTTATTATTATTATTATTATTATTGTTAGAGTTACTTAGATAGATGATGATGTATGTTGTATCGTGAGCACCATGTCTTATGTCGATGTTACTATTTCGGTATAATCATTAGTAGTAATGTTACAAATGATGTGGTAAAAGTCATCATTGAATTCGTAGTGTATTGATGGACAGTTGTTGGCATGATCATAACCATTGATGAAAACTCGAATATCCTTGGCCCGTAGTGCATGGATAATTCGTGGTCGTGATACTAATAAATATCATTGGCCGTAGTGCAGGGGTGATTCGATGATGTGTATTATTTATTAAGCTGAGTATCAGTGATAAAATTGATGATAAACGTTTTGTATCATAGAAGATAGTAGATATCATGCTCTACTTGACTCTTCTAATGGATTGCTTGTTCCGCTGTAGTTAAACTTGATGTTTATTATATTTTATCAGTTTAACACTGTTGAAGGCTAACGATAATTTATTCTGCATTATCTTAGTCAAAATAATTCTTACTGGGCTAGTTGAGCTCACCATTTGCTGTCATTGTTCTCTTCAGGAAATGAGAATATAGTTGGGACTAGTCGGGGAACGGAGTGACGGTCTAGTTGTTTGCATTAGTAGTCCTCACTATTATATGAAATAGTGTGATAATAATGAGGACTTATTTTGAGTTTGAATACTGTCTAGAAGACAATATTTGTATTAAAACTCACTGCTCATGTTGTATATTTAAGTTTGTATTTGTATTCTATACCATGTATTTGGCGACTCAGAATGGGAGATGTATACTTATTTTGGTGGCGTCACACGTAGTGCATTGATGGACAGTTGCTAGTATGATCATGACCATTGGTGATTACACGAATATCCTTGGCTCGTTGTGCATGGATAATTCGTGGACGTGATACTAATGAATATCCTTGGCCCGTAGTGTATGGATAATTCAGTGATGTGGATTATTTATTGAGCTGAGTCTCAGCGATAAAGTTGATGATCAACTTTTTAAATCATAGAAGATAGTAGATATCATGCTCTACTTGACTCTTCTAATGGATTTCTTGTTCCGTTGCAGTTAAACTTGATGTTTATTATATTTTATCAGTTTAAAACTATTGAAGGCTAATCATAATTTATTCTGCATTATCTTAGTCATAATATTTTTTACTAGGCTAGTTGAGCTCACCCTTTTGCTTTCATTATTCTCTTCAAGAAATGAGAACGTATCCGGGACTAGTCAGGGTATGGAGTGACAGCCCGAGATGGTTGTTTTTAGTAGTTCTCACTATTTAGTGTGAAAATAATTGTAATGAGGATTGAATTTGAGTTTGGATATTGTCTATGAGACAATATTCGTGTAAAAACTCTCAGCTACGTTTTGTCGTATTGTATAAAAGAAGTTTGTATTTGATTTCTGTACCATGTATTTGGCGACTTAGAATGGGTGATGTATACCTATTTTGGGGGCGTCACATTTATTAATTAATGTTACAAGGATAAAATATTGATGATGGACTTTTAAATCATTGAAGATAGTAGATTTCATTCTCTACTTAACTCTTCTAATAAATTGTTATTTTCGCTGCGAATATTGATCTAAAACTTGTTGTCAATTATATTTTATCGTATTTGTTGAAGGCTAACGATAATTTGTTGTTCATTATCTTAGTCATAATATTTTTTACTGGGCTAGTTGAGCTCACCCTTTACCTTTTTGTTCCATTTTTCTTCTAAGGTGGCTAGAATATAGCGGGAACTAGTCGGGTATGGAATGATGGTTCTAGAAAGTTGTTTTAGCAGTCCTCACTATTTTGTAAAATTATGTATCAATAATTATAAAGAGGACTTATTTGAGTTTGGATATTGTCTAGAAGATAATATTTGTATTTAAACTCACAGCTTATGTGTTGTCATATTTTGCACGACAATTATAATAATGAAGTTGTAGTTGTTTTCTGTACCATGTATTTGGCGACTCAGAATGGGTTGTGTGGACCTATTTTGGGGGCGTCACAGTTGGTATCAGAGCTTAGTGATATGGTCTTTAGCAGAGATCGGGGAATAGAACTAGGAGGGGAGAGACGAGTAAATCCTTCGCTAGTGTGTCCTACTGTTGACTTGGTCATATTTCATCCTTAAGTTTTGATGATGAATTGTTTGTATGCTAAATTATTTTATGGCATTTCAGGTATTTGATGATAAAGAACATTGGTGGGATATTCATGGTTGAAGAGTTTTTCTTCACTAGGAAACAAAGTTTAAGGTCAATTGCATAATAATTGATTTTTCATTTAAAGACTCTAGGACATATCATTGACATTTAATTTTATATGTCTTAAATGAAAAATAATTCAAATCTAATGAAAAATGTTTTTCAAATAATAAAGTACTTGAGATTAGATTAATATATTATCAAGTACAAAAGGAGTTAATGTTTTATTTATTCTTTACTTGATATATGTTATATGTTATATGTAGCGAGTTCTAGTCGGGGTGTGGAATGATGGTTCTAGAAGTTGTTTAGTAGTCCTCACTATTTTGTAAAATAGTGTATCAATAATTGTAATTAGGACTTATTTGGGTGTGAATATTGTCTAGATGGCAATATTTATATTTAAACTCACAATTTACATGTTGTATTAATAAAGTTGTAGTTGTTTCTGTACCATGTTATTGACGACTCAAAATGGGTGATGTATACCTATTTTGGGGGCGTCACAGTTGGTATCAGAGCTTAGGGATATGATCTCTGGCGGAGATCGAGAAATAGAACTAGGAGGGGAGAGACGAGTAAAACCTTCGCTAGTGTGTCTTCCCTAAGCTTATTTGTTGGTTGGTCAGTATATAGGGATATTATGTGATATGTTGATTTCTTTAATTAACCCTTGTTTTATGGCAGTATTTGAGAATGTCGACTGAGAATGTTAACAGTGGAGTAAATGAGACCGTGGAGACTCCTTTACTCACCATTGAGGAGAACGTGCAATAGGCCAACAATGTTCCTTCTGTAAATAACACCACTGATCAGATGATGAACGACGGGATGTTTAGAAGCTTTTTGCAGTTCATGCAAAATCAGACGAGGGAGACTAGTGTACAAAATATAGGTGGAAATGATAACAACGCACAGTTTATTACAGCCAAGCAGTTCAAAGAGTTGGGACCACCAGAATTTTGGGGAAAGCCGGATCCGATTAAGGCAGAAACGTGGGTCAAACAAATTACCAAGATATTCGATGTCTTGGGATGCACGGAGGAATAGAAGGTTCCATCCGCCACCTTTATGTTCTATAATGAGGCAGATTACTGGTGAAAATCTGTGAAGCGTACCCATCCAGCTGCACTCAATATGTCTTGGGAGACATTTCAGAAACTGTTCAATGACAAGTACTTTCCTGAAAGTATTCGTCATATGAAGGAAGTGGAGTTTATTAGATTGGAAAAAAACAATATGACGGTGTCCCAGTATGAGGCGAAGTTTGCAGAGTTATCCTGGTTTGCACCTCATTTAATGGAGAATGAGGAAAGTATGACGCGGATGTTTCTGAGAGGTTTGAAACCCGGCATACGTCAATATCTCATATCTCATAAATTTTCTCTCTATTCAGATGTTGTCAACAGGGCTCAATTATTAGAACGAGATAACGAGTACGTTTAATCGAGGGACCATAAACCAGGATCATACTGGTGACAGCAGTCATCAGAACAACGATAACCAGCGGAGAAAGAAAAATACGGACAAAGGCGGTAACCACTCTAGTGGTAATCATGGCCATGAAAATAGAAGAAGCGAGTCGGAAGGGGATTTTAAAAAGAGGAGATTAACCAATGACAATGCGAAGATGTCAGCACTAGCAGTAATTGGTTCTAAGGGAGGAGAACGACCACCGGTCATATGCTATAAATGTGGGAAAGAGAGACATATCAGCCCAAACTGCCCACAACAGTTCAAGGTATGTTATAATTGTGGAAAAGAAGGACATATCGCTCGAGATTGTACGGTAGTGAAACCAAGTCCAGCAGGGATGGTGACTCAAAAGGCTGTACCAGAAAAGTCAAAGTTAACGGTTCCTGGAAGAGCATTTACCGTGACTGGTCAAAATGTGAGGAACCCAAATGAGGTGATTATGGGTAAGCTAATCATAAATTCTTGCTAAGTTTATACCTTACTAGATACCGGTGCTACTCATTCATTTATCTCTCCTGCTTGTGCTCAACGTTTAAACTTAACTCCGGAGAAATTAGACTTTGATTTATCTATGGAGACTCCGTTAGGAAAAACTTTCATCACATCCACTGTTTATAAATCTCTTTTGATCCAAGTTAGCACCATCACATTACCTGTTGATCTTATCTCTTTAAAGATACTTGCTTTTGATGTGATTTTAGGGATTGATTGGTTAACTATTCATCATGCCAAAATTGATTATTTTCATAAGTTTGTTAGTTTTCATATTCCTAACCAACCCGTTGTTATTTAATTCAACAACTAAACCACTAAAATCAATCACTGTCATATCAAGTCATAAAGCTATTCATTTATTAAAAAATAGATGTCAAGCTTTCTTAGCCCATGTTATGGATTTGAATAAAGACACGTCGGATTTGAATTATATTCTTGTTGTTAGTAAATTTCCTGACGTATTTCTTGAAGAACTTCACGGTCTACCTCCAGAACGTGAAGTTGAATTCTTTATTGATCTTGAACCTATTTGAAAGCCCATTTCTATAACCCCATATCGAATGGCTCCTATTAAACTTCAGGAGTTATAGGTCCAACTACAGGAGTTGTTGGACATCGGTTTCATTCGTCCTAGTACATCTCCTTGGGGTGCTCCTGTTTTATTTGTAAAGAAGAAAGACGAGAGTATGCGACTTTATATTGACTATCGGGAATTGAACCATGTCACCATCAAGAATAGGTATCCTCAACCTCGTATTGATGACCTGTTTGACCAGTTGCAAGGAGCATAATTCTTCTCAATGATCGATCTTCGTTCTGGATATCATCAGCTGAAGATTAGAATTGAGGATATTCCAAAGACCGCCTTCGTAAGAACTCAGACGGGCATTATGAATTCTTAGTCATGTCTTTTGGATTGACTAATGCTCCTGCGGCTTTCATGGATATGATGAACCGAGTATTCAAGGATTATTTGGATCAGTTCGTTGTTGTCTTTATTGATGACATCCTCATATATTCCAAAAGTTATGAAGATCATGAGCACCATTTGAAGTGGTACTCAAAGGCTTCGTGAAAACAAGCTATATGCCAAGTTGAAGAAATACAAGTTTCGGCTTGAGGAAGTAGCATTCCTTGGGCACGTGGTGTCAAAACATGGAGTATCATTGACCGACGAAGATTGAAGCAATACAAAGTTGGGAGCAACCAAGTCAGAATCAAGCACGTAAGCTTTACGGGCTTATTTGGTTATTATCGGAGATTTGTGGAAGGATTTTCTCGAATCGCTACTCTAATTAACTCGGTGACTCGGAAAGATACAAAATTTGTATGGAGCGAGGAATGCGAAAAAAAGAGTTTCCAAGAGCTTAAGAGGAGACTCATTTAAGACTGTTCGACAATACCATCTAGTTCGGATGGATTTGTTATCTCTGATGATGCTTCGTGCAAAGGGTTAGGATGTGTTCTCATGCAACGTGGGAAAGTTATAGCCTATGCCTCGCGACAACTTAAAGAGTATGAGAGGAATTATCCTACTCATGAACTAGAGTTGGCAGCAGTCATTTTCGCGCTAAAGATCTGGAGGCCCTATCTATATGGAGAGAAAGTGAAGATATATTCAGACCATAAAAGCCTCAAATATTTCTTCACCCAAAAGGAACTCAACATGCGGCAACGATGTTGGCTCGAGCTGTTGAAAGATTATGACCACACTATTCAATACCATCTTGGGAAAGCGAACGTGGTAGCTGACGCGTTGAGTAGAAGATCATATGCGGGAACAAGTGCGATGTTGTCAACACAAATGCCCATTTTGTGTGATTTATAAAAGATGAAGATAGAATTCAAGACTCTGGGGACCCATATGATGATGTCAAGTATACGCATAGAGCCAACTTTAATAGAAAAAGTTAAAGTTGCTCAAGCCACCGACCTAGAGCTGATGCGTATGAAGAAGAAAGTACAAGAAGGTGCTATTCCGGAAGCGAGAATCGATGAAGAAGGAATACTTTGAGTCCACTCTAGACTTTATGTTCCTAACGACTCTGATTTGAAATACAAGATCATGACGGTGGCATATAATACACCATTTGAAATCCATCCTGGAAGTACCAAAATGTATCGTGATCTTCGACATACATTTTGGTGGAACAATATGAAGAGAGATATTGCAAAGTTTATCTCGAGGTGTTTAACTTGTCAACGTGTAAAGGCGGAGCATCAAGTACCTAAGGGTCCGTTGCAACCACTTGAGATTTCAAAATGTAAGTGGGAACACATTACCATGGATTTCGTTACGGGTCTTCCCACGGTTTCTCAAGATATAAATGTTATTTGGGTTATTGTTGAAAGATTAACCAAGTATGCTCATTTTTTGCCGATACGGGAGACTTATTCCCTTGAACGTCTTGCTCGTATGTACGTGAATGAGATTGTGAGATTGCATGGCATGCCAGTATCCATAATTTTTATCGTGACCTAAGATTCACTTCACGATTTTGGGTTAGTTTGCAAAAAGCTATGGGCACGGATTTAGGATTCAGTTCGGCATACCATCCTCAAACGGACGGACAATCAGAGAGGACTATTCAAACTCTTGAAGATCTATTAAGACTCTGTGTCCTAGACTTCAAAGGGAGTTGGGATAAGTATTTACCATTGGTGGAATTCTCCTACAACAACAGTTATCAGGCAAGTATAGGGGTAGCTCCATTCGACGCATTGTATGGAAGAAAGGGTCGCTCTCCAGTATATTGGGATGAGGTGGGTGAAGCAACATTGTTGGGACTAGAGTTGGTACGTATTACTACAGAAAAGATCCAAATAATTTGACAACGTATACAAACGGCACAGTATCGACAAAAGAGTTATGTGGATCTTCATCGAAAAGACGTGGAATTTAGTATTGGGGATCATGTATTGTTGCGTGTTGCTCCATGGAAGGAGTTACAAGATTTGGGAAGAGAGGAAAGCTCAATCCACGATTTATTGGCCCATTTCAGATTCTTGACCGAGTACGAAATGTAGCCTATAGACTCGCGTTACCTCTAAGTATATCTCGTGTTCATAATGTTTTTCATATATCTGTGCTTCGTAAATATGTGAAAGACCCGAACCACGTTATTGAGTTAGAACCGGACGAGATAGCTGAAGACTTAACGTACGAGGAGGTACCTGTCAAGATCTTGGATAGGAAGGAGCATGTCTTACGTACAAAGGTCATACCACAAGTTAAAGTTTTATAGAGGAACCATGCTATTGAGGAAATGACCTGGGAGTTGGAAACAGAAATGAAAGCGAGGTATCCTCACCTTTTTGAAACACCAGGTATGTACATCAATTTCGAGGACGAAATTTCATAAGGAGGGGAGGTTGTAAGACCCCAGCTTATTATAAATGAAATTAAATTTCCTCTATTTATTATTTTGAAATAGTAAGGGTTGATTTGAATAATGTGGTTAGTTATGGGTAAAATGCGCAAATATTTCAAATAAGCAAGTGGTTATAAAATATTCATTATTGTCGGGGAATATTAGTTTGGTCGTGGAATATTCTTGTTGTCGGGGAATATTCGTACAACAGCATAGCCTTGTGTGGGTCCCATAACGGAAAGCGATTGGATGAAGAAAACAACAAATATAAGTTATTTATAAATTACGGCGTAGTTGTTACCGTTAATACTGTTGGAATACCTGGTGGTTAAAACACAGTAGCACATGGTATTGCACCCATTATTGATTCTTACGTAAGAAGGCACTACTCAATAATTGTTACAGTAATTATTGTTCAATATTTTATTTTATTGATTCAATAATTGCTACGTTGATATTTTATATTATTGTTGTTTCAATAATTGTCATTACACAGTATTTTCCTTTATCGAATCAATAATTCATATTATTTGAATAATATTATTAGATAGCATTATTGGCAATGTCTAGAAAGTTTTGTCTAATGAGAGGTTTGGTCACCTAATTGTGCGTCAGTAAGGAGAAATCTTTATTGGAAAGCCCCCTCTTTCCTGGGAACAGCCTGGTTGCCAGTATTGTGATTCTGTAATATTATTTGTGAATAATTAATTATTGATTTATATGATAAGGAAAATATTCATTTTATGTGGATATAGATGGAGAAAATTTTTAATGTGACAATTGTTGAAAATTGATATTTTATCTTTTTCGATAAAATAATTCATTTAAATATATTATTATATTTTAATAATATAATAATGGTGATATTTTTATAATGAATGTGGGATATATGAATATATGAGGTGGAAGAGTATTTTTGTTGCAAAAGTTGTTTAAAACATGTTAAACATGTCTACATGGGCCCATTTCTTGTTGAAATTTGATTATAGCTGTGTAAAATCGCTTGGTTTGTGGATTTGATTAGCTTTTTGTTTGGAATTTGGAAAAACTTTCTTCTGTAAAGTTGTAGCAAATGAAATTTCCTATGAAAAAGACATAAGGTTCGATTTTTTCTGACAAAAGGGCTATTTATTATGAATTATTGAAGTTCTGAAGTTCCGAAATAATTGATTTTTGGAAGTTTTAAATATTTTTAATATGAAAACATTTTTATCATTAATTGTGGGTCTTGCATGTGATGTAAATTTCTGAATTCAGATCTAAGAAAGTGGGCGTAAGAAATTTGTATATATATATATATATATATATATATATATATATATATTAATATTTTATTAAATTTTCTGCTTTGGTGTTCTAAGCATTTTCCTATAAATAGGGTGCTTAGGTTAGAATTGAAAATCATACCAGAAACTAAAATTTTCTCTCTCTATATTATCGAGCGTATTCTTGTAAGTATTTTGATACTTTGAGTGTTGCTATACGGTGCAAGTTCCTTCAGCGTTATATCTGATATTCCAGCCAGAAGTGTTATTCTTTTCGAGGTAAGGGATGTTATTTTTTAAAAAAAATGATATTATTTCTTCTAATATCATTATACCGGAATATTGGTAAGATTTTTCTTGTGAATTTCTTGTCTTTTAGTGTATGGGGTTCTTATTCACGATATCGACACTATTCACGATATCTGACCTTATTCAAAGAAAAATTAATTTTTCCTTTTTTGTCCAAAATATCGATTATGGATACTAGCTTTGATTGTATCCATGTTTTGATCATTCTTGAATTTTACTTCACTATGGTTATTTATGAAGTATTTTTGAACTTGGACTGTTTAAAGTACGAATCCTTAATATTTGTTCTTTTGGTTCACTGGATTCGTTTTCTTTAAAATATTTTTCATCATCCTCAGTCCTAAATGATGGTATTACTGAATATCTTTGGCATGTAGTGCAAAGATGGTTGATTTTCTTATGAATATCTTTGGCCTGTAGTGCAAAGATGTACAGGTGTTGAGATGAACATGACCGACTGATGAATATCTTTGGCCTGTAGTGTAAAGATGAATATTTTATTCAAGATGTTTATTGATTGATGTTACAGGGATAAAATATTGATGATGGACTTTTAAATTCATAGATTATAGTAGATTTCATTCTCTACGTAACTCATCTATGAATTATTATTTTCTCTGCAAATATTGATCTGAAACTTGTTATACTATTATATTTTATCGATTTTTCCTCGTTGAAGACTAACGATAATTTGTTCTATATTATCTTAGTCATAATATTCTTTACTGGGCTAGTTGAGCTCACCCTTTTCCTTTTTGTTCCATTTTTCTTCTCAGGAGGCGAGAATGTAGCGAGTTCTAATTGGTGTGGAATGATGGTTCTAGAAGTTGTTTAGTAGTCCTCACTATTTTGTAAAATAGTGTATCAATAATTGTAATGAAGACTTATTTGGGTGTGAATATTGTCTAGATGGCAATATTTGTATTTAAACTCATAGTTTATATGTTGTATTAATAAAGTTGTAGTTGTTTCTGTACCATGTTATTGATGACTCAAAATGGGTGATGTATACCTATTTTGGGGGCGTCACACCATTCGAGTTGATGTGTGATGCCAGTGATTACGCTGTAGGGGTTGTTTTGGGGCAGAGGAAAGAGAAGATTCTTCATGTGATCTATTATGCCAGTAAGACCCTGACAGATGCACAGTTGAACTACACCACCACAGAGAAATAGTTATTGGCAGTGATGTACGCCTTTGATAAATTTCGAGCATATCTGATTGGCACAAAGGTGATTGTGTATACGGATCACGCGGCAATTCGACATTTAATGGCAAAGAAGGATACAAAACCCCGGTTGTTCAGATGGATTTTATTACTGCAGGAATTTGATTTGGAGATCAAGGACAGAAAGGGCACCGAAAACCAAGTGGCGGACCACTTATCGCGACTAGAGAATCAGGAAAGGAAGGCAGACGATAACGTTATGATCAATGAAACCTTTCCAGATGAGCAGTTGTTTGTGGTGAAAGGGGAAGTGCCATGGTTCGCAGACTACGCGAATTATCAGGTGAGTAAGATGGTACCTTCTGACTTGGTGGGTTATCAAAAGAAGAAATTTCTGCATGATGTCAAATGGTATATATGGGATGAGCCTTATTTGTTTAAACAGTGTTCTGATCAAAGTGATAAGAAGGTGTATTCCGTATAGCGAGACCGAGGGGATTCTGCAGGATTATCACTCTACTGTGTATGGAAGTCACTACGGTTGTGAAAGAACAGCGGCTAGAGTGCTACAAGTAGGATTCTACTGGCCGACAATTTTCAAGGATGCATACAATTTGTCCAGTGGTGTGACAGATGTCAACGAGTGGGGAACATCTCCAAAAGAAATGAAATGCCATTGAATACGATCCTTAAAGTATAAATTTTTGATGTATGGGGGATTGATTTCATGGGGCCTTTTATTTCTTCCTGTGGATATCTCTACATCTTGCTCGCAGCGGATTATGTCTCGAAATGGGTAGAAGTGGCATCTCTTCCGACAAATGATGCCAAGGTCATCCTTAGATTTTTACACAGAAGTATCTTCACGAGGTTTGGAACTCCAAGGGTTATCATCGATGATGAGGGGCGGTCATTTACGAAACAGAGCGGTTCTGACTTTGTTGGCTAAGTATGGGGTGAACCATCGCATTACTACAGCTTATCACCCACAAACGAATGGCCAAGTTGAACTGTTGAATCGAGAAGTCAAGAGAATCCTTGAAAAAGTTGTGAATCCCACGAGGAAGGACTGGTCGTTAAAGTTGGATGTTGCAGTATGGGCCTACAGGACTGCATACAAGACTCCGTTGGGTATGTCACCTTTTCAGCTCATGTACGGAAAAGCCTGTCATCTTCCTATGGAGCTAGAGAATAAGACATATTGGGCAATACGGAAGCTCAATTTTGATTTGAAAGCTGCAGGGGAGAAATGCCTACTCCAACTCAATGAGTTGGATGAATTCAGATTACAAGCATATGAGAATTTAAAGTTGTACAAAGAGAAGGTGAAGAAATGGCATGACCGAAAGATCATTGAAAGGACATTTGAACCGGGACAAAGGGTTTTTCTTTATAACTCCAGACTTAAACTTTTTCCTAAGAAACTAAAATCGAGATGGTCAGGTCCATTTAAAGTGAAGTCTGTCTTTCCGCATGGTGCAATTGAAGTATATGATCAGTTTCCAAACAAGCCTTTTAAGGTGAATGGACAGCGATTGAAGCATCACTTTGGTGGCAAGGTGGACAGACAGAAAGTCACCTCACTTCTTTCGTCGGCATGAGCTTCAGAGACAGTCAAGCTAATTGACTATAACTTAGCGCTTGATGGGAGGCAACCCATTATTTCTATCTCCATTTTCTTTCTATGTATTCAGTTTAGGTTGCTGGAGTTAGTTCATCTTATTGTCATTTTTGATAATTTATTTATTTTGCATAATTGAGTGGGTAGCTAAATTTGCACTGAGAGGGGTGATGTAGTATAGAGTTTATGTAGTCATTCATGCGTACTCAGTACTTCATGCCTTAACAAGGTGTCTTGCTATCTATGTAGGTACCTTTACCTGAATTCATCATTGACTTGCAGTACTAGAAGTAAGAGTTAGCAGTACAGGACTCTGCATCGCGCGGCCGCGCATGAATAAGCTTGATAACTCGCGCGCCAGCGCGGAAAGGAATCCAAACAGGTCAAGTCACTCACGCGCCCGTGCAACATACCCATTGATAAATCGCGCGACCGCGCGCGATACTGGGAATTGAAAATTTTTAAAGTTTTAAAACCAAGTCGTGGCTTATTCAGTCTCTCACTTGACATAATAGAAGCGTATTCTTCTGCTCTCCCATACCCGCACGACTCCTCAACTCTCATCAAAGTTCATACACTCGATTAACTCCACATTCAAAGCTCAGACCCACGATCTCATCCACTGGCATAAATCTAGGGTTCTGCTTGGGTTGTGCAGCAAGGAGTTTGGGGGTACTCTCATCAGCAGCTCTTATTCATTATCAAGCAAATCATCTATATTCTCTCTATCATCTGCAAATGGGCCCAAAAAGAGTACCTTCCATCTCCATCTCTTCATCATCAGCATCTTCCTCCACTAACCAAGAAGAGGATGTCGTGAACCACAGGAAATTTATCAGTTTGGAAGCCCAGCAAGAATATTATCGAATCGTGGCCAAATCATTTGTGAAGGAATGGGGATTTAAACCTGAGAAGCAAGACGACCAACTATGGAATATGATACGAGAAAGAGGCTTGGTTGGCTTGGCTGCCACTCCTATGCCTATTCCCATGGGGGTTGTTCGAGAGTTCTACGTGAATGCTAAGGACGTAAAAAGAGGGATAACGCTGGTTCGAGGAGTGCAAGTGGATTTTCGTCCTCCGTGATCGGGCGGTCTTGAAATAAATGATGCACCACCGATCGAATTCCGCTAATTGGGTGAAGGTGCACATTTAAAACGGATCTGGCGAAGAGTGATTCTTTGAATTGTGCATTCGTGCACCAAATGGAATTATAAGGCAGGGACGATTGAGCCAAAATCTTTTCCAGCGTCCGCCTTGAATCGGTATACCAAAGCGTGGAATCTATTTATCAGTGCCAAATTAGTTCCGTCCGCTCACCATCATGAAATAACCACTGAGCGGGCTATCATTTTGTGGGGCATCATCAAAGGCAAATACATTGACGTAGGCCACCTAATTCATCAAAACATGCTGCGTTATTTGTGGGGGAGCACTACTGGGAGTATTCCACATGTGTCTGTGGTAGCCATGCTTTGTACCAAACAAGGACTCCCGTGGAATAATGAGCAGTTGGAGAACCTGAGCCACGACATCAGTCATGCTACTATTGCCAAGTTCAAGGATTGGACGGGTGGTGAATCGCATCCGAGAGGATTAGGTTTTATAATCTAGCCCACATTTCCAGAGCCATCACAGCAGCCCTCTTAGACAGATGAGGCAGGCCCGTCAACACAAGCACATGCAGCCTCTGGGGATCGATAGCTCCGAAGGTTGGAGTGAAAAGTCGATACCATGTATGATAATTTTGGATCGTTTGCTATGGGACTCACTAGGGCCTTGGCCGAGGCTTTTACGCAGCAAGGAACGATGCTCGAGTGGCCTCAGTTTGGGATAGCAGTGCCATATCCACCACCAGATTCACCACCCGAAGAGGGTGGTGCCACTGATCATTAGGGGAGTTTTCTTTACCCTTTCCCTTCATTCACTGGGACATTGAATATTATAAGTTTGGGGGTATTGGGGTAGTAGTATAGTTGCATATAGTTTTTGAATGATTAGTTAAGTTCATTTAGTATTTGCATGTTTAGTTTAAATTTTATATGTTTATGTGTTAGATAAAATTTGCAGAAAATTTTTAAGTTTTAGTTATTATTACTTGTGTTAGTATATTTTCAGTTTGCATGTCTCACTGTTCTAGCCTTATAGAAATTTTGTCTAGCCGATGATGATAGTGAATTTTGAAGGATTTTTTAGTATGTGGGATAACATGAACCTAGCTATAATGTTTTACACAATGAAATTCATGTAGCTATTTAAATGCTTTCGGTTTGCACGGTATTGTTCACAATCACTTGTAGGTATAAGAATTATGTGTTGCATTGTTCAATAGAAAATATAGTTTTAAAAAGAGAAATATGTGGAAAGTGAACTTAGACTGCATAAAACATTGATATTCAAACTTTGGGAAAACATGGGTATGCTATGTATAAAAAAAATTAATAATAAAAAATAATGTGGCTAGTCTTATTTCGGGGCCCTGGCTACTTGAGTAAGTACGCCCGTAGGGGTGTCTTAACACCTAGTGCCCTAAGGTCTTTCATGGTCTGGGAGTCGTTGGTTGAAAGCTCGCTAAAGGGTAGCAGTGTTCGCCTAATGGAATGAGGCATTGCACAGTCATGTGAAAAAAAATAGCAATAAACACCGCGGGAAAGTGCAAAAATCGCCCTCGTGAGTAGCAATAAAACAGTTAAGCCCATTGTTGAACCTAGTTTATGTTGATATGTTAAAACAGTCTTTGTTGTATAAGTATACATGAGTCTTTATTTAGGCTATAATTTTCTGTTTTAAGCAGTTTAGCATGTGTATTCTTTACTTAATTCAAGTTTTGGTGAACACAACACACACACAGCATCTCTATAGCATTTATGAATTATCTGAGTGTATGACATTATGCCTATAGTTTGGTTTGAATTTGTATTCTTGAATCTGTATAATTCGCTGAGGCATGTTGGACTAAAATTCTGTTAGAGCTGGAATATTGTGAGACTAGTTGCATCATAGCTTAGTTGCATAGTACTGTAGTTGCATTTTCATTGTTTATATAATATGCATTGCTTGAGGGCAAGCAATAGTTTAAGTTTGGGGGTATTTGATAAGTGGGTTTTATACCTATTTATTGAATATCAATTCACGCGAATTGATGTCCATCTCAAGTACATTTTAGTGTGTTTTAGTTGCATTTCATGTTATTTTGCATTACATGTACTGAGAACTCTTTTGGTGTAAAAGTGCAGGAAATGGCCTAATATGGTGGTATTAGATGGCATAAGGCTAATGGATGCATGGCGTGAGGACCTAGTGGAGCAAGGGAACCAAGCATGAATGGAATGAGTAGCAAAAACAAGTCGATGTAACAAAAAATTTGCAGAACCGAATCGGAAGCAAAACCCGAATGCGAGAATCACGCGAAATCGAGCCATGCATATATATAAACTTGAGGGACGCATCTACCGAGCACCCGAATGGACCAGATTTTGAAGACGCGCAATCGCGCGAGGATTACAAAGGAGGGGCGCGCAGCCGCGCGCGATGACTGATGTTGCTGAGCTATTTTATTTTAATTTTTAATTTTAAGGGTTGTAGTTAATTAAAAATGATTCTGACTGGTGTTAGACGTATCATTCAGTAGTTTTGACATGTTTTTGATATTAGGAACTAGGGTTTACACTTTGAGAGATTTCCAACATAGAACGAAGCCTAACCTTCATATTTTATATTTCGTCGTTGGATTTTCAATCATTGTGGAAGACTACTGTTTTGTTGCTAGATTTTAATGTGGAATTGAACGCTATTAATGGATTGTATTCAGCAATTAGGTTTGATCGATTCTATTATCTCTCCTTCAATTGTTTGTGTATTATCCATGTATTGCTTTGATCCCATAATGGCTTTTGATTCAGCCATGAACTAAATTCCATTATGGGATTCTAACGGATTTTAATATGTAGTTGAGTTGCATGCTTGATTGCTGGACTGTTTTACTTATCATAAGGAATTTCTATCATGGTTGTTGTGCATGCATGAATGCTTGATCACCATTCATTTTAAGTGCTTGCATGGAATTGAAAATGAACATGCGAGTATGGATTGTAATCATGATATCATACGTATATGGGGTTGTTTTACATGGTTTATGTATTTCACCGTATGAGTTAAAATAAGGGCTTGTGCTTAAAATCAATATGGTTGCAATTTCACATAGACATATAGTGATTTTGGTTATATTGATGATTACATGGTGTCTATCGCTTGTGGATACTGTGTGAGTAGGTCATAGTACATTGAAAAATGGGTATGACTAGATTAGTGCTCTTGGCTACCTTTCTGTGATATGTAAACAATCTTGCATGATGGTGACAATTAGATGAAGTATTAAATGAAGTTAGGATCCCATTATTTTCAGATTTGATATATTTCGTTATTATTCTTATTTTAGTTATTATTTGCATTTAGAGTAATTCACAATTACAATATTTAGTTTAAGCATATAAAAATAGTGATTTAGTTGATGCATAGTGGTTTAAATTAAACAACTTTCTCTGTGGGATGATACTCTACTTACTTTGTATTACTTGTTGACACATGTATGCTTGCATGAGTTAGAGCTCTTTTGTTAGAACTAAAAAAGAGGCAACAGACGGCGCAGCCATTTGTGGGCCCCATAACGAATAACTGTCGGATGAAGAAAACGACAAGTTTGAGTTTTATAAATTACGGCGTAATTGTTACCGTTAACACTATTGGAATACCTGGTGGTTAAAATACAGTAATACTCGTGGTTGCACAATAGCACACGATATTGCACAATATTTTTGAATTGTTTATTCTTACGTAAGAAGGCACTACTCAATAATTGTTATAATAATTACTGTTCAATATTTTATTTTATTGATTCAATAATTGATGCGTTGATATTTTATATTATTGTTGTTTCAATAATTATCACTGCACATTATTTCCCATTATCATATCAATAATTCATAATATTATTAGATAACATTATTGGCAATGTCTAGAAAGTTCTGTCAAGGAGAGGTTTGGTCACATAATTGCGCGCCAATAAGGAGAAATCCTTATTGGAAAGCCCCCTCTTTCCTAGGAATAGCCTGATTGTCATTATTGTGATTTTGTAATAGTATTTGTGAATAATTAATTATTAATTTATATGATAAGAAAATATTTATTTGATGTGGATATAAATGATGGATTTATTTATGTGGTTATAAATGAAGGAATTAATGTTGAGGTGTTTTATCAGTATTTTGTCGGATTGGAGGTATTAAAAGATCAAATCGGTGTTCTTAAAGCTCTATTGCGTGAGTTATAATTTTAATCTGACCTTTGGATCGTTGTGATTTTTGGATATGTTATACATATATAAGTTGAGTATATGTCCACAAATTTTGAACCGTTAAAAATTAACGCATGATTTGTTATGAATTTTAAAAGGTGTTGAAAATCGTCGTCCGTTTGTGGATTTTAGATATTTTTTGTTTAGAATTTGGAAAAAATTAAAGCCACAAAGTTGTAGAGAATTCGATTTCGTGTGGAATGAACATAAAATTTGTATTTTTCTGATAAATGCGCTATTTTCTATGAATTGTTAAGTTTTGGAAAATAAAATTATTTTTTCTTTTTAGGTGGGACCCACTTTTGTTTTTGCAAACATGTGGGCTGCTATTTTTGTTTTAAATGGCTGCTAATTCAAGGAGGAAACGTGGAAGATTGAAAATAAAATAAAATAATATTTTATTATTTTTAGTCTCCTTTGGCGTTCTAGCATTTTCCTATAAATAGGCGCTTAAGTTAGAATTGAAAATCACACCAGAAACAAGTTTTCCTTCTCTCTATATTATCGAGTGTATTTTTGTGAGTATTTAGATACTTTGAGAGTTGTTATTCAGTGCAAGGTTCCTTCGACTTTTCAACCGATATTCCAGTTAGAAGTACTGCTCTTTTGAGGTGAGGGATTGTAAGGGTTATTATGTTTTTCAGTTTCGTAATTTTTTCGACCCTCAAAAATTCTAGAAAAATTTGAAATGATATTTTGATGAGTTTTCTAGATTGTGTCCAAAAATGGCGATTTTTGGATGTATAGATTAGGAGTTATGAATTTTATGGGAAAAGACTATTTTAAAAGTAAACCCTTATAACTTCTTGTGGTTAACTCCAAAATTGGTGAAATTTTTATTGGGAGTACATGTATATAATAGAAGTATACTCTGTAAATTTCAGAATTTTTGGAAAAAAGTACAGTTTATGATAAATGTCTAAATATTCGACAGTTTTGGCCATATGAAAAATAGTAAATGAATTTTAAAAATTCCGAGAAAAATATATGTTCAATATGGGACTATATTCTGTTAAATCTCAGAAAAGAAAATATTTTGGAACTGATTTGGTATTTTTCATGAAAATAGTCTAGTTATGAGTAAATGAATTAAATATGTTATGTGAAGTAAGAAAATTGAAAAATATGATTTTATGGCTTGAGAATTATATATGAGATATATGCAGATTTTTGATGAGGGTTTTGGTTATTGGTGATGAAATCTTATGAGTTTTGCATTTTAGGATGATTAAATGCATTAATTAATAAAGTATAAACAATTAAAATAAATTGTTTATAAGTTTAAGAAATGATTAAAATATTGTTGTAATATTAATAATATTAGATTTTGATATTATTAATTGATTTATAACATTTGGATTAAGGTGTTATAAATATTGATGTGGATTTTATTGTGAAACTTTATCTTTTTATGTCGAGGTTACTATTCACGAGTTACTATTCATGAGTTACTATTCACGACAAAATTGGTTCCTTTTTCTGACCAAATTATCGTTGATTTATGAATCTTACTCTTGAAATTAAATCCATGTTTTGATAATATTGTTTTTATTATCATATATAACATTTTTATAATCCTGGTGAAGAAATTTCTCTTTGACTTGAGTGTAAAGATGGATAGATTATTGGTACGATCGTGACTATGGGTTCTCTTTGGCCAGTAGTGCAAAGTTGAATGATTGGTGGTATGATCATGTCCATTGAATTTATAATTGAATATTTTTAGCTTAAGTGCAAAGGTGAATTGATCAACATGGTTATAATTATGGTTTATATAAATTCTGAAATGATTGTGTATTTCTTTGAGATATTAATATCTTTGGCCTTTAGTGCAAAGTTGATGAATATCTTTAGCCCATAGTGCAAAGATGGCCTGTTGTTGAATATCTTTAGCCTGTAGTGTAAAGATGATCTGTTTTTAAATATCTTTGGCCCATAGTGCAAAGATGACTTGTTGATGAATATCTTTGGCCTGTAGTGCAAAGATGAATTTATTGGTTTGATTATGAACTTTAATTGTTATTTGGTATAACTATGTTCTTTGATGTTTCGGTGAAAAGATAAATGATGAAAATTATCTTTGTCCTAGATGAGAAGAGGAATTTAGAACCACAATTATGATTATAAGTTATTCACATGACTGTGGACAGGAACTGTTGATTGATGTTATAGGGATAAAAACATTGTTGGTGGACTTTTAACATGGAGAAGATAATAGACTTTATGGTCTATTTGACTCTTTTAATGGATTGCTCGTTCCGCTGCAACTATGGTTGAAAAGTTTTATCATCTACCATATGTTCTAAATCTCTAATTTATTACTGATGAAGTCTATTGATAATTTAATTATCTTTAGTCATGATATTCTTTACTGAGCTAGTTGTGCTTGCCCTTTTTCTTCACAATTCCTTTCAGGTAATAAGAGTGTTGCCGGGTCGAGCGGGGATAACAGGGGAATAGAACGGTGGTCTATAGCTGTTGAGGTTCTCCTTAAATAATATGGAAATAATTTTATTGAAAACTTTAGATAAGTGTGTCGTATTGTATACGTCATTTGATATTTAATTTTGGTGAACCGAATAGGGTGAAGTGAACCCAACTTTGGAAGGGTGTTTTGCCACTATCATACAAGATGTCTAATGACATACAACCTCGTGTTATCATAAGATAGGGTTGTGCACATCCACTTGATGAGTATATCTATGTGCACTACCTATATGATCTTGGAGTTGGGTTAAAATATAATTTTCAATTGCAGACAGTGGAGATAACTATATGTCAAGAGAAGACTCACCATTGGAAAAAACATGATAGTAATCTTCTCATTTTTCTCTGGGGTCTATTGGGTTAACCAAGGATAATTCTGTGGACATATGATATCTATCATAACCTAGACGCATGGCCTCCCATGTACGAAGGTTTTCTTGAGCACTTCCCAAAGATTTTAATTTCTAAAACAGTTTTTGACTGTACCTTTATGTAAGGTGCCATTGTTACGTGATATCCAAGTTGGTGTCAAGAGTCACAGTTGGTATATATATTTGTATCAAAACTCACAATATATGTGTTGTTGTATTTTGCACGACAATTATAGTAATAAAGTTGTAGATGTTTTATGTACCATGTATTTGGCGACTCAAAATGGGTGGGTTGTTGTATACCTATTTTGGGGTCGTTACATCCTCCATGTCCACAATGTAAAAATCTACAGGAAAGATTAATTCATTCACCTGTACTAAGACATCTTCAATTACCCCTCGAGGGTAAGTTTTAGTACGATCAGCCAATTGAATAATCACACCAGTATTTTTCAAAGGACCTAGATTTAAGGAAGCATAAATAGATAAAGGCATAACATTAATTGAAGCTCCTAAATCTAGCATGGCTTTTTCAAATTTGGTGTTTCCTATTTTTCACGGGATTGTAAACATTTCTGGATATTTATATTTAGGAAGCATTTTTCTTTGAAGAACAGCAGATACATTTTCCCCGACTGTGACTTTTTCATTATTTTGCAATTTTTTTTATTAGTGCATAATTCTTTCAAAAACTTTGCATACTGTGGCACTTGTTTAATTGCATCAAGGAGAGGGATGTTCACTTCTACTTTCCTAAAAGTTTCCAGAATTTCTTTTTCTTGTTCATCTTTCTTTATAGTTTTAGAATTTCTAGGGGGAAAGGGTAGAGGAATGTTTTTAAGCTTACAAGGAGAGTGAGATTGTACCTTGGATTTTTTAGTTTCCTCCTTAGTTGCTTCCTTTTCAAACTCAATCTTTGGTAGATGGTGTATCCATTTATTTTCCACTCATCGCAGTTATGGCACTTGCATTCTCTCTTAGGTTGACTATTATTTGAGATGGTAATTTTCCGAGCCTTTAGATTCCAATATCCCCACAGTTGTAGCTAGTTGTCCTACTTGGTTCCTCAAATCTTGAACCGAAGTTTTTGTCTCTTGCATGAATTATTGTGTCTGTCCCATGAATGCTTTGAACATATCCTCCAATGATGTTCCAGTAGGTGCAGGGACTGCTTGCTTCGGTTGATATTGAGGTTGGGCTGGTTGGAAGCCCTGCTGCCTAGGTGGAAATGTAGGTGGTGCCGCTTGCTTGCTCCCATAACTCAGATTTGGATGATCCCTCCATCCTGGGTTATACGTGTTTGAGTACGGATCATACTTTCTCTGAGGTGGTGGCTGATAATTTCCCATTGCATTAGCTTATTGCACAGCCTCGTCATCTTGTAATGTTGGGAATTCATCTGTATTGTGATTTGGTTGTAGACATATTCCACAAACCTTTGTAACTGGCTATTGACCTGTAGCTAATTGTCTAACCATAGCAGTTAATTCAGAAATTTGTTGACCATAATCACAAGTGCTTACCTCGCCTACCCTTACTGGTGCATGATTTGTTCTAGTGCCATATTGTTCATGAGTTCTTTGCCATGTTTGCAATTAAATTCCTTGCAGCCTCTGGGGTCTTGTCAACTAGTGCTCCTCCGCTAGCTGCATCGATCATGCTTCTATCCATCGGTACCAACCCTTCGTAGAAATATTGGATCAGGTGTTGTTCATCTATTTGATGCGGCAGACAGCTGGAACAAAGCTTTTTGAATCTTTCCCAATACTCGTATAGTGTCTCCCCACTGAAAGTATCTCTCCAAGAACAACTGCATCATGTCATTCCAAGACTGTATTGAACCTGAGGGTACGTAGTACAGCCAATCCTTTGCCAAATCTGCTAGGGAGAATGGGAATGCTCTCAACTTGATTTGCTCTTTGGTGATTCCATGTGGTTTCATAGTGGAGCACACCACATGAAATTCCTTCAGATGTTTGTAGGGGTCCTCACCTGTAAGACCACGAAAAGTAGGCAGTAAATGGATTAGTCCGAATTTAAGTTCAAATGTAGCATCTAAATTAGGATATTCAATGCATAGAGGTTGTTGATTTAAATTAGGAGTTGTCAACAACTTGAGAGTTCTATTGTTGTTTTGAATTGCCATCTCTTCTTCTTTATCAGATGCGGTGGATGATTCGTTGGATAATAATTCCAAAGCTAAGTTGAGGTCTATTGATGTTGCAGAAGCCTCGTCTATATCTGCAGAAGACTGTTGAACTTTAATTTTTTTCCTTCCTTAGCCTCCTTGCAATTTTCTCAATCTCTGGATCAAAATCTAATATAGTAGCCTGAGAAGATCGAGTCATAAAACAAGAACAAAATAAATAATATAATAAAAACAAAACGCTAAATTAACCTTCAAAGCTTGGCGCCAAAATTTGGGAGCTGTCGTTGATAATCCTAAATTAACCTCACTTTCACACAATTTATAATAATTAGCACAGTAGCAAGTACGGATCGATCCCACAAAGAGTAAAGTTGTTTTAGAATTATTCTACTATTTCAACATAAAATAAAGATGGGGGGTTTTGAAAATTGTTTTTAAACTAAGAGAACAAGAATTAATGATGAAGTTAACGAAATATATAAAAACTTCAGTTCTGCAGTTCAGTTTCACCAAGCACAGCAATCAATTAATCAAGTTATTATTATTTTTCCTTCAATAAAACTATTAGCCCTAGATAAAAATAAACTCTGCTATCCAAAATTCTCCTTAGATTATTACTGTATGAAATAAGCTCTCCCCCAGATTCTAACTAGCATACAACCTAGAATAAGCTCTCCAGATTTAATATGATAGAAGCATTAAGAAATAGAGAATTAGGCTAATCCAAGCAACAAACACATAAGTTCGATTTGTTTAACTTGTTTTCTGATAATCTTAGCAATACACAAAAGCTTGTCCACAATTAGTATTACTAAGTTGCTACTTATGATGAAGAAAGATATCAATTAATTACACGTAATACCAATCTTAATCTAGCATATGATAATGATCAAATTAACTCAATTGGTCATATTAAATCAATTAGATCAATTAGCATACAATCAATGAAAACGGATTATCATAAGAAATTTCACACAAGAAGGAATAAATAATAATACTCAATTAATCAATTACTTGTAACAAGGATTCACCTCCCTTTAGAACTGAATAAAAAGAACTAGCCTGACATGCTCTTGAGTCTACACTCCAATAGATGTTAGTTGATAGTTGAATGCATAAAACCCCGACTCTCATCCTCTATTTATAGTGCTAGACAAAGTCCTAAATCATATAGGAAGTAGAAATTCAAATCCTAAAAGGAATTACAAATCATAACTAGTTTTCATAAAGAAATAGAATTCAATTTGGAAATAAATCTTAGTCTAAAGGAAATCCAAAAGCTAATAGAAATATCAATCCAATTCCATGTAGAAATATGCCAAAATATGTTTTTAGAAACTTTCCAAAAATCTAAGATTTCCAAAATTTTCCATATTTCCCGCACAAATTCGCCCCTATTTTCTGTTGCGACGTCCTTTGGTAAAATGAGCATAACTTTTGATCCAGGAGGATTTACGGTGCCTGATACCTATCAAAACGAAGATATTGACGAGATCTACAACTTTCATACTTTGAGAATCGACAGAATCGTTTTGAATCAAGGTAGAAATTGGGATCCAAAGTGACTGATGTGTAAATTGCAACTTTCAAACTTTGAGGTTCAACGTCCGTTTAGTAAAAATATCATAACTTTTTCATATGAACTCCGATTGGGATGATTTAAGATGTTCCGAAAAGTTAAGGAAAAGCTCTACAAAAAAATCCAAGTCCAAAGCCAAGACCATGCATCCAACTTAATGCTAAAAACCCTGCAATTTTCTATTTTTTCTCATTTCAGCTCCAATTCTTCCTAAAATCATTAAACACCTTAATAAGCTCATATACACATGAAACATGCAATAAAACTAAAGATAAAGGAATCAAAATAAATGAATAATATACACTCATCAGGAGTTGAATATGGGATAGAGAAGATGGTTAGAATTGATAAGAGATTACGACTGTGATATCTTATATCATCCGGGGAAGGCAAACGTAGTAGCCGACGCGTTAAGTCGGAAGGGTAGGGATAAGCTATCAATGTTAACGACTCAAAATAAGTTAATAACGTAGGTGGCAAGAATGGAGTTAGAAGTTAAGTTACCGAGTGAAGAGCTAGAAATGTTATTTACAATGGAGACTCGACCAACGATAGTGGAACAAGTAAAGGAAGTACAAATAGGTAATGAGGAGTGCGAACGAATGAAAAAGATAATGAAGGATGAAGTGAAGACTAAGTATAACCTTGATAAAGAAGGTTTACTTCGTTTTGAAGGAAGAATTTGGGTTCCAAATAATTCCGAGTTAAAAGAAGAGATTATGAGTGAGGCCCATAGTTTGAGGTACTCGATACATCCTGGTAGTACTAAGATGTATCAAGACCTTTGTCAGAACTTTTGGTGGCCAAACATGATGAGAGATAGCAAAATATGTTAGTAAGTGCTTAACTTGTCAAAAAGTTAAGGCTGAACACAAACGACCGAGTGGATTATTAAAATCACTAGAGATTCCGGAGTGGAAGTGGGAGCATATCACGATGGATTTTGTGGTGGGACTTCCAACGACGAAAAAGGGTTACGATGCTATTTGGGTAATAGTGGATCGATTGATGAAATCGGCTCACTTTCTACCAATAGGAGTTAGGTATAACCTAGAGCAATTAGCTAAGCTTTATGTCAAGGAAATTATTTTGAGACATGGAGTACCGATTTAATTGTGTCAGATTGTGATCCACGATTCACGTCAAACTTTTGGAAGAGTTTGCAAGAGCAAGTAGGAACACAGTTGAGGTTGAGTACAGCTTATCATCCCCAGACGGATGGATAGAGTGAATGCATAATTCAAACTCTAGAAGATATGTTAAGATCTTGTGTAATGGATTTCAAGGGTAGTTGGGACGAACATCTGCCTTTGGTAAAGTTTGCTTACAACAATAGTTTTCTTGCTAGTATAGGCATGCCGCCTTACGAAGCGTTGTATGGGAGAAAGTGCAGGACACCACTTTGTTGGGATGAAGTAGGTGAACGTCGAACGTTGGGACCTGAGATGGTACAACAAATGGCAGACTTGGTTAAACTAATACGAACTCAATTAGTAGCAGCTCATGATAGACAAAAGAAGTATGCAGATCCTCATCGTGAAAAGAGGGAGTTTGAAGTAGGTTCGTATGTGTTTCTAAAAGTATCGCCTTGGAAAGGGAAGATACGTTTTGGAAAGAAAGGGAAGTTAAGTTCAAGGTTTGTAGGACCTTTTGAAATTTTAAGAAGGGTAGGAGAGGTAGCTTATGAAGTAGCCTTACTTCCAGAGATGGAAAGGATACGCAATGTTTTTCATGTGTCAGTGTTGCGTCCTTATAAACTGGACTACAAGCACGTAATAGAGTATGAATCTATTCAAGTAGAAAAAGACTTAACGTATGAAGAACTTCAAATTCAGATTGTTGATAGGAAGGAATAAGTCTTGAGAAATAAGATAATACCTTCTGTAAAGGTAATTTGGAGGAACCACAATGCCGAAGAAGCAACGTGGAAACTCGAGAGTAAAATAAAGGAAAATTTTCCTCATTTGTTTATGTAATTATAGCGAGATTCTAGGGACAGAATCCTTATAATGGGGGAGAATGTAACGCCCAAGAAAATTGGATCTTTATGTTCATTAAATTTTATTTGATTATTTGAATTAAATGAATTTAATTGATTATTTATGTAAGTAAGATGTTGAAGGTTGTTCTATGACCTAGAATGTGTGGATGTGGTTAGTATTCTAGCAATGTGCTAGGATTAATTGTTTTGAATTTTCAAGATGAAAATAAATTTTTTTCGAGAAATTTCTATAAAAACACTATTCATTTGATTCTGCTCGAAGATTAGGTTTGAATTTCTGAGAAACGCGTAATGATAGAATACGAAGACGTAATGGAATATCCAATAATATTTCAATTGTGGCAAACGAAGTTTTCGCCTGCGGACTTAAAACCTAAGCGTTAGGAAATGTGATTTTGAGAATTTAAGGTTTGTGTATAATGATTAGGGTTATTATACGTAAGGAATACGAGTATGATACTAGTTATTATAAGAGTATAGTACGAAGGTTATTACGACGTATAATATGAATATCGTACAAACTATATACGAAGAGAATGTGAGAAGTGTATGCGTAGAATACGATTAGTCTAAATGGACTTTGAGTTCATGGACTTTGTAGAATCCAATTGGACTTGGATTATCTCAAGCCCAATTGGACTTTGATATTCACCTCTTTGACAAGGCATTGGGTCAGGGACTGTCAGCTCAGCTTTTGTCAGCAGATGACTTGACCAGGATTTATGATTATTGGACTCGTCGAGAGAGGGTTAATTTTTTGACTAGCCATCTGGGTTGCTCTTTAGAGTATTCTGTATGGCTGGAGACAGATATTTCTTCGGCTATGGTTGTTCACTTAGAGCCAAGTATTGATTCTGATGATGATTCTCCTACCGAGGATGAGCTCTTTGTTGGTTTGATAACAGCTCTCGTCAATGATTCCCCCAATATTCCCACTACTATGGCTCCACCTTCTGCAAAGTATTTGGAGTAGAGGTTACATCTGATGACATATGAGAGGGATCAGGCTAGGGCTTTGATGTTGACAGCTCTTTTTGGAAGAGATACTGCTTTTATTGAGAGGGGTGACGCCTGAGCTAGCCGAGATGCTGCTTTTATTGAGCAAGATGAGGCTTAAACAGCTCGGGATGCTGCTTTTGTTAAGTAGGATGAGGCTCGAGCTACCTGAGATGCTTCCACTGCTGATAGTACTGCACTTAGATCCCTCACGGCTAGCATTATTACAGATATGAGTGCATTCATAAATGATCATGGTAGCACTATGCAGATGGCCATGGATGTTTAGGCTCGCATGGATACCCTAGGGCAGGAGCTTATAGATTCGCCTCTATCTTCTGAGAGGGACGCCATGTTGGACTTGTTGGCCTGTTTATCTACGGTTTTATAGACTAGCTTTCATTTTTCTGCATAGACTAGGTTAGCCATTTTTGTCATGCACAAGATATATTATACATATCAAACAGTATTATATGGCAAGGAAATATATTTTGATTCACTTCCCTTTTAGATATGTCTTGTCACTTGCTTGATAGTTGCCATTTTCTTTATGACTTGCCATCTTAATGTGTCTCAAACATTTCCTTGATGGATTGACCTTAAGATGTCCTAGGATCTTTTAGAATGGGTCGTTGATCTTTGGGCTTCCAGTTTTTTGGTTTCTTGGGACTGGTCTTTGATGTGGTTAAAGTTTAAGTAAAGGGTTTGGCTTTCTTCTTTGAGGGTTCAACCGCACCATAGATGGTTGTCTACGTAATCCCTTGGATGAGAGATCAGGTCTTACGTAGTTCCAGCTCTAGCTTGAGCTAAACGATTTGAGAAGTTTTGTTTGGGTTTTTGGGTTTTTGGGTTTTTGGGTTTCTTATTTGGTTTGAGGGGTTTTTATACTTTTTGTTTGGTTTGACCGCACCATAGATTGTTTCATACGTACTCCCATTGATGAGGGGAGATTAGGTCTTTCGTAGTTCAAGCTCAGGCTTGAGCTGTTTAAGAGTTGTATCTTGTGATCATTACAAGGTTTTGTGCTTTTTATAGTTGTTAGACCGCACCATAGATGAGGGGAGATCAGGTCTTTCATAGTTCCGCACTACTACAAAACAGTAAATAGATAACGCAGAAAAAACGTTGTGGTTTCAATCAGAAAAATGTCGTGGTTAAGGGTGTCATCTATTTGACACCATTACACAAAGTTTTTAAACGTTGTAGTTAGACACATTATACAACGTTTTTTAAGAAAAAATGTTGTAGATTTGTTTTCCATAAATTAGTAGATGCTTGAAAATGTTGTAGAAGGTATGATTCCACAACGTTTTCTGGCTAAAAACGTTGTAGTTTAATATATCAAACAACGTTTAGACACATTTACACAACGTTTTTAAAATGTTATAGATCGACTTGAAAAAAAAAAGTTATGGTTCACCTATATTACCAGTGCACCTGCAATCTGCTAATGCCATGATATATAGCTAAAAAAGGTCTAAATACATCTCAAAATTTTCAATATATCCATATATACATCTTAAATTCACTTTTCAATATAAATTACTACTATATTGAATTGTAAATTACTACTGTAAAGAGAGGTCTCAATCATTGTTGGATGTACACAGATTTAATTACATTACCAGATTTTCTCTGAGACTGAATCCCAAGCATTGCACAGCAATATGATTTAAAGTGCAGTGAGCCCATTGCAGATGCAATGCCACTAATAGTAGACAAAGTAGCCATGATCAAATTTTTGTTGCTGTCATATAGCCGGTCTCTAACAGCCCCAAATAACTCCACTGCAAACCAAAAGATAAACAAAGTTCAAGAGGCTGATAATCACATCTACAAAATATATAATCATGTACAAGAAATTAGCATTGCCCTAATTTTGTATAATTAGTTTTTGTATATACCTGTTCCCGTTGGTTGAATGCGTTTATTGGCCTCTTCCAGTATTTTAGTTATAGCTTCAATAGATTCCAAACGAATCTGGAGTACAAAAGCACACATTGTCAAGACAATTCTAAGAAATGAGACATATTAAAGATGGATTAACTGTTGCAAGCTTCATTGACAGAAACTGTTGTAAATAGGAAAAGTTACATATTTTAAAACTCTAATTGTAGTATGACAAGTCAGATGTCTGTACAATTCAGATATAAAATGACTTCCACAAAGTTTCAGATGGTCAATTTTCACGAAGACCTGATAAACTAATATGTACATCAAAAGCAAGGATTTTTTTAAAAGATATTGAAAAGTATTAGCTGTTTCCGTTTAAATGATATGTGTCAAACACTAAACGACTCCCTAGATGTTACATAGTTCAGGTATCCCAACAAGAGCTTTGAACAAAGTTGAACTGTCACGTACATTAACCCAATACAAAAAAATTGCAAAATATCTTATGAAGCCTGAAAGGAAGACTAGGTGAAAAAGAAGAAACATAAACACTAGAAAATTTGACTGTTATACCTCAACTTGTTATTGCAGTGATTGAACATAATTAATGATTTCATCAAGCATAACTGCTTTGCTTGTAACCTATAAAATTCAATCATTTGTTAAGAAATGAAATGCAAAAGAACCATCCAAAGTAGATTTTTTACTAAAGTTGTCTTTGTGAGACCTTAAAATGCAATGACTAACCTTGCTACAACCTGGTACAAGGTCCTGAAGAAACTTCATCTGTTCACTGATCTTCTCCCTTCTCACCTGTTATCCAAGTAAAACTTGTAACAAGATATAATATATTCTTGTAATCGGACTAAAATATTTTAGAAAGTGTCAATATCTTAGAAATACTTTAAGACTTTTCATACTAAATTATTTTGATTAACAGTACTAAATTGCTGAGGATATTCAATTTTTTTCTAGTAAGGTGGGAATACATACAAAGAAGTAAAGATTCAATACAGCAACGTGGCCAAAGCTCAATCAGGTGTCATTGACCAAAGGAATGCAATTTTCTCCCATCATGCTACTAAGCATATGATTATTTAAGTAATATTCTTATTTAACTAGCTTCTTCTTCATTTTAATTTCCCCACTTAATTAGGAACTATTTTGAATGTTTCAGGCCGAACCTTTCGCTGCACCTGCCATTCTGTCAAGCTCCTCTAGAGTTCCTCAGCATGTCTAAAAGGGAACCTTCAAGACTTTCTTGGTGCTTAACATTTGAACAGCTAAATCATGATCAACATTAAACTAGGTGACGGAGTCTGAAGAAGACTTGCAATACTCGATCAGAGCCTGACCTGAGCTAGCACTATGTTCGAGCGAAGCTGGGCCTTAAACACCTCAAAACTTGGCTCAGCTTGGTTTATTTGCTTCCCAATTTATAAGCTCATTAAGTGAATTAGTTAAATGCAACTAAAGAGTTCATAAACTAAAGGAGTCTCTAGTCAAACAAGATGGACAGCAGAAAATAGATTCCACTTGGAAGGAGCAATGTGCCCAAGATAACTTACCCGGTTTTCCTCCAGATAGAATAGCACTCTGAACTGGTTCTATACCGTACAGCTGATATTGAAAGAAGGAAGAAAAATAGAAAATAAGAAAACAATGGAATTTTCATCAACTAGAAAATTGAGCAACTGTCATGCCAGATACTTACAATAATATATAAAGTCAATCATATATATAACTATATATAATTTTTTCCGTTTGAATAAAAATGTCAAGCTAACCTTTATATCAGGGTTCTGCTCTTTAAGGAACTTTCCAGTGCCTATTATTGTACCTCCGGTACCAATTCCAGAAACAAAGGCGTCAATTTTCCCATCAGTGCCTTTCCAAATCTCTGGTCTAGTTGTCTCATAGTGTATCTACATTTTAAAACAACAATAACATTTTAGCATTCCACCAGCAACAAAATCAATTAGAACAATTAACAAGAGTCATTGTTATACCTTTGGGTTAGCAGGGTTTTCAAACTACTGAAGAATGTAAGCATTAGGTGTTTTAGCCAATATCTCTTCAGCCTTCTGAATAGCACCTTTCATTCCCTTAGCAGGATCTGTGAAGACCAGCTCAGCACCAAAAGCACGGAGAATAATTTTTCTCTCAAGACTCATTGAAGCAGGCATTGTAATTATAAGCTTGTATCCCTTAGCTGCTGCCATGAAGGATAATCCTATGCCAGTGTTTCCACTGGTAGGTTCGATGAGAACACTCTTAAGAAAAATAAATAAAATAAGAGTCAGATATGATTATTGTGTCAGTTCAGATAACTGCGGGAACAAAAAGAAGAAGAAATTTACTTCACTACTTGATATTAGAATCATAATCATAACTAGATGAAACCAAATAAAAATTAAATTAAGAAATTAAGAAACCAAATCATTGCTTGCAAGATTCTAAACCACACTACCCAACATAAAAAATTAACAGTAGACCTGGGATGATATTCTAGAAGGCATCTTACATGTGTAAAATCATATAACTATTAATAACGTCACAATTTCATAACCCGTATTCCTAAACTCATGTTTAAGTATACTGTCATAATTTCAAAACTAAGTGATCATCAACATAGCTTATCCGTGACAAAACACATAACTAACCTCCCCTGGTGTAATAAGACCCTTTGCCTCAGCATCTGTAATCATACTATAACCAATCCTGCACACCAAAAAAGAAAACAGAATCACAACAATTTTAAATCCCACCAAAATGAATATAGTCAAAGATACTAATATTAACAAATCAACAAGGAACATCAGTTAGTACCTGTCTTTAACACTAGAGCATGGCTCCATCAATTCTAATGTGGCTGCAATACGTCCCACGCAACCATCCACAACATTGTTCAGATATACCAGTGGAGTTTTGCCAATCAACAAAGCGTTAGCAAAAGCATGAAAAGAATAACTGCTACTACTTTGCAACAAAAGTAAGCAGTTAATAATATCTATACTTTAGGGTAGATGGACTTTCTGCCCTTTTTACCCTTTTCGGCACATACGAGGAGTGTTGCTCCAATTTCCTAGGGTCAAGTCTTTTTGAACAGTTGTGTTGAAGGGATAGTTGACGTCCTCCTCCTCTTTGATGATGACCATAACTGAATTCATATCAAGGTCAGTGTTTTCCTTTGACCGGTTCTCTTTAGCCCTATTTATACGAGCGGTCAGGATTTGATCTTCTGAACAGTCATCATCTGAGATATCCTCGTTCATGCCATCAGTATGTACCATAAAGTACATCTTTGATAACCGGTTTTTTACTTCTTGTTTGTGTCTCTAATTCCTTTCCTCACTTTCTTGATCCAGAATTAGGACTTCTTTTCCACTAACTAGCTTGGCCTTAGGAATCAGCTACTTGCCATGGAAACAGGAATTTTCCTCATAGGCTTTACAAATCCTGCATTTGTAAGATTAGGTAGCATAATGATAGAGGAAGGAACAACTAAATATTTGTGTAGGTTCCGATGATCTGATCCAGAGGAATAGCCCAATCCAGTCTTCCCTGTCTGGCTAGGAATTTGAAATGGACTTCTGATTCCTTGCTAACTTTTCCCTAACCCTTGTCTAAGCTGGAAACCCAAGGATATCATTTCCTGACTTGCCGACATTACTTTGGTGGAAACTCTAGGCTTTAAAGCTGGGGCTTTGATAGGTTGATATTAAGTATTGCTCACCTCAAAGGCTTGAAAAGTAAAAGGCCCAATTCCTCCATTGAGACTGATTAGAGGCATATCATTTTGCATATGGACAGGATATTCTGGTTTGGCATTGACAGTTATCAGATTACCGTTGATAATGTATTTGACCTATTGATGAATGGTAGATGGAACTGCTCCTGTCATATGGATCCATAGCCTTCCCAACATCAAATTATATTTTGTGGTGATGTTTAACACTTGAAAGGATATGTAAATTGTATGTGGACCGATCTCCACTGGCAGTTCAATTTCTCCTACAACATTTCGTCGAGATCCATCAAATGCTCTTATGACTATGTGGCTGCTTTGGATTCGATTGGGATTGATCTTCATTATTTCCAACGTGGCATAGGGATAGATGTTCAAGGAAGATTCTCCATCTATCAACACACCTCCGACCACATATCCTGAAGATATCACTGCTATGTGCAATGGCTTGCAATGACCCGTCCCTTCGCGTGGTATGTCATCATCAGTGAAAGATATCACATTGCTATTGAAAATGTGATCTACCAAATGATGAAACTTTTCAGTGTCCACCGTCTTTGGCAGGTGAACTTCTTCTAGTACTTTCACTAAGACCTTGCGATGATCTTCAGAGTACAATACTAAGTCTAGAATGGATATCTGTCGGGGTGCTTCTTTCAATCTTTGCACCACTTTGACTTCATTATGCCCCATTTTACGGAGGAATTCTTGCACTTTCTCCTCGAGCACTTTCCCCTTGGATTTGATGACTGACTTCATTACTTGTTGAGGTAGATAGAACGGGTTTTCCTTTAATATAGCAGCAGTTTGATTTAAAGTTGATCCCTCATCCTCCCCATAGTTCCATGGGACTCTTTTCAGGTTGATAATGGGATACTACTGCGACCTGAATGGCAACACTAATGGTTCTGGTGCAGCCACTTTCAAAGGGTTCTTTACTCCTTTGAACTTCATTCCTTAGATTGCAAGAGGTGTTGCAGACAAGTTTCCTTCAGAGTATATGACTACTATAACTTCCCTCTATCTCTGTGTTCCTAGAGGAAATATCTTCTCTTCTTCAAGTAATACTGTATCATTATTTTTCATTTGCAGGTCACCATTGTCAATCATATTCTGGATTAGATGATGAAGTGCCAAACAACTTTCAGTGTTATGACCCCAAGTATTGGAGTGGTATTGACAAACCCCGATAGCATTAAATCACTTGGAACGTGGATTGATTGGGGGTAATAGTGCTATGATCTTCCTTTCATTGATCAACATCTGCAAAATCTCCTTCATTGGTTGACCCAAAGGAGTGAACTTCTTTTGGTCTATATAGTCCCGACGAGCCTGGGATCTTGCTTTCCTTGTAAGTTTTTCTTCCAAAGTTTCATTCTCTTAAACTTGTTGTTGATTCCTTGTGACAAGTGTCGACGTCGGGATTTTTGAGTGTCCCTTTTCGTTACTTGTTCTTTGGTGTTCTCATGTTAATGTGAGATTTGTTTGAAAAAACAAGTAAAAAAGGTCTGACATGTGTAATGTCGACGATTTGACTTTAAGAGTCGCCATTAGTGTTTTTAATGGTTGCACTAACGCAAAACCAAAAGGTTTGCACACATGACCCAAAGTGTTTTGACATCGCTAGGCAGTCTATGAAACCGAGATTCATTTTGGGTCCGGGGGCTTGATTATGCGGAGGGAAGGTGTTAGGCACCCCCCGACATCTGTGTTACCACGGTGACTGCCACTTTTCAAAAAATTGTTATATGAATGTGTGTGTTTGTGTTTGTGTGTGTGTGGATCAATGTGCAAGTATTTAAAAGTAGTGCGAGGCCTCGTTCGCACCTATATACACAAGGTTTGAATTTTATAGAAAAATTCAGTTTTAACCAAGATATATCAATGAAGTTTTATAAAAGATGTTTTCCAAACCCTGTGCTCAATAGGAATTAAGACCTTTTTATACTTCCATTTTATTATTAAATGTTCGACTTGTTTGCTTTTATTTTCGAGATACGAAGCATTCTCAAGAAAATAATATACAGCAGTGCCGAACTCCTCATGGGCATGACAGCCATTCAAGGAAATTCAGACATTGTAAAATAATGTACAGGCTACTTATAGCTGAAAAATGTCCATCATGGGAACCGAATCTAGATTGAAGAAATCGAACTCTGTGATCGCATGATTCCTAGGCTCACATGATACTGCAGTTTGTATGGGAAAGAAAGCGAGTATATATATATAAAAGTAAATATATATATATATATATATATATGTAGACATGATCAACCACCACGAAGCAACTCCATGGGGATCGAAATGTAAATATATAAAAGCGATAAATATATATATATATATATATATATATATATATATATATATATGGACATGATCAACCACCACGAAATAAACTGTGGGACAAAATGTAAATAAAGCTGTAAAGGCGATCAACTGCCACGAAGTAAACTCCAGGCAGGACGAAATGTAAATAAAGCTGTAAAGGGCCACGAAACGCACCGGATGTGAATCCAGGCTCATCGGATATGTCCGACAACAATTATATATATATATATATATATATAATCGATTAAACGCACTGGATATAAAATCAAGGATCATCAGACAAAGTCTGACCACAGTTTATATATATAAGTATATATATATATAAGCAATTAAACGCTCCAGACCGAAGTCTAGGTTCAATCGAGGCATAACTCGATAATGTTAGTCCATATATGAAATATATACATATGTATAAGTATATATATATAGACAGAAATGAAAACCACGGACCGAAGTTCGGGCAAACACACTCACACGACTCTCAACGTGTACAACAGTGTGTGCTAATATGAGAAGAAGGCTTTATAAAATATGAGAAGGCTTATAGTGGGCTGCCAAAGTAGACTTCTATTGACTTTAAATGGATAAACACTCAGCTCCCGCCGGATAAAAGATAGCTATATGTGAGCTAACTAGTGCTTAGAAGTGAGAAAACACTCAAAAGATGTGTATGCGGAGTAAAATGGACAGGGCTTCCTCGCCTTTTTCCATCCCTCTTCTTCTCAAATGGCTGACCCCAAGGCTTCATATATAGATCGATGGTCGCAGAGTACACTCATGCAGAATGCAGCTTGTACTGCTGTGGGCCGGTCGGTGGTGCATCCGAGCCTCATGGTCACGTTGTCTCGTAGTAGTATGTGCAGTCGTGCACTATAATATCTGCTCAAACTTGCAGAACTTCAATTCGAGCATCCGAATGAGGTATATCTGACCTTCTTCAGACCGCTTGTGTCGAGAGTTATGCAATGACATGGATTAGAGGTTGTACGAAGTCAGGAAGAGGGGTCTATGCCCATGGTCTTCAAGCTTCAAATTCTATCCAAAGTATTGCCACGCGTAATAGTCACTTGGGATTGTCAATCCTCGACTCTTGTGGGACATTGTTGGATGTATGTATGTATGAAGTGTTGAGACAACGTGCCATTGTCGAAGGAACAAGGTGACGTTTGACTCCTCGCCGGGGTTATCGCCGGTTTTAGTTGAAAGTAGATGTTGCTCAGGGTTATAGCTGAGATTGGACTACTTGTTGGTATGCTGTGATATCATCTTGTTGATATGGTAAGATGACATTGTGACTCCTCACCGGGGTTATCGTCGGTTTAAGTGGAAAGCAAACGTTACTCAGGATTACAGCTGAGATTGGATTGCTGCTTGTTTATATGTATCACTTTCATCTATGGATGTTCCTGTCTGCCCGTTGTCAACTCCGGGTCTGAGGTGTGTGTGCCTCGATAAGATGTCTGAGGTTGAAGCTGATAGCATATGTTTGAAACAAGCATTTTCGGGGTTATCATCGGAACTACAATGGCATCTCTTAGGGCTATCACCAAGGATGGGGCTGCTACTCCCAGTGTTTCTCTGGGACTGGAATTGAGCGTCGCGGTGTTATTACTGAGACAAAACTGTCCTCTCCGGTGTTGTTGCCGGTCTTTTGATCTGCATATCTCGGGGTTATCTCCGAGATTGGAAATGACATTCCCGGTGTATGTTTCGGGTTTGATGATGTTCCCGGTTTATATTCCGTGTTAGGAACCGAACTTAGGTAGTATCAAGAAATGGATGTAAAGTCGTCTTTCGTGGTTATCTCCAAAAGAAGAATCTACCCTCCTGCAATGTTAGTAATAAGAGTGCAAAAAATTTCGAGTGTCTACAACAAGGGAGAGGAGACTTGTATGCCCCTGATTGATCAGTTGTCGAGTTATTTGGTGCTGATGTATTACCAGTTCAGAAAGTTGATCAATCCATTCTTTGATAGACTTCATTTCTTGCTCTATCATAAACTAGAATTCTGAATAATCTCACTTATTAGAATTATCTTTGATGCTGTAGGGAGAATCACCTACATATTTGAGGTAATTAAAACTTTCTCCACTCCCTCTGTTGATCATATTGACATTATCTTCCTTGTGTTGAGGGAGAGGGTTATCTTGCACATGTGATTGTTCTGGTTTTGTTACCACAATCTCATCGCTGTCGATCAGATCCTGGATTTTGTGTTTGAGAGACTAGTAATCTTGGGTGTCATGCCCCAGAGCTCCAGAATGATAAGCACATTTCTTGCTTGTATCAAAATTATTTGCGCTTGGATTGGTTGGAGGAATGAACTGGACAATTTTCTTATGTGCCATCAGAAGCTTGAATATTTCCCAATGAGTCCCCTAAGGGTGTGAAAAATCTTTAACGTCTGACCTCTCCAACTTTTTAGAGTGGAGGATTTAAGGGTTGCGCATATGCTTGAAAAGGGGAATAATTTTTCCTTTGGATGGGTAGGTTTTGATTGCCTTTCTGAGTTTATCCTTGCATCACCAAGGATACATCGTCTTCTTTCTTTTTATGAACCCTCTGAGGGTTATTTCCATAATTTCCAACTTAAATGTGCTCAGCCATGGCTTCTAAAATAGTAAGGTCTTTAATCTTCCCAGACTTTAACCCCATCTCAGCCATTTCTCCATGTTTAATCATTTCTGAGAATGGTTTTCCTATGCCTGTCAGGATCCTCTCATAGAAAGGAACTTCTTGTATGTCAATGAAGGTCATTACCATATCAGTTTCTATCATTGATGGGATTACTTGAGCAGTTAGACGTCTCCATCTTTGGGCATATTCTCTGAATGACTCAGTGTTCTGCTTTTTAACTTTAGTAATTTGATATATATCTAGAGCCATTTGTGATTGGAAACTATATTGGTTTAGAAAAGCATGGGCTAGTTCTTCCCAACTATGGATTTTAGAATTGTCCAATCTGGCGTACCATGCTCTGGCCTCTCCAATTAGACTTTTCTGAAATAACTGCATTCTCAGTTTTTCATCCTCGGCATATGATGCGAGTTCTCCAATGAACATTTTTAAATGGGTGTAAGGATCTCCCAATCCGTCATATTTTTCAAAATTAGGAGTTTTGAACTTGTCTGGATAATGAACCCTAGGAAAGATGCAAAGTTCTGAATAAGTCACTTTGCCATATGCTCCAATCTCTTTGATTGACCGGATGGTTTCTTCCATTTGTTAGACTTTCTTTCTAATATCACCATTTTCTTAATCTTCTTTAATATTGGTGATTTCAGGGGTTTTGTTGGATTTTTCAGTTTGAGCTTTAGGTATTTGTACTTCCTTTTCTTTCTTGTCAATATCCTGGCCTCCTCCCTATGCAGAGGTATCTGTTTGAGTGGGTATATATTGACCCTGAGTCTATTTTTTTTTGTTCTTTCAAAAAGTAAACTAATTCTGCTATCTTATTTCTTAGTCCTTCTAACTCCTCTCGAGAAACAGGAGTATATTCAAGTTGGGTACTTGCAGCCATGTCTGAAGGTGGGCTTAGTGCCGTTTTGGACTTTGAATGGGTAACGGGACCAATTGTTTCCCTATAAAAAGATTATGTAGTTTAGTCTTGGTAAACATTAATAGTCTACATGCTATGCAATGTGTCTGTTTTAGGAGTTTTTTTAATGTTTTCCTGCAAAATAGATGTCAGTTGTTTTGATGACAGGATAGCATGACATTTTTTGATAGGGAATGCAATGTATATTTACATTTTTCTTTTTTATTTACATGGAATCGTAATTTACATTGAATCAAAATTTACATGGAATTAAAGGGGAAAGGTATGAAGAGACTCCCCTTCATGTTTGGTTTATCAGAGGCTGACCTATCTTAGACTACCCTCGTGGCTTTTCGACATGAAGGTCCCCAGATCATCGTAATTTACTAGATCGGAAGTTAATATGATCTTTCAATTGGAGCGGATCTGAGTGATGCCTTTCCTGAGCCTCGCGGGATTATTCTCTATTGAGTCCAATAATCAAATACTGACGGTTTTGCCTCCTGGTGGAAGAATCACACAACATACATTCACATACATCGTGTCTTACCGTATGAAATGATGACATTTTGCGATGCACTAATACAAAATGCATTGTGCGAGGAACTAAAGTGCAGTAAATAAAGAATTCATTTACATCCATTCAGTGTAAAGACAACATTAACACACAAGCAGAACGGATTTTTGAAAAGTTTGAAATGTGGCTTAAGACCTCTACTGTCCCCAGCAGAGTCGCCACCTTTCAACGTCGGGAAAAATTTCCTTTCTTTGGAATTCCTCTTTTTTACCCTTTATGTTTTCTATTTGTTGAATTTTATTTGAAAGGGAGAGTTTGAAAAGAGTCCAACACAAAATGTCAACGATTTGAAAATTCAAAGTCGCCAGTTGGTAGTTTTGAAATGGTTGTACCAACTTAACCGAATTTGAAAAGGTTTATACAAAGGCCTAATTGTTGGACTCTGTTTAACAGGCCTTGGAAACCGAGATTCATAGAGTTCGGGGGCTTGATTAAGCGGGGGGAAGGTGTTAGTGTAAGACCCCAACTTTTATGAATAAAGATTAAATTTTCTCTAAATATTATTCTTGAATATTAAGGTGTGGATTTGATATAATGTTATAGTTGTGGGTAATATTTACAAATTTTGCAAAGTAAGCAAGTTGTCATAAAATATTCGATTGGTCGGGGAATAATCGTTTTATCAGGGAATGTTCGTACGACGGCACAATAATTGGTGGACCCCACAACGAAATTACTGTTAGAGTTAAAAAATAACAGAAATATCTTTTTATAAAAATAACGACGAAAGTTTTACCGTTAACTGTTGAAATACCCGGTGATAAAAGTACAGTAATACGCGTGGTTGCATAGTAGCACACGGTATTGATTATTGATGCTTACATGAGAAGTCACTCATTTATACTCAATTATTGCTATAGTAATTACTGCATAGTATCTCACGTTATTGATTCAATTATTGTCACAATATTTTATATTAATAAATCAATAATTGAGACGACAAAGTTATTCATATTATTATTTGCATTATTGACAATGTCTAGAAAGTTTTGTCGAGGAAAGGGTTTGGTCACCTAATTACGCACCAATAGGGAGAAATCCTTATCGGAAAGCCCCCTCTTTCTTGGGAATGATCTGGTTGTTAATATTGCAAGTTATAATATTAATGATTAATGTTATTAAAAATATATTTTGTGAAGCCAAGTGAATTGAGATAAATAGAGAGGATTTTTATGAAGTATTTGTTGTAAGTTTGGTGTATTATATGGACCCCCACTTACCCATTTTTCAAAATTATCAGAAGAAAGTTATATATATATATATATATATATATATATATAATAATGTGGGTGAAAGTGGGTGTGGTGTGTGTTACTGTGTGGTAAGATATATATATATATATATATATATATATATATATATATATATATATATTTTATAAGTTTTATTTTTATGAAAATAGAATATATTATATTTTATTATGCATAGTGTTTGCATAGTGTTTATATAATAAAATCAAAATTATTTTCGAATTAATTGTCATGCTTAGTGAATCCTTGGTTAATTGTAAGGCGTCCATGATTATTTTCTAAATAGTATCCTTCCATTCTCCTATAAATAGGATGTTTAGTTTAGAATTGAAAATCACACCAGAATCAGATAATTCTTCTTCTATAATATTGAGTGTATTTCTTTCGAGTTTTAGGAAGCTTTGAGTGTAGAAAATAGTACAAGTTTTCTTCAAGAATATCCCCGCCTACCAGTCAGAAGTACTCTCTTTTTAAGGTAAGGGGTATTATTTATTTCATATTCGCTTACGATATTATTTTTTGTATTCGTAAGGAATATTATTTTCATTCAATATTCGTAAGAAATATTATCTTCGATCAATATTCATAGAAATATTATCTTCATTCAATAGTCCTAAAGGATATTATTTTTGTTCAGTATTTGTATGAAATAATATTTTCTTACATACTCTGTAGTATGTAAGTAATATTATTTCGTTTCAGATTCCGAATTCTACACTCATTTTGTTAAGTATTACTTCTATACTCCATGAAATTAGTGGAATATCCTTGAAATTTGTGTTTCATCTACTATCTTTTTATGGAAATATTATTCTGAGCATTCTTGATAATTTTTAATCTTTTTATGTCGGGGTACTATTCACGGGGTACTATTCCCGAAGTACTATTCACCCGGGTACTATTTACCCAGGGTACTATTCATGATAAAAATTGATTTCTTTTCTCTCCAAATTATTTTTAATACAATATTATTCTTGAATTTTACCCCACAAAGCAGTATCATGTTGATAATTTGGACAATTATTGAATTCTGGATAAATTGAATTATACATCTTTAAAATTTATCCTTGCTCTCATTTAATTAAATTCTTATATCATTGTCATCATCCTCGTGTTTATATTGTGATGAAAGTCATCTTTGGCCCGTAGTGCATAGATGAACTGTTGATTGGTATGATTATGACCAGGGATTATTCGGTATAATCATGATATGTAATGTTACAAATAATGTGATAAAAGTCATCATTGGCCCGTAGTGCATTGATAGAGAGTTCTTGGCATGATCATGACCATTGGTTGCCCAGAGTGCATGGATAATTTGTGGATGTGATACTAATGAATATCTTTGGCCCATAGTGCATGGATAATTCAGTGATGTGGATTATTTATTGAGTTAAGTCGCAACGATAAAATTGATGATAAACTTTTTAAATCATAGAAGATAGTAAATATCATGCTCTACTTGACTCTTCTAATGGATTGTTTGTTCCGCTGCAGTTAAACTTGTTGTCTATTGTATTCTATCAGTTTAACATTGTTGAAGGATAACGATAATTTATTCTGCATTATCTTAGTCTTAATATTTCTTACTGGGCTAGTTGAGCTCACCATTTTGCTTTCATTGTTCTCTTCAAGAAATGAGAACGTAGTCGGAACTAGTCGGGGAATGGAGTGACGGTCCGAGATGGTGGTTGTAGTAGTCCTCACTATTTTATAAAATAGTGTGATAATAATTGTAATGAGGACTCCATTTGAGTTTGGATATTGTCTAGAAGACAATATTCGTGTTAAAACTCTCATCTATGTTGTATAATTAAGTTTATATTTGTATTTTGTACCATGTATTTGGCGACTCAGAATGGGTGATGTATTCCTATTTTGGGGACGTCACAGTCAGGCACACCCCGACTTCCGTGAAAACAAGGTTACCGCGTCTTTTCAATTCCCTAATTTATTTAAGTGTGTGTGTGTGTGTGTGTGTGTGTTTATTAGGCCTAAGTGCATTATTTGGAAGTACTGCTATGCCTCATTTGTACCTATATACAAAGGGTTTTATTTGCATAAAAGTTCAATTTTATGCAATATATGCAGAAATGATGTTTTGAAAATAGGTTTTCAAACCCTTGTGCTCACATAGTAATTGAGGCCTTTGATACTTCCATTTTATTCCGTATTCAGCTTGATTTGATTTTATTCTTGAGATGCGAAGCATCTTCGACAAAATAATATACATATAAGTGTTGGGCTCCTTATGGGCATGAAATTCGTCGAAGGATGTCCAAACACCATAAATAACTAACAAGCTAGTTGTACAGTTGAAAAAGGTCCATTATGAGAATCAGATCTAGATCCGTCAGCTGAATCTTAGATCTCAGGCTCCTAGGCTCACATAATAAAAACTAGAAAGAAAACTATAATGAAATAAATCTTAGTCATTCTAGCTCAACGGTTCCAGTTTACAACTTTTGAACCGGTTAAAAGTTAGATATGGTTAGATTTAGATAAATTTAGTCCACAAATTTAAATACTATGGATTTACATTGAATGAACAGTTAAAACAGATATTTAACACAGTAAACAGTTAATATATATATATATATATATATATATACAATAGAAAGCTTAAAATCTAAATAAATCATACAGTGTGCTGCAAAGAAGGCTTCAGACCGCTTTTAGAGCTTGAAAACTCAGTTTCCACTGGTTAAAATTTGATATGTCATAGAATATATGTATACAAGTGTTTAGACAGAAAAATATTAAAGTTTGGAACACTATAGGAGGGGTTAAGAGCTGAAATGAACAGAGTTTTCTCTCATTTTTCCTTTTTTTTCTTTTTGGCCAATGGAGGGGTCTATTTATATACCAAAGTAGCCGTGGGTCTACCTGTGGGTGCCCGGGTGGACCCGGGCCCTGTTGGTCCCGTTGTCTCGAAGTACGTGCATTCGGGCAACCGCGTAGTCTGCTCGAATCTTCATAACTTTCAATCTGGGAATCCGATGGAGGCGTGCTATACCTTTCCGAAAAGCCCTTGACGAGAGCTGCACAATGATATGGGATTTGATATTTTCCAAATCTAGGAAGCTGGGTCCATGACCAAGTTTTCGAGTCTTTGCAGTACATCCGTTGAGTTGCCTTGTGTTGTTTTCACTCGTGATTGATATTATGGTTCTGCATGACTTCTTTTGCAGTGATTTGGGCAGAATTGATGTTAATTTGGTAAAATAACTATTTTGCCCCTCCAAAGTTGGTTCCGGGCTTGATGCAGTTGTAGCTATTTTTTTCTCAAGGTTGTCTCCGAGATTGGACTACCGATGACTTTTGTCAGTCCTCAAGGTTGTTTCTGAGGTTGGTTTGATGTCTCTCGGGATTTTCTCCTGGATTTGATTTGATCTCCCGGGGTTGTCTCTAGGGCTAAATTTGATTTCCCGGGGATGTTGTCGGGGTTTGACTTGATTTCCCGGTGTTGTCTCCGGAGCTTGACTTTATCTCCCGAGGTTGTCTCCGGGGCTTGATTTTGATCTCCCAAAGTTGTCGTCGGGGTTTGATTTGATCTCCCGGGGTTGTCTTCGGGGTTTGACTTGATTTCTCGGGGTTGTCACCCGGGCTTGACTTGATCTCTCGGGGTCGTCTCCAGGGTTGATTGGATTTCCCGGGTGTGAGACCCCAAATTTTATGAATAAAGATTTAAATTTTTCGAAATATTTTTTTGAATATTATGGTGTGGATTTGATATAATGTTATAGTTGTGGGTAATATTTATAAATTTTACAAAGTACATAAGTTGTTATATAATATTCGATTGGTCGGGGAATATTCGTTTTAACAGGGAATATTCATACGACGTCACAATCATTGATGGACCCCACAACGGAATTATTATCAGATTGAGAAAACGACAAAAATATTTTTATGAAAATAACGACGGAAGTTTTACCGTTAACTGTTGAAACACGGTGTTGTTAAAAGTACGAAGTCTGCGTGGTTGCATAGTAGTAATACCGGTATTGATTATTGATGCTTACGTGAGAAGTCACTCGCTTTTGTTCAATTATTTGCTACAATAATTGTGCTGTGATAGTATCTTACGTTATTTGATTCAATTATTGTCGATATTTTATATTTTATTAAATCAATAATTGAGATAACAAAGTTGTTAATATTATTATTTGCAATATTAATGATATCTAGAAGTTCTGTCAAGGAGAGATTTAGTTACCTAATTGCGCGCCAATAGGAAGAAATCCTTATTAGAAAGCCCCCTCTTTCCTGGGAATGACCAGGTCGATTAATAGTGTGAATTATAATAATGATGATGAATTTTATTTTATTATTATTATAAATGTAATAAAACAGAAAATTTTTATATAAAATAGAATACTTTTTATAAAGTTTTGTTTTATTTGATTATAAATAGAATATAATATATTTTATTATGCATAGTGTTTGCATAATGCCTGCGTAGTGTTTGCATTGTAAAATCTTTTTATATAAAATAGAATACTTTTTTATAAAGTTATTTGTTTTATTAGATTATAAATAGAATATATTATATTTTAATATGATAGTGCTCAAGATAGTGTTTGCATAGTAAAATCTTTTTTTTATATAAAACAAAATACTTTTATAAAGTTATTTGTTTTATTAGATTTTAAATAAATATATAAAATATATATATATATATATATATATATTATAAATAGAATATATTATATTTTATTGCATAGTATCCTTCCCATTCTCCTATAAATAGGATGCTTAGTTAGAATTAAAAATACACCAGAAATTCAGAGAATTCTTCTTCTATAATCTTGAGCGTATTTCTTTAGAATTTTAAGAAGCTTTGAGCGTAGAAAACAGTATAAGTTTTCTTTAAGAATATCCTCGCCCTACCAGTCGGAATACTCTTCTTTCTAAGGTAAGGGGTTTATTTCTTTCGTATTCATTAAGAGAATTATTTTCTTTCAATACTCGTAAGGGGTATTATTCTTTCGTATTCATGAAGAGAGTTATTTTCTTTCAATACTCGTAAGAGTTGTTATTCCATTCTTTATTATTATGTTGGAATAACTTTGTTTGTGCTGATCTATCGCATGCACAGTGAATTCTTACGTTATTCCATTCTTTATTATTCATTGGAATATCTTGTATGTAAGGTTTCTGCATTTGACTGGTTCCATTCTTTATTATTACATTTGAATAACCTATTTTGTGCGGATTACGCATCACCGGTGAATTCTTACATTATTCTATTCTTTATTATTCTCATTGGAATAACCTTTCTATGTGGATTACCGCATGCATGGTGAATGATCCTTCGTATTCATCCCTTATTAAATTATGGATATGATCTGTCTACGAGGATTACCACATGGCGGGCAAAAATTCATTTACAGTTTCATATATTCTATTATACTTAGTTGGTTAAAGTTTTGGCTTTTATACTCCATGAAATTAGTAGAATATCCTGGATATTTACGCTTCATCCAGTATCTTTTCATGGAAATATTCTTCCGAGCATTCTTGAATTTTACTCCACAAAGAAGTATCGTATGTCGACAATTTGGACATTTTAATTTACGGATAAACTAAAATTTTAAATCTTTAAAATTTATCCTTGAACTTGTTTTATTGAATTATTGTGTCATTGTCATCATCCTCATGCTTATATTGTGATGAAAGTCATCTTTGGCTTACGTGCATAGATGGACTTGGTATGATTTATGACAATGGATTATTCTAAGATAATCATGACCCAGTAATGTTATAAATGATGTGGTAAAAGTCCTCGGTGGCACTGTAGTGCATTGATGGGCGCTTTTTGGTATGATTATGACCGAGGATTATTCTAAGATAGTCACGATCATTGATGATTTAATGAATATCCTTGGCCGTGAGTGTGTGGATGACTCGATGATGTGGTTTATTTATTGTCGAGTCTCAAATGATAAAAATTGATGAAAACATTTTAAATCATAGAAGATAGTAGATATCATGCTCTACTTGACTCTTCTAATGGATTTCTTATTCCGCTGCAGTTAAACTTGATGTCTATTGTATTTTATCAATTTAACATTGTTCAAGGCTAATGATAATTTATCATGCATTATCTTAGTCATAATATTTCTTACTGGGCTAATTGAGCTCACCCTTTTGCTTTCATTGTTCTCTTCAGGAAATGAGAACGTAGCCGGGACTAGTCAGGGAACGGAGTGATGGTCCGAGATGGTGTATTAGTAGTCCTCACTATTCTATAAAATAGTGTGACAAATAATGTAATGAGGACTCTATTTGAGAGTGGATATTGTCTTGATGGCAACATTCCTGTTTAAACTCTCAGCTATGTTTTGTCGTATATAAAACGACGGTTGTATAATTAAGTTTGTATTTGTATTCTATACCATGTATTTGGCAACTCAAGATGTGTGATGTATACCTATTTTGGGGGTGTCACATCGGGGTTGTCTCCGGGGTTTGACTGGATCTCCCGTGATCGTCTCCGGGGTTGGATTTGATCTCGCGAAGTTGTCTCCGGGGCTTGAATTTGATGATTTTGACTTTCAAGGTTGTCTTTGGGAGATAAAAGATTATTCTGCTATCCTGTATGGTTAATGACAAGAATGCAAAATTTCAAGTGTCTATATATATATATATATTATTGTCTTATTAAACCGATAAACCCCAAAATGCATTCGAAATATAGAATTAAGTTTGATTTTTAAAAATCAATTAATCAAACATATTCTCAAATTCAAAATTAATTTAAATCATTTAACTTTTGAAATTAAATCTTGCAAGTATTATTTAAATAGTAGACGATTTTTATGAGTTTATTGTCAAGCTAGCAAATAGCAAAGTAACGCCCAATAACTGATTTGATTTTACGATTTAAAACTAAATTAATACACATTAATTTTGAATTAAAAATATTTCAACTTTATTCTAAAATTCTATGTATATTTAAAAAGAGAAAGAATGTGTGTATATATAATACATTATCAATATATTAAATTATTTGTACATGTAGTTTTATCTTAACTAATGACATTTGTAAAAGTATAAAAAGTTTTTACTATGTTGTACTTGATGCAATTTTTTTCACATGTCTCATGCGCAAATCTGTGTAAAAAGGTCTGGAATGTTCCCATAAAGACAAATAATATAATAATAATGAAAATAATTGTAACTAAGCGACACAAAAACTCTCTATCATACATGTTGAATTTATGCTATCTACTACTCGTCTACTACGATATGTTAATTGATGGGTTGATTTTCTTAATATATTAAAAAAAAAATTGACTGGACTTAGCAGCCTCTATAGTTAATAGACTAAAACAATATTTGGAATATTTTAAGTTCTATAATTATTCAACAATGTTAATATCATATAAAAAAATACATAATATATATACATACACACATACATATATTGTGATCCCCAACCCGATATATATATCATCATAGAGATGTATGTATAAGATATATATATATATATATATATATATATATATATATATATATATATATATATATATATATATGTGAGTATTATGTAATTTTTTTTATATGTGATAAGAGCATTATTTATAATTATTCCCCGCATTACTCGCCCTAAATCATACTCTATGTGTAGCCCCTACTCCCTAGCAACTATTTTGCACATAGCATTTGGCTTTTAAGGATAACATAAGTACATTTTTTTTATATAAATTAAAAAAAATAGAAGAAAGAATAAGATATTTTCAAATTTAACTATATCTATATAATAAAACACCCCATTTTGAATCTTTTATTTAACAAAGCACAAGAACGGTTCAGATTTCATCTCAATTCTTTCAACTTAATCTAAAGTGTGACACCCCCAAAATAGGTATATATCACCCATCTTTAGTCATCAAATACATGGTACAAAATTCAAATACAACTTAATAATACAACTGTCGTGTAAAATACGACAAAACATAAACTGAGAGTTTTAAAATGAATATTGTCTTCTAGACAGTATTCAACTTAAATGGAGTCCTCAATACATTTATTATCACACTATTTCATAGAATAGTGAGGACTACTAATGCTATCATCTGGACCGTCATTCCGTTCCTCGACTAGTCCCGGCTACATTCTCATTTCCTGAAGAGGACAATGAAAGAAAAAGGGTGAGCTCAACTAGCCCAATAAGAAATATTATGACTAAGATAATGCAGAATAATTTATCGTTAGCCTTCAACACTGTTAAACTGATAAAATATAAGAAACATCAAGTTTAACTACAGCGGAACAAGCAATCCATTAGAAGAGTCAAGTAGAGCATAAAATCTATTATCTTCTATGATTTAAAAGGTTTTTCATCACTTTTATCGCTGAGACTCATCTTAATAAATTGTTGGAAGAATGCATATTGTGATTTAATGTTTAATGTAAACGCTCATGATTATGTGTAAAGTCCTTTAAGGAATATATGTACAAGGACTTACTGATAGATCAAAATTGTTAGGTTGATCTTAGCCTTTAATGTTCACTTGTATAGATAAAGAGATCAAATATGTTAGGTTGATCTATGGCTAGAAAGAAATAGATAGGCTTTGAAGAGAATCATAGTCTATCCGGCTAATCAACAGAATGCAGAAGCTAAGGCAGGATCGTAGTGCTGAAATGATCGTAGTGCATTTGCCTTTAAAGGAACTCTTCAGAAATCGTAGTGTGGTCCAAACGTTTGCCAAAGCTAACTCAGAGATCGTAGTGTGCTCTCGAAACGTTGAGTCTACAAGACGAGCAAGTGATGATCGTCGTGTGAAAAGATCGTAGTGTGCAAATCCTTGCAAGAAATCGTAGTGTTCTCTTAAGAACAAACACCAATATGACAAGACACTACGATATGGATAGTAGAGTGTCATCTGCCTTGTGTCAGAAGCATCGAGCCCTAACTTTTGTTTGAAGACAAATTCCAACAAATGTGGAATGGGTTTTGAATGTTGAAGCACTCACTAGTCCAAACGGTCCAAAAGATATCCTTAGTATTGATCAAAAGGAACGTACTCAAGAAGCTAAGAAAAGGACCATTGGGCAGAGGAAAACACCTTTTCAGGTGTTAGGTGAGAAAGCAGTCTGATGTGTCAGTGGGCCAGAGTGAAATTCAGAAGATGTGCAGAAAAGTCTCCATCAAAGTTTAGAAAGGTCAAACGCATTTAATGCTTCTTCAAAAGGCTTCAACGGATAGATTTCAAGATCACATATATACAGAACACAGACAGATGAGAAAAATAAGCAAGTATTGAACAAAAACGTGCAAGAACACTCAACGCTCAACTCTACGATCTGAGAAAAAGAGAAAGCTTGCTCAGCTACTCAGTTCTTTCAAACAAGTGCTGAATAACAACTGAGTAGTACCAATCACGATCTCAACAACAACCAATCAACTGAAGTGAGAAGTTCCAAGTCTGAAGGACTTAAAGAGTTCTAAGTGAACTGTAAAGAACCAAGTCTGTTGGACTTGAGGAGTTCAAGAGTGAACTAAGAAGTGCCTAGACTGCTAGTCTAGAAGGAATCTGTGAGATTTAAGAAGTGTAACAGACATCCTTAGTGGATTTCCTACTCAAGGAGGAGAAGAGTATATTAGGAGCTTTTAGTGCTCTGAACCACTTAAAACTACTGTGTCCATTATAACTGCTATAACTGTCATAACTGCCTCACTCTCATTAATTCAAGATATCTCAAAGAAGGTTTATCATATACTCATTCTACTGTGCATTAATCACAATCATACTAACGATTTTAAAAGAAAATTTTTTAATTATCTATTCAACCCCCCCTTAGATATCTATTGTGCCTCCGGGAACTAACAATTGGTATCAGAGCAAGTTCTATAATACAACCTACAAAGCTTGAGTAGATCCAATGGCACACTTACCAATCGAATCAAAGACTGGAGGAGGCAGCAAGCCACCTATGTGCAACAAAGATAAATTCGCTAACTGGAAGGTTAGGATGCAAGCTTACATGGATTCAATAAATGAAGATCTATTTAAAACTGTTCAAAATGGGCCCTACGTTCCTACAAAGCTTGCACCAACTACAGATGACCCAAATAGAGTACAGATCAAGGTCTAAGGAGAATGGACAGAGAACGAGAAGAGAGTTGTCCAGCTTTACAAAAAGGCCAAGAACATCCTATTTCAATCATTAGAAGATGATCTATTTGAAAACGTGGTCAACTGCAAAACAGCAAAGGAGGTTTGGGAAGCACTGCTCATTATGCATGAAGGAACAGAAGAAGTCAGAGAAAATAAACAATCTCTCCTGACTCAACAATATGAGATGTTTGCTCACGCTCAAGGAGAGAACGCCACCGCCACATACTGAGAGATTCAATATTCTCGCTCAACTCTCTACGAGCCTATGGAAAGATCTATCCAAACAAAGATCTGATCATAAAGTTCATGAGAGCTTTACCAAGCAAGTGGGATGCCAAAACCACTGCCATAAGAGAATCAAAGAATCTACATGAAATGACTGTTTAACTGTTATATGGCAACCTTCTCACGTACGAACTGGAGCTAACACAACGAGCAGAAATGTTGTCTGAAGGAAGAAAGAAGGATAAAGGTGTTGCTCTCAAAGTAATCGAAAACACCTCCAAAGTCAACACTGAAGTTGATTCTGACTATGATGAAGATGATGATGAGGACTTTGCAATGCTGGTTAAAAGACTACGAAGATTCATGCGACAAGGCAAAACCAGCAAGCCAAAGAAAGTTAGCAACTACAATAGCCAGGAGCAAATGAATGACCTATGCTACAACTGCAAGAAACCTGGTCACTTCATTGCCAATTGCAACAAACCTCTCAAAGAAGAACTCAAGAAGAAGTCACATGCAAGGAAGGAATACAAAGGCAACAAAAGGCCATTAAAGAAAGACAAAGGCCTTGTAGCTGGAGGATCGTGGAGTGACTCTGATAATGACTCAACTCCAGAATCTGGAGACTATGAAGATCCTCAAATGGCTAATCTCTGCCTGATGGCCAAAAATGCAAGGGACAAACAGAACTCCAACATACATGAAGTAAGTATCGATGAGGTATTTGACTTCAACTCTTCTGATGTAGATATTGATGACCTTAGAACAGCATTACATGGCATAACATCTGATCTGCAGCAATACATAAAGTGGTTTAGAGTTCTGTCTAAAGACTATTCACTTCTTCAAAAGGAGAAAGAAAAAGTTCAAGAGGAACTGGAAACAGCCCTTCTTAGTACTGATTCTCTCCCCAAGTTTATGTTAGGTTTGTAATATTCATGTGCGCAATCAAATTGCAAAATAATGCGGAAGCGTGTAAAAATCAGAGTTTAAAAATTTTATAAACCATATACCCGGATCACCCTTTATGCATAATTATTAATTAAACGAAAAGATAAAGAATAAAATCATACCCTTGAAGATCGAGCTTCCTCAGGTACAAGTTCACTTCCAAATCCTTTCGCGTTCAACTTGAATCCACCGGGTTTGATTCCTTCCTTTGATCAACGTTAGCCACCCAAATGTTTGGCCTCTAGAGGTGATCCACCAAGGAAGAAGAAAATTCAAGAAGAAGGGGTGGTTGGCTAAACCCTAGTTTTTCTATCTCTATAGAAAAGGTGTACTCCCAACAACTTGGAATTATTACGTATGTTGAAAAAGTCAACAACCCTTAACACCCATAATAAGACTCCTCTTATTTATAGATGTGGGCAACCCACCTTAACAATTAAGGAATTTGGTTTTAATTAATTAAATTCTTTTAATTAATTAAGCTCCCTAATCTTATTAGGGATAATTAATTAAACTCCTTTAACTAATTTTCCTTCCTAATCCAATTAGGAATAAATGAGAGTACTTATATTAAATTAATTCCTAAACTCTTTTAGAAATTAAAATAATAATAATTGTAATAATATTAATAAGACTCCTCTTATTAATTTATATTTAATATTTCTAAAAAATATTAAATAATAATATTAAGCTATTTAATTTATTCTATCACCATAGATTAAATTAAATATACTTAACATATTATTACGATTATGCCATTAACTTCTTAAATAATTATTCTTCCTTTTTATGGTGTGACCCTTTAGGTTCTCCATATTAAACCTAGGTTGTGAATAAATCAATTAGAACAATTCTAATCTTATTTAAATAAATAAATTAAATAATTAATTTATTTAAATAAATAATATTTATTCTACAATATAGGGATAAGCCTCCCTAATGATCAACGACTTTCCGGATAATATAGATTTCAACATTAATCATAAAAGAACCTTTGAGTAAATAGTTACCAGACAATTCAATCCTTCCACCATACAATGTCCCAATTAAATATAAGACATGGAATTATCGTCAAGTCTTATTTTATTTAATTATATGTATTTCGATCCTTAAATGCACAACTCAAATAAATGCAAATTAGAAACTCCTTTCTAATTTCATTTCGCTTCGCCAAGGACTATTGGGTTGTCATTTATCGAATCACATAGGACATTTTCTTCTTTTATTAGAAGTGGTAGGTTCTTTATTGATCATACATTATCTCCATGTATACAATTTATTATACCCAAGCATACCCTTTGATATACCCTAAGGGTTTTAAGGAATAAGTCAAAGTATAACTCATCATACACAAGATACTATGATGATCTCAAGTCCAAGGATCACTTGTACTACTATCACTATAGAATTCCTATTGACGAAGTGCAAATAAAACTCCATTAGGTATTCCTTAGCAAGCAACGTTCAAATGAACTTATTCTCTAATAAGCACCTACATACTTGCTTTAGTGTCTCCACACAAATGATCATGAGATCAATCATCCTCATCCAATGAGCAAGCAACGTATGTACCAATCTATCTGGATTCACTAATCCCCAATTTAGTAATCCAATGATTGAGAACTATTTTAGTTTTAAGCTTTCTAAGAATTTAGATCTCATTAGAATGATCATCATCATTATTCTAAAAGCATTGCTTAAAACTATGGGTTTATCACATATTATAAAACAGCATCATGTAGATAATTAAAAGCCTTTAATAAATTAATACTTTTTATTAATAAATGAATAAGATTGTTACAAAGTATATGCTTTATCATCAAACATGATTGGCTTGTGTGCATACTACTTTCAATCTCCCACATGCACTAAAGCCAATCGCCATTGTATCTTATACTCTTCTTCTAAGTGACGATTATCCTGCGTTGTTGGATAAGCTTTAGTTAATGGATATGTAATGTTGTTCATGAGAGTCCACTATTTCTATAGTGATTTCCCATCTTTCAATGATTCTAATAATCAAATGAAAGTGCCACAACACATGTTTAGATCCAAGATGAGACTTGGGAACTATTCCTAGTTCGTAATGAACTTTTAATCCAAACAATCAACTTGCGACTTCATTTATAGCTATATACTTTGTCTTTATCACTAAACCAAAGAACTCTTTCTTTGTTTGGAACCTTTCAATTCATCGCACTTTGCTCAAGGTAACCCTTTACCTTAAAGTGGATTTTTCGTCGTCTTGGTACATTCGAAAAACTTGAGTCTGTTAAGCCCTCTAGTTTTAATTTAGACCCACCATGAATATGATCACATCCTTAGTGTCGGTTAAGCACTTTAAGATATTTTCACTGACTCATAGTGAACTTCTCCAGAATATAACTGATCAACATCAGGTCTCGTACATTTCATTGCATACATGATTGTCACTCATGCGACCTCTCTTTTCAGGAGTCTGTGGGGACTATTAAGAGAGAAACACTCCATAGCTCATCGACATGAGACATCTCTTGGAGTTTGCCATGCTAAACAACTTTAGCATCAAATGAATATACGTTCCTTGGGTTAAGTCGAGCATCCTCTTGTATCTATCTATATAGATTTTATCCCCAATTAAGATACTCGTCCCAAACCATTCATGGAGGAATGTTTAGACAACTTTATCATTACTGATTGTAGCATTAGTATGTCATTCCTTATCCGTAGTATATCAACATATAATATTAGGAATGTCACGACGCTCCCAATCGACCCTTTTTTACACACTACTTAGAAGTCTTACCTCATCGAATGTAACTCTGGATCATCATCTTCTATGATGCGTACTCCTCATCATCATCATCCATGATGAATCCATACCTCCTAGGTATCTTCGGTACTATTCAGTTACGATTGATTTGTGGTACAATAGGTCTATCTACAGGTTCCTCTTATTTGACTTATAGTATTTTGTGGTTCTTGAGCTCTTCAGGATCTATTATCCTCCCACTAGCCCCTTCAATGATAAACACATTTGTCTTAGAAGGCAGCGTGTTTCACAATAAACACCTTTTGCTAAGTAGGATTATAGAACATATACCCTAAACTTACTTTAGGATGTCCCACAAATTGTACTTGTCAAATCTTGTCCCAAGCTTATCCTTTGAAACCTTTTCACATAAGTTGGACAACCCCTTATCTTAACATACTTAGGATTAGGAATCCTCCCTGTCCATAACTTTTATGGAGTCTTGGGGCCGGATTTTGAGGTTACCATTTTGTAGATATGCAGCCATTTCTAGGACATGATCCTAGAAGGATACTGGAATGTAGGTAAAATCATTATGGACCGCACCATGTCCAACAAGGTATGATTTTTCATTCAGATACATCAATCAATTATTGCGTATCAGGATGTGTCCATTATGAGAAAAATATTTGAGATGATCTAGAAACTTATTGCATAAGTATTTATTCCTTGATCTAATCAAAGAATTCTAATACTTTATCTATTTATTTCACTTCTGAATTCTTTGAACCTTTCAAATAATTCATACTTGTATTTCAGAAAATACACACATTCAACTCTTTGAATGATCATCTCATTATACTAGTTTGTTCAATTTGTAAAATATATTTTTCACGTAAGTCAAGTATACAAAATCCATTAAGTAATATTCCAGTTCTATACAAAACATTATTATTATAAATAGAACAACAATTGTTCTTAATTATAATACCAAAGATTTCATTGTCCAACAATAAATTGGAAATAATATTTTTAACAAGAATTGAAATACAATAACAACTTATTGACTTAATAGATTTTCTCCGTAGGCATTGCTAAACTATAAGTTTCTATGGCTAATGTGGCAACCTTTGCTACATTTCCCACACATAGGATTACTTATATTTGTTTAGCTTTTCTACTGCTTGGTCCTTCATAAATCTATATTTATGATAACCAAAGTCGATATCCAATATCCAAGTAGAACCTTGACTTAAAGAAAAATTTATTTTAAATCATGAACAAATTTGTATTTATAACCGAAACTTCACTAAGCTTCTTTGGTTAGCCTCTGCAAGACGCTTCTCACAGTTTCTTTCCAGTGTCCAGGCTTATTGCAGTGGAAGCAAACTCCTTTGCTATCCTTATCAGTTTTGTTCTTATTATCCTTTGTTTACACCTTTCTGTTTACCTTCTTTGACTCGTTCTTCTTTTCAGAAGATCCTTTGGCCCCTACCAGTAAGACTCGGTCTTTCTTGGTTGAAAAGTGACTCTCAACATTTTTCAACATGATAAGCAAATCAGCGAGGCTGGTATCTAGCTTGTTCATATGAAAAATTCACAACAATTGTGAAAGGAGACTAGAGTGAGTGCAAGATCAAATCTTGGCTCAAATCTCCATCCATGACAAAACCCGTTGTCCTAATTGATCAATCAAATTGATTATGTTAAGAACCTTTTGTCTGTACTATAGTGCCATTGGCCATTCTAGATCGGAAGAGCTCCTTAGATATCTCGATATCTATCGGCCCTACTTTCCTCACCATCAACTACTTGATGTGCGGTGAATATAGTAGGAGTATCCATAGTTTCATCTTTGTTTGAAGCTCGTTACTTTCATGGATGTGAGCATGATGCATTGAGCCAATTGTGCATCATCTTGCCACTTTCTAAAAGTAGCAATGTCTTCCTCAGAGGCATTATGCGCAACCATTCTTGAGGATAGGCGATTAAGGACATAAGATAGCTTTTCAACTATGAAAACTATTCTCAAATTTCTTAACCAATCCGTTTAATTGATTCCGATTAAATAACATCTAATATGTTTCGCAGTGATAGTAATTTAGACATTGTAAAATTCTGTAAATGAATTTGTAATTAACAACATTTTAACATACATTCTATTATTAATTACCAAAATAATTTAGGTCTTGTTTTAAATTGGTATCTCCCACTATTTTCTTCAAACTATATTACCTCACTTATATAGTTTGGCAAAATCTAATTAAAGATTTGCTAGTGAGAATAAGGATCCCATTTCAAATGTATATAGCCTTGTGGTGACACAACAAACTATATATAAATAAATAGGTAGACAACTTTTGTCAATTACATCAACTATGCAACTCCTTTTTTTTTGCCTCTTAGATTATTTTGATCAAGTGGTGGCACATCCGAATCAAAATTATCCAAGTTAAGTCCCACCTAGCACTCCATATATTCAAAAAGAAAAATATCATCCTTGTGGTGACACAACAAAACAATATTGTTCAATTTTCTTTATAAGCATCAAATGTGATAAATTAACATCTTAAATACTTAATACTTGCCTTGTGGTGACACAACAAACTCATATTAAATATTTAATACTCTATTAATTTTATCATGCTAGAAAGGCTTACGCTCGATATTCCAAATATCTTTGAACGCTTAGGACTTAATATAAAAAAATTGAGGTGTTTGTTATTAATTTGTCTCATCTTGTTTAGCGGCATTTGCACATATATATATAAAATACGCCGCGTATATTAATGAACATGCGAAGCATGTTTGCATAATATATAATATATATATAATATAAGCATGCACATATAGAATACTATATTCTACCCGGATTGATTATGGACTTTTATTCTAGTTTGGTTCACTAGAGCCACCAAGTGAACCAAAAAGGTCAAACCCTAGGGGTGCAAGAATTAATATTTAAATATAACTATTACATTTAAACCCGGGCTCCATTACAAACGGGTCTTCCAGCGCTCCTTGTCCCTTGATCTCTAATTCTTCAAAATAATTCTAAATATTCCTATTACAAAACTATTTAAAATAAATAGAAACCTTGATCAGCAGTCAAGGGGAAGTACATAGGAGGGAGATAGAATTTACATTAAGAAAAATTAGAGAAGACGAGGTACGCAGACCCCATTTAATAAAACTTATACATTCATGCATCCAACTAAAATAAAATCCAATCGCATTGGTCAATAGTCCATAATCAATCCCATTTATTATCATACACATCACCATATGTATCAATAAATAACATTCATCTTATGAATAATAAACATTTAATATATATATTGATATCATTTAATGGGCAAAATTTAGTTAATATAAAATCTATTTTTGAATCAAAATAAACTCCTTTATTTTAATCAGATTTAAATCAAAATAAAACTATTTTATTTTAATTTATCCAATTTTGAATAAAATAAACTATTTTATTTTAATCAAAATATTTAATCAAAATAAACTCCTTTATTTTAATTAATTATGGAATCCAATTCCATATATATAAAAATCTTTAATTAAAATAAACTCTTTTATTTTAATTAATTATGGAATCCAATTCCATGTAAAAAAATATTTATTAAAGGAAACACGGATATTCTTTCCTATTCACAAATAAACTTCTTTATTTTGAATAATATGAAATCATATTTCATATCTAAATAAACTCCTTTATTTAAGGAAACATGGATTCTCTTTCTTATTCACAAGTAAACTCCTTTATTTTGAATAATATGAAATCTTATTTCATATCTAAATAAACTCCTTTATTTAAGGAAAGATGGATTCACTTTCCTATTCACAAATAAACTCTTTTATTTTGAATAACATAAAATCTTATTTTATATCTAAATAAACTCCTTTATTTAAGGAAACATGGAATCCAATTTCAACTCTAATTAGTTATCATGGAATCCAATTCCAACTCTAATTAGTTAGCATGAAATTTAATTTTAAAATTAAAATAAACCTATTATTTTAAAATTAAAATAAACTTTTATTTTAAAATTAAAATAAACCTTTTATTTTAATTATAAAATTATTGAGAATAATATATATATATATATATATAACTATTATATATATATATAATAACAAATATTTTATATATATATATATAATATACTATATATATACATAATCCAGCTTGCTTTTCATAAAAAAAAAACGTGCATGTCCAAAAAGAATTTCGTTATCCGTGCATGTTGCCATTGAAGAAATAAAGCAACGGTTTATTTCACCAAGCAACCAGATTTTCGGTTTTCAAAAAATTTGCAACGGTTTTTTTTTTTTTTTAAATAATATGCCCTCGATTTCCGTATGGTGTTCAAAAAATTAACTTATTATATGCATGGCTCACTAATTCCTTGGTGATGATGATATATATATATATATATATATATATATATATATATATATATATATATTTTATTTTTTTAAATTTTATACAATAAAATTATGCCCAATTAAATTGTTTCTAAACACATATCAATATACATATCAAATCGAACAATTAATAATTCGCATAAAAGTTTGGCTCGATACCACCGTTAGGTTTGTAATATTCGTATGCCATGCAATCAAATTGCAAAATAATGCTAAGCGATGTAAAATCGAGTTTAAAAATTTTACAAACCATATACCCGGATCACCCTTTATGCATAATTATTAATTAAACGAAAAGATAAAGAATAAAATCATACCTTGAAGATCGAGCTTCCTCGTGTACAAGTTCACCTCCAATCCTTTTCGCGTTCAACTTGAATCCACCGGGTTTGGTTCCTTCCTTTGATCAACGTTAGCCACCCAAATGTTTTACTCTCAGAGGTGATCCACCAAGGAAGAAGAAAATTCAAGAGAAGGGGTGGTTGGCTAAACCCTAGTTTTTCTATCTCTATAGAAAAGGTGTACTCCCAACAACTTGGAATTATTACGTATGTTGAAAAAGTCAACAACCCTTAACACCCATAATAAGACTCCTCTTATTTATAGATGTGGGCAACCCACCTTAACAATTAATGAATTTGGTTTTAATTAATTAAATTAAATTTTTAATTAATTAAGCTCCCTAATCTTATTAGGGATAATTAATTAAACTCCTTTAACTAATTTTTCTTCCTAATCCAATTAGGAATAAATGAGAGTACTTATATTAAATTAATTCCTAAACTCTTTTAGAAATTAAAATAATAATAATTGTAATAATATTAATAAGACTCCTCTTATTAATTTATATTTAATATTTCTAAAATATTAAATAATAATATTAAGCTATTTAATTTATTCTATCACCATAGATTAAATTAAATATACTTAACATATTATTACGATTATGCCATTAACTTCTTAAATAATTATTCTTCCTTTTATGGTGTGACCCTTTAGGTTCTCCATATTAAACCTAGGTTGTGAATAAATCAATTAGAACAATTCTAATCTTATTTAAATAAATAAATTAAACAATTAATTTATTTAAATAAATAATATTTATTCTACAATAGGGATAAGCCTCTCCTAGCGATCAACGACTTTCCGGATAATATAGATTTCAACATTAATCATAAAAGAACCTTTGAGTAAATAGTTACCGCACAATTCAATCCTTCCACCATACAATGTCCCAATTAAATATAAGACATGGAATTATTTGTCAAGTCTTATTTTATTTAATTATATGTATTTCGATCCTTAAATGCACAACTCCAAATAATGCAAATTAGAAACTCCTTTCTAATTTCATTTCGCCTTGGCCAAGGACTCTTTGGGTTGTCATTTATCGAATCACATAGGACATTCTCTTCTTTTATTAGAAGTGGTAGGTTCTTTATTGATCATACATTATCTCCATGTACAACTTATTATACCCAAGCATACCCCTTTGATATACCCTAAGGGTCTTAAGGAATAAGTCAAAGTATAACTCATCATACACAAGATACTATGATGATCTCAAGTCCAAGGATCACTTAGACTACTATCACTACAGAATTCCTATTGACAGTGCAAATAAAACTCCATTAGGTATTCCTTAGCGAGCCACGCTCGATGAACTTATTCTCTAATAAGCACCTACATACTTGCTTTAGTGTCTCCACACAAATGATCATGAGATCAATCATCCTCATCCAATGAGCAAGCAACGTATGTACCAATCTATCCAGGATTCACTAATCCCCAATTTAGTAATCCAATGATTGGGAACTATTTTAGTTTTAAGCTTTCTAAGAATTTAGATCTTATTAGAATGATCATCATCATTATTCTAAAAGCATTGCTTAAAAACTGGGTTTATCACATATTATAAAACAAAGATCATGTAGATAATTAAAAGCCTTTAATAAATTAATACTTTTTATTAATAAATGAATAAGATTGTTACAAAGTATATGCTTTATCATCAAACATGATTGGCTTGTGTGCATACTACTTTCAGTTTAAAGCTGAAAATAAGCTCTTGAGACAGGCAAATGAGCTCAGTGCACAAAGAAAGTCTAGTCTAACCACTAAGATTGAGGGTCTAGAAAAGACAGTCTCTACATGGAATAAATCCTCTTCATCCATGGACTTCTTAACCTCTAACCAGAGAAGTGTCTCTGATAGAACATGGTTAGGCTTTGGGGAATCTACCTCAAAGTCATGTATGGAAAAAGTAAAGGAAACTAGCACTGGTAATGCTTCAGATTTCAGTAGAGACATTATATTTGTGAAATCCTCATAGAAGGATGAGCCTGTCAAACCCTGCCCAGCTGATTCAATTCATATTCCCAGAAGTAAAGGATTTCATACTGGTCTAGGTTTCAGAAAAGAGAAGAGTAATCTAGTTACTACTTATCAACCTCGAAGGATCGTAGAGTCTAATAAAATCAACTCCACGAACCAACCAGGAAGATACAGTAGAAGTAAGATACACTTCTCATAAATAATGAAACAAGAGAACACATGGAAAAGGGAATATCAGTCTAGTAGAAGGATAACCAATTACCCACAAAAGTCTAAATGGAGAAAGAACTTTCACACAAACACAAACACGGAACATAACAAATGTTTTGTGTGCGAGAGAGTTGGCCACAAGGCTGCAAAGTGTCATTATAATTCCATGCACGTGAGACCCAAAATCAAGCAGATTTGGGTCCCCAAGGGTACTAACATAGTAGGACCACTGCAAGTATGGGTACCAAAATGAAGGTTTAATGTTTCCTCAGGAAAAGAACTCCACAAAAACAACATGGTATCTGGATAGTGGATGTTCAAGACACATGACTGGGAACAAAGCCCTTCTGTCTAACTACATAGAGAAGGAGGGTCCCTTGGTCATCTTTGGAGACAACGGCTCTGGCAAGACAAGAGGCTATGGCTCAGCTGGAAATGGTGCAGTATCCTTTAGCAAAGTGACCTATGTGAAAGGACTACAACACAATCTTCTAAGCATTAGCCAACTCTGCGACAAGGGTCATCAAGTAAATTTTCTCAGCAATCAATGTCATGTCCGAGACCTGAAGACATCTGTTGTAAAGCTAACCGGAACAAGAGAAGGAAATGTCTACACAGTAAATCTTGGAAAACTGAGCTCAAACGAGACAATATGCTTTCTGGCTAAAGCATCTGAAGAAATGAGCTGGCTATGGCATCGAAGACTGTCTCATCTCAACTTCAAAAGCATGTCTAAATTAGCTTCAAAAGATCTAGTTGCAGGCCTACCCAAGATCAATTTCATAAAAGAAAGGTCGTGCAATGCTTGTCAACTTGGAAAATAGACCAGAAGCACATTCAAAAGCAAAACTGTCAATTCAATTGACAAGCCTTTGCAGTTGCTACACATGGATCTTTTTAGGCCAATTCCAATAACGAGCCTTGGAGGAAAGAGATACTCTCTAGTCGTAGTCGATGACTTCACCAGATTTACATGGGTGTTCTTTCTAAGCTCAAAAGATGAGACAAGTTCCCAGCTGATCAAGATGTTCAAGCTTGTGATGAACGAGAAAAGAGAGAAAATCAAGGCTATAAGGAGTGATCATGGTAGAGAATTTGACTTCTCAGAAATGGATCAATTCTGCACAGACAATGACATTAGTCACAACTTCTTAACTCCATGAACCCCTCAACAAAATGGAGTTGCTTAGAGAAAGAACAGGACATTAATAGAGGCTGGAAGGACTCTACTAGCAGTGGCTCATCTGCCTGAGTACTTCTGGGCAGAAGCGGTCAACACTGCATGTTATACTCAGAACAGATCACTCATACACTCTACGATCAAGAAGACTCCCTATGAACTGTGGAAAGGAGGAAAGCCTAGTGTCAACTACTTTCATGTCTTCAGTTGTGCATGCTACATTCTCAACAATGGAAAGCAATACTTGACAAAGTTTCAACCGAAATCAGACGAAGGAATCTTTCTTGGATATGCCATAGACAGTAAGGCATACAGAGTGTTCAACAAGAAGACATTGAGCGTTGAAGTCTCGATTCACATCATCTTTGATGAAACAGACCTAGAAAAAATAATGCCTCAAGTCACTATGACTAATAGTTCAGACACTACGAACGAGGTCGTCGAGCCCAATACTACGACCGTAGTGCCTGACAATGAAATCGTTGAGCAAGGGAATGAGATCGCAGAGAGGCCTATGGCAGACAACGAACCTCCACATCAAGAAGAAGAAATAGATCTTGAAGATCTGAGATAAGAAGGCATAAGAACTGATGTCCCAACAGGAAGCAGATGGGCAAGAGATCACACTCAAGATCTAATCATTGGAGATCCGAATGCAAGAGTCAAAAGAAGAGCTGCTACTCAAAATGATTGCTTCTATCTAAGCTTCCTATCTCAAATAGAACCGAAGAAGATAGAGGATGCTATGGAAGACTCCAGCTGGATAGAGGCCTTGCAAGAAGAACTTAATCGGTTCGAGAGAAGCAAAGTATGGAGATTGGTTCCAAGACCAAAGAACCATCCTGTAATTGGAACCAAGTGGGTTTACAAAAACAAGATGGATGAAGATGGAGTCATCACCAGGAATAAGGCAAGACTAGTGGCCAAGGGCTACTCTCAGGAAGAAGGCATTGACTACGATGAGACCTTTGCACCTGTTACCAGATTAGAAGCCATCAGAATATTTCTTGCCTTTACTGCTTATATGAAATTCAAGGTCTTTCAGATGGATGTCAAGAGTGCATTCTTGAATGGTGAACTTCAAGAAGAATTCTATATAGAGAAGCCTCCAGGTTTCATCAATCCATCTCTTTCTAATTATGTCTTTAGATTAGACAAAGCCTTATATGGTCTTAAACAAGCACCTAGAGCATGGTATGAAACACTGACTAACTTCCTTATTGAAAATGGATTCACTAGAGGTAGAGTAGATACCACATTATTTCGTAGAAAGCATAAAGATAAAGTCCTATTAGTTCAAATATATGTTGATGATATTATCTTTGGGTCTACTGATGAAAAGTTATGCAAGAGATTCTCCAAGCTTATGCAGAGCAAGTTTGAAATGAGCATGATGGGTGAGCTGAACTTCTTCCTTGGACTGCAAGTAAAGCAGACTGATGAAGGAATCTTTATCAACCAAGCCAAGTACATTAAATACGTACTTAAGAAGTATGGCTTGGAATCAGCCTCTCCCATGAAAACCCCAATTGCTCCTGCAACCAAGCTTGACAAAGATGAAAAAGGTAAAAGTATTGATATAACTCAATACAGAGGTACGATAGGCTCTCTTTTATATCTAATCGCGATGAGATCCGGATATAATGTTTTGCAACATACACATTTGTGCTAGATTTCAAAGCTAGTCTAAAGAATCTCATTTAACTGCTATAAAGAGGATTTTCAGGTATCTCAAAGGTACACCCCACTTGGGGCTTTGGTATCACAAGGAGTCCTCATTTGAGCTAACAGGATACACAGATGCTGATTTTGCAGGCTACAAAATTGATAGAAAGAGTACCGATGCTTTTGTCAATTGCTAGGAAGCAGACTTGTGTCTGGTTTAGCATGAAGCAAAATTCAAGTGTCTACTTCAACCGCGCAGGTTTGAATACATTCTTTGCAGCGATTCTTTGTCTTTCGAGATCTTATGGATGAAAAATCAACTAGCAGATTATGGGTTTGAATTTAAATCCATTCCTATTCACTGTGATAACACAAGTGCAATTGCTATAACTCATAATCCTGTTATGCATTCTAGGACTAAGCATATAGAAATAAGGTATCCCTTCATTAGGGATCATGTGCAAAATGGAACTATATCTTTACAATATATCCCTACTGAAAATCAACTTGTTGATGTCTTTACAAAGCCTCTAGATGAATCCAGATTTAACAAGTTAATAAGTGAGCTAAGCATGCTTAACTTACAACCATGAAAAATATGCTCTAGTATGTGCTAACCATGCAGGTTTAAAGGCTATGTTCGAAATCATAGACATGATCAAAGAAAGACCACGATCGTAGAACCGAAGTGTCATAAAATGACAACGATCGTAGTAAAGACTCAACGATCGCGGTGCAGACTCAACGATAGCAGAGTTACATCAAAACCAAAGGAGCACCCTATGATGATCAAGTCTCAAACAAGGCAATCTCTCTATTAAGTACCTCAGGGACAAACCTAACCCTTGATTCAATCAATGAGGTTGACCCTTCTTGAGCTACCTTAAACTAAGAAAGGTTCATCACAAGGACTTGATCAGACTCTACGATTGATAGTCAGACTCAACGATCACAGTTCAGACTCTACAGCTCAGACACGATGACTGCTACACATACTCAATGATGGAAGAACAGACTCAATGATTCGAAGGACCATCTTAACGATCGTAGTCCTACTAAAAAATACATTAGCTCAAAAGGAGTTAAGGGCAATTCAGTACAATCCTTCTCTGTCAAATACGTAGAGCCAAGCAAAATTCGACAACTGTCCCACTAAGAAAAATGGAGAGAGGGAAGTTACAAGTACAAATTAAAATCATCTTTTTGAAATCTAAAGTTCAAAAGATCATCTCTCTCTTCCTCTCTCAAGCAGAAACCCTAAATCAGTAGAAAGCTCAGTCAGTCCCACCTCCTGCAAAGAAATCAATGGCAGCTTCCATTGCTATCTCAGGCTACAGACTCTGCTTTGATGAGTTCAAAATCAGCTGAACCCCAATTTCACAAGACTTTGTCGCTATTGAAGAAGGCAGGTCTCGAAGAAGCCTTGGGTACAGACACATTGATCTACCCGAAGCTAGTAAAAGAATTCTACAATAACGGGGTATTTGAAAACAACACCATCACTGCGAAAGTCAAGAACGTTGAAATCAAACTAAAGGCTGAGGACATGAATCTAGCCCTAGGTCTCAAATCTGAAGGGTATCCGTCCATAGATGGCATATACTTCCATAAGGGTCTCAAAAAGATGCATCACAAGAAATCACCCTCTGTCAAAGGATACAAGAAGAAGGAGTTCCCACAAAGGTATGAATTTCTAGCTGATATTATTGGAAAATGTATATGTTGCAAGAGCTCAGGTCATGACTCTGTGAATGAGGTGCAACTCAAGCTCATAACTGTCATATGTTATGGAATACAACTCAACTATGGGGCTCTACTACTTGAATGGATTGGGAAGTGCTTAATCAACTCCAAGAAGACGAAGAGCTCTCAGAAAATGCTCTATGGGCGATTTATAAGCATTATACTACAAGCTGCTCTTGGTGACTTAATTGAGGATGATGAAGGAGAAGCCCTCAATCCAAATCGTCGAATGACTCAACAACTATTTGAGAACTGTAAAAGGAATCCAACTGAAAATGTACAGATGATGTCTGAATCCAGTGGTAGAACTGGTGAAATAAAGGGATCAGGAGTGCCAGAAAATATGTCTATTGTCAGAGAAACTGAGGAAGAAGAAGAAGAAGCTAACAAAGAAGAACTCGTTGCTTTAATCAGAAAAAGCAAAGGGAAAAGGAAGCTGAAGGCCAGAACTACAGAAGAACCTCAAGGATCCACTACTGATAAGCCCGTAGAGTCCTCAGACATTGAGACTCTAAGGATCCTAAGAAGGAAGGAACAGCAGGCTGAGGCAGAAAAAGATAGAACAACCATATCTCAGCTACTGAAGAAGAATAAAATCAGCCACAAGACCAAAAGGCCATCAATCTCCTCAATTGTAGAGTCTCTGTCGATCGTAGAGACCAGACCAAACAAGGAAGTAGCTGTAACAAACATTTTGGCTGATCAGAAGGATAAAACTGAAGAGAGTCCTAAGGCTGTGGCTCAGCCTAAAAAGCCAAGAAGGAAACTGGTCAAGAAATATATTCTTGTCAATGAGAAAGCACTAAAGAGGAAAGAAAAAGAATTGACTGTTGAAAAGGAACCAGCAAAAAAAAGCCAAATAGTGAAAGCTCAAACTGAGGGGGAGACACCTAAAGATCTAATGATAGAGGATATACTTATAGAGGGGGAGATGGATGAAACTCCCATTATAGAAAGTGCCCCAGTTGAGGGGGAGCTGTTAATCATACAAGAGGACGATCATACTGAGGGGGAGGCTCATGAGATCCCCATGACAGAAGAAGAGGTTCCTGCAGTCAAAAGGGGAGAACCAGTACAAGAACACCATGAGGCCATTGACATAATGGAATCCTCAAACGAGAATAGAGAAGAAGATGAAGACGACGAGGTCGAGATCATAGCAGTAGGCACAGATGGGTACAAAAAAGCTAACTATGAGCAACTGTTTGCATATCTACCTATGATGCCTTTCCATCAAGCTCAGATTCTAAACTCTTGGAGTCACATGTTTTGGAGCTTCAAAGAGTATCCGGCCATCTTAGTACTAGCTAATGGATTCCCGTGAAGAGTCAACTTTGCTAAGAAGCTACTCACCAACACCTATTCCTCAAAGAACAAATCTGAGGTACTATCCATCCCAAACCATTTCAGAGTTAATCACTTACCATCAGCTTCACTTAATCTATTTTATGAATTCCCTCAATGGTTGGAAGTAATTCTTCATTTGCTAAACCAATTTCCGATTCAGAATTCCAAAATTCTGTAACTTAGGAACCAAATGCGACCAACTTCATAATGTTCCCACATCCCATCATCTCTACGATCACTGACTTGAACTCCACTATAGAGTCTACACCTCAAATCGTAGAGCCATCAACCTTACATATTCAAACCCAGGCCCCTCCATCAGATATTCCCTCCTCATCTAGCAAAGAATACTTCAATCTTAATCTTTCCCTCTACTCTTTGCAAGATAAATTCAAAAGCACATCACCTCCCTCCTCAAAATTTCCCCAACTGGATGAGATACTTTCAGAGCTGCCCACCAAAGCTGAACTGTCAGCCATGTCTAAGGAAGTGATCAAGGAACTCGATGAAAGCCTTGAAAAACACACTGAACTCATTCAGATGAGATTAACTACAATGATCAATGCTGCAAATAATCTCCCAAGCTCCCTAAACTCTACGCTCTTTAAAACGCTTAAAGAGATCATCAAGGAAATGATTCAGAGCATAAAGGACAGGGATGACATTCATTTTCTAGCAGCCAAAAGACACAGAGATGTTGTTCTTGTTCTACAGTCCACTCAGGAAGCCCAAAATAAACTGATGATGGAGAGCTTCCTCAATCTGCAAACTGTAGTAAAAGAGTTCCAACAATTTTACGTCAGCCAAGGTAAACAGACTGACAACTTGCTGGCCGTTCTTTAACAACGGGAAGCTCGATCTAAAGCTCGATCACAGAAAATTGAGAAGACATTGCTCAAACTAAGAGTCAACTCAACGAACTTGTCCAAGGCATGACTCGCCTCTCCGAAGACATTCGAACCCTTGATGCTGACATAAAGGGGGATAATAAAGGAAAAAGAGATCAGGGAGGCAAGGGCAGAGGCAGAGGACAATTCTAAACTCAAGCCTTGAGGAACTCGCCTGCAAGGAAAATCACCCAGCAGACTCCACGATCTAGCCATCAGACTTAACGATCTGATCAGCAGGAAGTTTTAATAGCTCAACCATTAAGTAGTCAAAGGCCTTCTCCCAAATCTCATGAGGTGACAACAACAGGCCTAAGGATGCTAATTGGAGATCCTGCATTCATGAATAGGCATGATCACAATCCAAGACTAAGCCCAAGTGAGCTGGAAGATTTGGCCAGAAGAGATGAAGCAAGCAGAAAGAGGAGAGCTAAGGAATATGCAAATCCTCCAAGAAACAAAAGGCCGAAGAAATAGAGATAAGTTGAGTTTTTAAGTTGTATTGATGTAGTCAAATTTAAATGTAATATCTGTCTTCATACATCAATAAAATCATGCTTATTCTCTAGAAATTTTAGTTGCTCACTGAAATACTAAGTCATGTTTACTTTGCTGCAATTGCATATAAAATTTAATAATCATGATAACAAATCTCCTTAGTTATGTCAACATCAAATAGGGGGAGATTGTTGGAAGAATGCATATTATGATTTGATGTTTAATGTAAATGCTCATGATTATGTGTAAAGTCCTTTAAGGAATATATGTATAAGGACTTAGTGATAGATCAAAATTGTTAGGTTGATCTTAGCCTTTAATGTTCACTTGTATAGATAAAGAGATCAAATATGTTAGGTTGATCTATGGCTAGAAAGAAATAGATAGGCTTTGAAGAGAATCATAGTTTATCCGGCTGATCAACAGAATGCAGAAGCTAAGGCAGGATTGTAGTGCTGAAATGATCGTAGTGTATTTTCCTTTAAAGGAACTCTTCAGAAATAGTAGAGTGGTCCAAACGTTTGCCGAAGCTAACTCAGAGATCGTAGTGTGCTCTCGGAAACGTTGAGTCTTCAAGATGAGCAAGTGATGATTGTCGTGTGAAAAGATCGTAGTGTGCAAATCCTTGCAAGAAATCGTAGTGTTCTCTTAAGAACAAGCACCAATATGACAAGACACTACGATATGGATAGTAGAGTGTCATCTTCCTTGTGTCAGAAGCATCGAGCCCTAACTTTTGTTTGAAGACAAATTCTAACAAATGTGGAATGGGTTTTGAACGTTGAAGCACTCACCAGTCCCAACGGTACAAATGATATCCTTAGTATTGATCAAAAGGAACGTACTCAAGAAGCTAAGAAAAGGACCATTGGGCAGAGGAAAACACCTTTTCAAGTGTTAGGTGAGAAAGTAGTCTGATGTGTCAGTGGGCCAGAGTGAAATTCAGAAGATTTGCAGAAAAGTCTCCATCAAAGTTCAGAAAGGTCAAACGCATTTAATGCTTCTTCAAAAGGCTTCAACGGATAGATTTCAAGATCACATATATACAGAACACAGACAGATGAGAAAAATAAGTAAGTATTGAACAAAAACATGCAAGAACACTCAACGCTCAACTCTACGATCTGAGAAAAAGAGAAATCTTGCTCAGCTACTTAGTTCTTTCAAACAAGTGCTTAATAGCAACTGAGTAGCACTAATCACGATCTCAACAACAACCAATCAACTGAAGTGAGAAGTTTCAAGTTTGAAGGACTTGAAGAGTTCTAAGTGAACTGTAAAGAACCAAGTCTGCTGGACTTGAAGAGTTCAAGAATGAACTAAGAAGTGCTTAGACTGCTGGTCTAGAAGGAATCGGTGAGATTCAAGAAGTGTAACAGACATCCTTAGTGGATTTCCTACTCAAGGAGTAGAAGAGTGGATTAGGAGCTTTTAGTGCTCTGAACCACCTAAAACTACTATGTCCATTATAACTGCTATAACTGCTATAACTGTCATAACTGCCTCACTCTCATTAATTCAAGATATCTCAAAGAAGGTTTATCATATACTCATTCTACTGTGCATTAATCACAATCATACTAACGAGTTTAAAAGAAAAGTTTTTAATTATCTATTCAACCCCCCCCCCCTTCTGGATATCTATTGTGCCTTTGGGAACTAACATAAATAATCCACATCATCGAATCACCCTTGCACTACAGCCAAGAATATTCTTTAGTATCACGACCATAAATTATCCATGCACTACAGGCCAAGGATATTTGTGTATTCATCAATGGTCATGATCATGCCAACAACTGTCCATCAATGCACTATGGGCCAATGAGGACTTTTACCACATCATTTGTAACATTACGGTCATGATTATACCGAATAATCCTTGGTCATGATCATACCAAGTCCATCTATGCACTCTGAGCCACGAGATGACTTTCAACATAATATAAACATGAGGATGATGACAATGATATAAGAATTCAATAAAACAAGTTCAAGGATAAATTTTTAAAGATTTATAATTTAATTTATCCAGAAATCAATAACGTCCAAATTGTCAACATGATAATGCTTTGCGGAGTAAAATTTAAGAATAATATTGTACCAAAAATAATTTGGAGCTAAAACGAATTAATTTTTATTATGAATAGTACCCCGGGTGAATAGTACTAGAGTGAATAGTACCCCGTGAATAGTATTTCGAGAATAGTAACCCCGTGAATAGTACTCCAGCACGAAAAAGTTAAAACTTATCAAGAATGCTCAGAATAATATTTCCATGAAAAGATACTGGATGAAGTGCAAATATAAGGATATTCTACTAATTTCATGGAGTATAGAAGCCAAAATTTTAATAAAACGAGTATAAAATTCGAAATCTAAAATGAAATAATATTACTTACATACTACAGAGTATGGAAGAAAATATTATTTCAAACGAATATTGAAAAAAAATAACATCCCTTACCTTGAAAAGAAGAGTATTCCAACTGGTATAGCGGAGATATTCTTGAAGAAAATTTTCACTGTTTTCTACGCTCAATGCTTTGTAAAACTCTAAAGAAATACGCTCAATATTATAGAAGAAGAATTCTCTGATTCTGGTGTGATTTTCAATTCTAACCTAAGCGCCTATTTATAGGAAAATGCTAGAACGCCATAGGACACTAAATTAATAAAATATTAATTTATATAAAAAAATCTATGCATATTTTCTTGACCAAAACTCAGCCACCACTAGTGGGCCCCACCAAAATCAGCAACTTTCCACACCAACCAAAATGTTGGGTCCACCATGTTTTTATTAAAAATATTTATTTTTTAAAACTTCAATAATTCATAAAAAATAGCCCTTTTATCAGAAAAATACGAATTTGATGTCCATTCCACACGAAATCGAATTCTCTATATCTTTGCAGAAAAAAGTTTTTCCAAATACCAAACAGAAAATATCCAAAATCCACAAATGGATGATTTTTAACACCTCTTAAAATTCATAACAAATCATACGCTACTTTTTAACGATTCAAAATTTGTGGACATATACTCAACTTATATATGTATAACATATCTAAAAATCACAACGATCCAACGGTCGGATCAAAATTATAACTCACGCAATAGAGCTTTAAGATCACTGATTTGATTTTTAATACCTCTAATCCGACAAAACACCTCAATATTAATTCCTTCATTTATATCCACATAAAAATTTATATTTCCTTATCATATAAATCAATAATTAATTATTCATAAATAATATTGCAGAATCACAATTATGACAACCATGTCGTTCCCAGGAATGAGGGGGTTTTAAAATAAGGATTTCTCCTACTTGAGCGCGTAATTAGATGACCAAACCTCTCCTTTAAAGAACTTTCTAGACATTGCCAATAATGCTATCTAATAATATTATTGAAATAATATGAATTATTGATCTGATAATGGAAAATACTGTGCAGTGACAATTATTGAAACAACAATAATATAAAATATCAACGTAGCAATTATTGAATCAATTAAATAAAATATTGAACAATAATTAATGTAACAATTATTAAGTAGTGACTTCTTACATAAGAATCAATAATTCAAAAATACTATGCAATACTGCGTAGTATTTCTCTCTGTGTAACAACACGTATTCGTATTTTAACCACCGTGTATTCAACAATTGTTACTTGTAATAACTACTGTAGATTATTTATATAAAAAGATATTTTTGTCATTTTCTCAATCCGACAATAATTTCGTTGTGGGGTCCACCAATGATTGTGCCATCATACGAATATTTCCTGTTAAAATGAATATTCCCTGACCAATCGAATATAATATAACAACTTGCGTACTTTGTAAAATTTATAAATATTACTCACAACTATAACATTATATTAAATTCACTCCTTAATATTCAAAAATGTTATTTATAGAAAATTCATCTTTATTCATAAAAGTTGGGGTCTTACAACCTCCCCTTCTTATGAAATTTTGCCCTCGAAATTAGGGTACATACCTAGTATGGTGAATAGGTGAGGATACCTTAATTTCATTTCAGATTCTAACTCCCAGGTCATTTCCTCAACATTGTGGTTTCTCCACAAAACTTTAACTTGTGGTATAACCTTGGAGCGTAAAATATGCTCCTTCTTATCCAAGATTTTAACAGGAACCTCTGCATACGTTAAATCTTCCGCTATTTCATCCAGTTCTAACTCAATAATGTGGTTCGGGTCTTTCACATATTTACGTAACATAGATATGTGAAAAACGTTATGAACACGAGACATACTTGGCGGTAAGGCGAGTCTATAGGCCACAGTTCCTACTCGTTCGAGGTTTAAAAATGGGTCAATGTATCGAGGATTGAGCTTTCCTCTATTTCCAAATCTCGTAACTCCTTTCCATGGAGTAACACGTAACAACACATGTTCTCCAATATTGAATTCCACGTCCTTTCGATGAAGATCAACATAACTCTTTTGTCGATCTTGTGAGGTTTTTATATGTTGTCGGATCGTTTGAATCTTTTCCGTAGTAATACGTACCAACTCCGGTCCCAACAACGTTTCTTCACCCACCTCATCCCAGCATACTGCAGAACGACACTTTCTTCCATACAATGCCTCGAATGGAGCCATGCCAATACTTGCTTGATAATTGTTGTTGTAGGAAAACTCTACCAATGGTAAGAACTTGTCCCAACTTCCCCTGAAGTCAAGGACATAAACTCTTAATAGATCTTCAAGAGTTTGAATAGTCCTCTCTAACTGCCCGTCCGTTTGAGGATGATAAGCTGAACTAAATCGTAAATTCGTGCCCATAGCTTTTTGCAAACTAACCCAAAATCTTGAAGTAAATCTTGGGTCTCGATCAGAAACTATGGATACTGGCAAACCATACAACCTTACAATCTCGTTTATGTACATACGAGCAAGACGTTCAAGTGTATAAGTTTCTCGTATAGGTAAGAAATGAGCCGACTTGGTCAATCTATCAACAATGACCCAAATCACATCTAAGCCTTGAGAAACCTTAGGAAGACCAGTAATGAAATCCATGGTAATGTGCTCCCACTTCAATTTTGGAATTTCAAGTGGTTGCAATGGACGTTTTAGTTCTTGATGCTCCGCCTTGACTCGTTGACAAGTTAGACACCTTGAGATAAACTCCGCGATCTCTTTCTTTATATTGTTCCACCAAAATGTATGTCAAAGATCATGTTATATTTTGGTACTCCCAGGATGGATTGCAAACGGTGTGTTGTGCGCCTCCATCATGATTTTATACTTTAAGTCAGGTCATTAGGAACACAAAGTCTGGAGTTGACTCGAAGTATTCCTTCTTCATCGATTCTTGCTTCTAAGATAGCACCTTCTTGCACTTTCTTCCTTATCGCATCGACTCCGTGTTTGTGGCTTGAGCAGCTTTAACTTTATCGATTAAAGTCGGTTCTACTCGTATATTGGCCATCATCACATGGGTCCCTGGAGTCTTTAACTCTATCTCCATCCTTTGCAAGTCATATTAAATGGGCCTTTGCATTGACAATATCGCACTCGTACCCGCATATGATCTTCTACTCAATGCGCCAGCTACTACGTTCGCTTTTACCAGGATGATATTGAATGGTATGATCATATTCTTTCAATAGTTCAAGCCAACGTCGTTGCCGCATGTTGAGTTCCTTTTGGGTGAAAAAATATTTGAGGCTTTTATGATCTGTAAAGATCTCCACTTTCTCCCCATACAAGTAATGCCTCCAAATTTTAAGTGCGAAGACAACAGCTGCCAACTCTAGATCATGAATAGGATAATTCCTCTCATATTCTTTGAGTTGCCGAGAGGCATAGACTATGACTTTCCCATGTTGCATGAGAACACATCCTAACCCTTTGAATCAAGAAGCATCAGAGATGACAAATCCCTCCGAGCGGATGGTATTGCCGAGCAGTCTTTGAAATGAGTCTCCTCTTGAGTTCTTGAAAACTCTTTTCACATTCCACGCTCCAACCGAAATTTGTATCTTTCTGAGTCAGATGAGTTAATGGAGTAGCGATTCGAGAAAACCCTTCTACGAACCTCTGATAATAACCAGCTAAGCCGAGAATGCTACGTACTTTGGTCACTAATTTAGGTTTCTCCCAGCTTTGAATAGCTTCAATCTTTACCGGGTCAACAGATATTCCATGACTTGATACTACATGCCCAAGGAATGCTACTTCCTCAAGCCAGAACTCGCATTTCTTCAACTTGGCATAAAGCTTGTTTTCACGAAGCTTTTGGAGTATCAGCCTCAAGTGTTGCTTATGATCTTCACAACTTTTGGAATATATAAGGATGTCATCAATAAAGACAACCACAAAGTGATCCAAATATTCCTTGAATACTTGGTTCATCATATCCATGAAGGCAGCAGGAGCATTAGTCAATCCAAAAGACATGACTAGGAATTCATAATGCCCATACCGAGTTCTGAAAGCCATCTTTGGAATGTCATCGGTTCTAATCTTTAACTGATGATATCGGAATGAAGATCGATCTTTGAAAAAGAATTGGCGCCAGAACCGGGTCAAACAGTCATCAATACATGGCAATGGGTACTTATTCTTGATAGTGACATGATTCAACTCCCGATAATTAATACAAAGTCGCATACTCCCATCTTTCTTCTTCATGAATAGAACAGGAGCACCCCAAGGAGACGTACTAGGATGAATGAAACTGATGTCTAATAATTCACGTAGTTGGGTTTTAACTCACGAAGTTCAATAGAGCAATTCGATATGGGGCTTTGAAATGGGTTTTGTACCGTGTTCAAGGTCGATACAAAATTCAATTTCTCGCTCTGGGGTAGGCCGAGAAGTTCTTCGAGAATACGTCGGAAATTTATTAACAATAGAAATATCATTCAAAAAGCGGCGTTTTTTTTGTTTAAATCAGTGATATGAGCTAAGAAAGCTTGACATCCGTTTTTCAATAAACGAATAGCTTTATGGCTTGAGATGACAGTGATTGATTTTAGTGGTTTGGTTGCTTGAATTCTCATAATAGGTTGGTTAGGAATATAAAAGCTAACAACCTTACGAAAACAATCAATTTTTGCATGATGAGTAGTTAACCTGTCAATCCATAGAATTACGTCAAATGCAAGTATTTTCAATGAAATAAGATCGACAAGTAATGTGACTGTACCGATTTGAACTAAACAAGACTTATAAACAGTGGATGTAATAAAGGTTTCTCCCAATGAAGTTTCAACAGATAAGTCAAAGTCTAATTTCTCCGGAGTTAAATTTAAACGTTGAGCGCAAGTACGAGAAATAAAAGAATGGGTAGAACCGGTATCAAATAAGGTATAGACTTTGCTAGAGTTTATGATAAGATTACCCGTGATGACCTCGTTCTGGTTCCTTGCTTTCTGGGAGGTCACGACAAACGCTCTCCCTTGAACTACCAGCTTTGACTTTTCTGGGATGGCCTTTGGTGCCTCCATCCCAGCTGGACTTGTCTTCGGTGCACGAAAAAATCGGGCTAGGTGACCTTCTCTTCCATAATTATAACACGCTTTGATCGTGCATCGCTAGTTTGATCGATATGTCCCTCCCTCCGCAATTGAAACATATAATAGGTGGTCGTTCTCCTTCCTTAACAACGGTCTTTGGTCTTTGACGTCTTTCCATCATTGTTGAATCTCCTCTTCTTGAAATGTCCACTCTTATTGTCTTGGCCATGATTACCACCAAAGTGGTTACCATTTATGGCATGTTAATTCCCTCCACGTTTGTCGTCACCTCTTCGATGACTGCTACCACTGGTATTATCATTTTGTCGGTTGCTCTCTTTTGGTTGGGTTGACTCATTATCACGTTCCAATAACTGAGCCCTATTCACAATATCTGAATAAAAGCAAAGTTTGTGAGAGATAAGGTATTGACGTATCTCGGGTTTCAAACCTCTTAGAAACATCCGCGTCATTCTCTCCTCATTATCAACTAAGTGGGACGCAAACCGGGACAACTCATCAAACTTGGCTTCGTACTATGACACGGTCATGTTGTTTTTATAAGACCCCGAATTTTATGAAATAAAAGTATTCAATTTTTCTTATAATTATTATTCAGTAAATGTTTAAATTGATAAAAGGTTAAAAATTAAGGGTGATATATATAAATATTTTAAATACGTAAGTGGTTATAAAATACTCATTGTTGTCGGGGAATATTCGTTTGGTCGTGGAATATTCTTGTTGTCGGGGAATATTCGTACGACGGCACAGCCATTTGTGGGCCCCATAACAGAATAACTGTCGGATGAAGAAAACAACAAGTTTGAGTTTTTATAAATAACGGCGTAATCGTTCTCAATTAACATCGTTAGAATACACGGTGGTTAAAATACGATGAATACGCTGTGATTGCAAAGAAAGATTACGGTATTGCGTAGTATTTTGAATTATTAATTCTTACATAAGAAGGCTCTACTCAATAATTGTTACAGTAATTACTGTTCAATATTTTATTTTATTGATTCAATAATTGCTGCGTTAATAGTTTATATTATTATTGTTTCAATAATTGTCATTGCATGAAGATTTCCCATTATCGATCAATAATTCATATTATTTGAATAATATTATTAGATAGCATTATTGGCAATGTCTAGAAAGTTACATAAGGAGAGGTTTGGTCACCTAATTGCTTGGCTAAGTAAGAAGAAATCCTTATGGAAAGCCCCTCTTTCTCGAAACGCACTGGTTGTCATTATTTTGCGATTTTGTAATATTATTTGTGAATAATTAATTATTAATTTATATGACAAGGAAATATTTATTTGATGCGGATATAAATGATGGATTTATTTATGTGGTTATAAATGAAGGAATTAATGTTGAGATGTTTTATTAGTATTTTGTCGGATTGGAGGTATTAAAAGATCAAATCGGTGTTCTTAAAGTTCTATTGCGTGAGTTATAATTTTAATTCGACCGTTGGATCGTTGGATCGTTAAAAATTAACGCATGATTTGTTATGAATTTTAAGAGGTGTTAAAAATCGTCTGTTTGTGGATTTCGGGTATTTTCTATCTAAAATTTGGAAAAACTTAAAGCTACAAAGTTGTAAAGAATTTAATTTTGTGTGGAATGGACATAAAATTCATATTTTTCTGATAAACAGGCTATTTTCTATGAATTATTGAAGTTTCGGAAAATAAAATAATTTTTATTAAAAATAGGTGGGACCCACTTTTGTTTTTATTAAACATGTGGGCTGATTTTTGTTCAATGTTGGCATGTTGCTGGCTGGTTGGTAGGTGGCGTGGAAGAAAGAAATGAAATATTATATTTTATTAATTTAGTTTCCTTTGGCGTTCTAGCATTTTCCTATAAATAGGTGCTTATGTTAGAATTGAAAATCACACCAGAAACTTAAGTTTTCTCTTTATATATTATCGAGCCTATTTTTTGTGAGTATTTAGATACTTTGAGAGTTTCTAATCAGTGCAAGTTTCCTTCGACTTTTCATCCGATATTCTAGTCAGAAATACTGCTCTTTTGAGGTAAGGAATTTTTAAGGGTTATTATGTTTTTCAGTTTCGTACTTTTTTTGGACCTTCAAAAATTCTAGAAAAATTGGAAATGATAATTTGATGAGTTTTCTTGATTGTGTCCAAAAATGGCGATTTTTGGATGTATAAATTAGGAGTTTTGGATTTTATGAGAAAAGACTATTTTAAAAGTAAACCCTTATAACTCCTTGTGGTTAACTCCAAATTTGATGAAATTTTTATTGGGAGTACATCTATATAATATCTGTATACCCTGTAAATTTCAGATATTTTGGATAAAGTACAATTTATGATAATTGTCTAAATATTCGGCAGTTTTGGCCATATGAAAAATAGTAAATGAATTTTAAAAATTCTGAGAAAAATATATGTTCAATATGGGACTATATTCTGCTAAATCCCATAAAAGAAAATTTGTTGGTACTGATTTGGTATTTTTCATGAAAATGTTCTAGTTATGAGTAAATGAATTAAATATGTTATGTGAAGTAACAAAATTAGAAAATAGGATTTTATGGTTTGAGAATCCTATATGAGGTATATGCAGATTTTTTATGAGGGTTTTGGTTATTGGTGATGAAATTTTATGAGTTTGGCATTTTAGGATGATTAAATGCATTAATTAATAAAGTGTAAATAATTTAAATAAATTGTTTATAAGTTTAAGAAATGATTAAAATATTGTTGTAATATTAACAACATTAGATTATGAGATTATTAAGTGATTTATAACATTTGGATTAAGGTGTTATAAATATTGATATAGATTTTATTGTGAAAGTTTATCTTTTTGTGTCGGGGTTACTATTTACAAGTTACTATTCATGAGTTACTATTCAGAAGTTAATATTCATGGGATACTATTCATGACAAAATTAGTTTTTTTTTTGACCAAATTATCGTTGATTTATGAATCTTACTCTTGAAATTAACACCATGATTTTTATTATCATATATAACATTTTTATAATCCTGGTGAAGAAATTTCTCTTTGACTTGAGTGTAAAGATGGGTAGATTATTGGTATGATCGTGACTATGGGTTCTCTTTGGCCAGTAGTGCAAATATTGATATAGATTTTATATTGATATAGATTTTATTATGAAAGTTTATCTTTTTGTGTCGGGGTTACTATTCACGAGTTACTATTCATGAGTTACTATTCATGAGTTACTATTCATGGGATACTATTCATGACAAAATTAGTTTTTTTTTTCTAACCAAATTATCGTTGATTTATGAATCTTACTCTTGAAATTAACACCATGATTTCTATTATCATATATAACATTTTTATAATCCTGGTGAAGAAATTTCTCATTGACTTGAGTGTAAAGATGGGTAGATTATTGGTATAATCGTGACTATGGGTTCTCTTTGGCCATTAGTGCAAAGTTGAATCGTTAACAGGTATGATCATGACCATTGAATTTACAATTGAATATTTTTAGCTTAAGTGCAAAGGTGAATTGATCAACATGATTATAATTATGATTTATATAAATTATGAAATGATTATGTATTTCTTTGAGATATTAATATCTTTGGCCTGCAGTGCAAAGATGAATTATTGATGAATATCTTTGGCCCGTAGTGCAAAGATGACTTGTTGTTGAATATCTTTGGCCTGTAGTGCAAAGATGATCATTGTTGAATATCTTTGGCTCAGAGTGCAAAGATGACTTGTTGTTGAATATCTTTGGCCCGTAGTACAAAGATGACACGTTATTGAATATCTTTGGCTTGTAGAGCAAAAAGATGACTGTTGTTGAATATCTTTGGCCCGTAGTACGAAGATGAACTGTTAATGAATATCTTTGGCCCGTAGTGCAAAGATGAATTTATTAGTATGATTATGAACAGGAACTGTGATTTGGTATAACCATGATCTTTGATGTTTCAGGTAAAGACATGTGATAAAAATTATCTTCGTCCTAGATGAGAAGGGGAATTTAGAACTACAATTATGATTATGAGTTATTCATATGATTGTGGAAAGGAACTGTTGATTGATGTTATAGGGATAAAACATTGTTGGTGGACTTTTAACATGGAGAAGATAATAGACTTTATGGTCTATTTGACTCTTTTAATGGATTGCTCGTTCCGCTGCAACTATGGTTGAAAAGTTTTATCATCTACCATATGTTCTAAATCTCTGATTTATTACTGATGAAGGCTATTGATAATTTAATTATCTTTAGTCATGATATTCTTTACTGGTCTAGTTATGCTAACCCTTTTGCTTCAAAATTCATTTTATGTAATAAGAGTGTTGCCGGGTCGAGCGGGGATAACAGGGGAATAAACGGTGGCCTATAGCTGTTGAGGTTCTCCCTAAATAGTATGGAAATAATTTTATTGAGAACTTTAGATAAGTGAGTCGTATTGTATTCGTCATTTGATATTTAATTTTGGTGAACCAAATAGGGTGAGGTGAACCCAACTTTGAAAGGGTGTTTTGTCACTATCATACAAGATGTCTAATGACATACAACCTCCTGTTATCATAAGACAGGGTTGTGCACATCCATTTGCTGAGTATATCTACGAGCACTACCTATATGATCTTGGAGTTTGTTTGAAACATAATGTTTAATTGCAGACGGTGGAGATAGTTATATGTCAAGAGATAACTCACCATTGGAAGAAACATGATAGTAATTTTCTCATTTTTCTTTAGGGTTTATTGGATCAACCAAGGATAATTCTCTGGACATATGATATCTATCATAACCTAGACGCATGGCCTCCCATGTACGAAGGTTTCCTTGAGCACTTCCCAAAGATTTTAATTTCTAAAACAGGTATTGACTGTACATTTATGTAATGTATCAATGTGAGGTGATGTCCATAGTTGGGACATGAGTCACAGTTGGTATTAAAACTCACAGTATATGTGTTGTTGTATTTCGCACGATAATTGTAGTAATAAAGTTGTAGCTGTTTTCTGTACAATGTATTTGGTGACTCAGAATAGGTTGGATGGATTGGATCTATTTTGGGGGCGTCACAGTTGGTATCAGAGCTTAGGGATATAGTCTCTGGCAGAGATCAGGGAATAGAACTAGGAGGGGAGAGACGAGTAAATCCTTCGCTAGTGTGTCCTACCTAAGCTTATTTGTTGGTCAGTCATAATATCGGGATATTATGTGATATGTTAATTTGTTCAATTAACCCTTGTTTTGAAGCTGTATTCTAGAATGATATTTAAAATACAGGTGATGAGCAATGGAGAAATCATGAGGACAGGAAAGATGGAATCTAAAAAGAAGCAAGGTATTCTCAACTCTTTGAAATACCAGGTACGTAAATTTTGAGGAAGAAATTTCATAAGGAGGGGAGATTGTAAGACCCCGAATTTTATGAAATAAAAGTATTCAATTTTTCTTATAATTATTATTCAGTAAATGGTTAATTTGATAAAAGGTTAAAAGTTAAGGGTGATATATATAAATATTTTAAATACGCAAGTGGTTATAAAATACTCATTGTTGTCGGGGAATATTCGTTTGGTCGTGGAATATTCTTGTTGTCGGGGAATATTAAATGAATGTAGCTGTGACCATTTGTGGGTCCCATGAGTAATAAGCTGTCGGATGAAGAAAATGACAAGTTTGAGTTTTTATAAATAACAGCGTAATCGTTATGAATTAACATTGTTGAATATACTTCCGGTGGTTAAAATACTGATGTCTGGCGTGGTTACAAAGCTTAGCACCAGATTGCATAGTATATTTTGAATTATTAATTTTACGTAAGAAGGCTCTACTCAATAATTGTTACAAGTAATTCTCGCTCGATATTTTATTTTATTGATTCAATAATTGTTGCGTTGATAGTTTATATTATTGTTGTTTCAATAATTGTTATTGCACAGTATTTCCCATTATCAGATCAATAATTTATATTATTTGAATAATATTATTAGATAGCATTATTGGCAATGTCTAGAAAGTTCTGTCAAGGAGAGGTTTGGTCACCTAATTGCGTGCAAGAAGGAGAAATCCTTATCGAAAGCCCCTCTTTCTGAGAACCGCCGGTTGTCATTCATTGCGATGATTCGTAATATTATTTGTGAATAATTAATTATTAATTTAAATAATAAGAAAATATTTATTTGATGCGGATATAAATGACGGATTTATTTATGTGGTTATAAATGAAGGAATTAATGTTGAGATGTTTTATTAGTATTTTGTCGGATTGGAGGTATTAAAAGACCAAATCGGTGTTCTTAAAGCTCTATTGCGTGAGTTATAATTTTAATCGGACCATTGGATCGTTGTGATTTTTGGATATATTATACATATATAAGTTGAGTATATGTCCACAAATTTTGAACTGTTAAAAATTAACGTATGATTTGTTATGAATTTTAAGAGGTGTTAAAAATCGTCCGTTTGTGGATTTCGGATATTTTCTATCTGAAATTTGGAAAATCTTAAAGCTACAAAGTTGTAGAGAATTCAATTTTGGGTGGAATGGACATAAAATTCATATTTTTCTGATAAACGGGCTATTTTCTATGAATTACTGAAGTTTCAGAAAATAAAATAATTTTTATTAAAAATGGGTGGGACCCACTTTTGTTTTTATTAAACATGTGGGCTGATTTTTGTTCAATGTTGGCATGTTGCTGGCTGGTTGGTAGGTGGCGTGGAAGAAAGAAATGAAATATTATATTTTATTAATTTAGTTTCCTTTGGTGTTCTAGCATTTTCCTATAAATAGGTGCTTATGTTAGAATTGAAAATCACACCAGAAACTTAAGTTTTCTCTCTCTATATTATCGAGCGTATTTTGTGAGTATTTAGATACTTTGCGAGTTTCTAATCAGTGCAAGTTTCCTTCGACTTTTCATCCGATATTCCAGTCAGAAATACTGCTCTTTTGAGGTAAGAGATTTTTAAGGGTTATTATGTTTTTCAGTTTTGTACTTTTTCCATACCTTCAAAAATTCTGGAATAATTAGAAATGATAATTTGATGAGTTTTCTTGATTGTGTCCAACAATGACGATTTTTGGATGTATAGATTAGGAGTTATGGATTTTATGAGAAAAGAATATTTTAAAAGTAAACCCTTATAACTCCTTGTGGTTAACTCCAAAATTGATGAAATTTTTATTGGGAGTACATCTATATAATATCAGTATACCCTATAAATTTTGGAATATTTGGATAAAAGTATAATTTATGATAAATGTCTAAATATTCGGCAGTTTTGGCCATATAAAAAATAGTAAATGATTTTTAAAAATTCCGAGAAAAATATATGTTCAATATGGGACTATATTCTGCTAAATCCCAAAAAAGAAAATTTGTTGGTACTGATTTGGTATTTTTTATGAAAATATTCTAGTTATGAGTAAATGAATTAAATAGGTTATGTGAAGTAACAAAATTGGAAAATAGGATTTTATAGTTTGAGAATCCTATATGAGGTATATGCATATTTTTGATGAGGGTTTTGGTTATTGGTGATAAAATTTTATGAGTTTGGCATTTTAGGATGATTAAATGCATTGATTAATAAAGTGTAAACAATTTAAATAAATTATTTATAAATTTAAGAAATGATTAAAATATTGTTGTAATATTAACAATATTAGATTATGAGATTATTAAGTAATTTATAACATTTGGATTAAAGTGTTATAAATATTGATATGGATTTTATTGTGAAAGTTTATCTTTTTGTGTCATGGTTACTATTCACGAGTTACTATTCATGAGTTACTATTCACGAATTACTATTCACAGGATACTATTCATGACAAAATTGGTTTCTTTTTCTGACCAAATTATCGTTGATTTATGAATCTTACTCTTGAAATTAAATCCATGATTTTTATTATCATATATAACATTTTTATAATCCCGGTGAAGAAATTTCTCTTTGACTTGAGTGTAAAGATGGGTAGATTATTGGTATGATCATGACTATGGATTCTCTTTGGCCAGTAGTGCAAAGTTGAATCGTTGACTGGTATGATCATGACCACTGAATTTACAATTGAATATTTTTAGCTTAAGTGCAAAGGTCAATTGATCAACATGATTATAATTATGATTTATATAAATTCTGAAATGATTATGTATTTCTTTGAGATATTAATATCTTTGGCTTGCAGTGCAAAGATGAATTATTGATGAATATCTTTGACCCGTAGTGCAAAGATGACTTGTTGTTGAATATCTTTGGCCTGTAGTGCAAAGATGACCTGTTGTTGAATATCTTTGGCTTGTAGTGCAAAGATGACTTGTTGTTGAATATCTTTAGCCTGTAGTACAAAGATGACCATTTGTTGAATATCTTTGGCTTGTAGTGCAAAGATGACCTGTTGTTGAATATCTTTGGCATGTAGTACGAAGATGAATTGTTAATGAATATCTTTGGCTCGTAGTGCAAAGATGAATTTATTAGTATGATTATGAACAGGAATTATTATTTGGTATAACCATGATCTTTGATGTTTCAGGTAAAGACATGTGATGAAAATTATCTTCGTCCTAGATGAGAAGGGGAATTTAGAACTACAATTATGATTATGAGTTATTCATATGATTGTGGAAAGGAACTGTTGATTGATGTTACAGGGATAAAACATTGTTAGTGGACTTTTAACATGGAAAAGATAATAGACTTTATGGTCTATTTGACTCTTCTAATGGATTGCTCATTCCGCTGCAACTATGGTTGAAAAGTTTTATCATCTACCATATGTTCTAAATCTCTGATTTATTACTGATGAAGGCTATTGATAATTTAATTATCTTTAGTCTTGATATTCTTTACTTAGCAGGTGTGCTCACCCTTTTGCTTCACAATTCCTTTCGTGTAATAAGAGTGTTCTTGCCGAAGTCGAAAGCGGGGATAACAGGGAATAGAACGGTGGTCTATAGTTGTTGAGGTTCTCCTAAATAGTATGAAAATAATTTTATTGAGAACTTTAGATAAGTGTGTCGTATTGTATACGTCATTTGATATTTAATTTTGGTGAACCAAATAGGGTGAGGTGAACCCAACTTTGGAAGGGTGTTTTGTCACTATCATACAAGATGTTTAATGACATACAACCTCGTGTTATCATAAGACAGGGTTGTGCACATCCACTTGCTGAGTATATCTACGAGCACTACCTATATGATCTTGGAGTTTGTTTGAAACATAATGTTCATTTGCAAACGGTGGAGATAGTTATATGTCAAGAGATGACTCACCATTGGAAGGAACATGATAGTAATCTTCTCGTTTTTCTTTGGGGTCTATTGGATCAACCAAGGATAATTCTCTGGACATATGATATCTATCATAACCTAGACGCATGGCCTCCCATGTACGAAGGTTTCCTTGAGCACTTCCCAAAGATTTTAATTTCTAAAACAGTTATTGACTGTACATTTATGTAATGTATCAATGTGAGGTGATGTCCATAGTTGGGACATGAGTCACAGTTGGTATTAAAACTCACAAAATACGTGTTGTTGTATTTAGCACGACAATTGTAGTAATAAAGTTGTAGTTGTTTTCTGTACCATGTATTTGGCGACTCAGAATAGGTTGGATGGATTGGATCTATTTTGGGGGCGTCACAGTTTTGCTCCAGTTTAATGAACTCTACCTCTTTCATGTGACGAATACTTTTGGGAAAGTACTTGTCGTTGAACAGTTCTTGGAGCTTCTCCCAAGACATCTTTAGTGCGGCAGGTTTAGTACGCTTTACAGTTTCCCACCAGTAATCTACTTCTGCCCGCAACATGAAGGTGGCAAAGGGAACCTTTTTGCTTCTCGGAGCATCCCAAGACATCAAATATCTTGTTGATATGCTTTATCCACGTCTCCGCTTTAAGTGGTTTTAGCTTCAAAAACTCTGGTGGTCCCAGCTCCTGAAGCTGCTTTAGTGGTGACCGTCTCGAGAGTTGCCAGTGTTCCACCGCATTTTAGGTGAGCCGCTCTCACCGATGTTCGCATGAATTGATAAAGCCTCCGAACATTCCATCGCTCATCATTTGGTCGATGTTCTTTGTTTTCATGAGGATTGTCGCTTTGCTCGATGCACATTATCCTGATTATTGATCATTGGAGACTCAATGGTCTCCTGTGCTCCATTGCTATTCTCAACATTCTCGGATGTCATTTTCAAATACTGCCACAAAAACAAGGGTTAATTGACATGTCACATATTATCCCTATACTCTGATCGACCAATTAATTACCAAATAAACTTAGGTAGGTCATACTACCGAAGGAATTCCCCGTCTCTCCCCTCCTAGTTCTTGTCTCACATCTCAGCTAGGGATCATATCCCTAAGCTTTGATACCAACTGTGATGCCCCAAAAATAGGTATACATCACCCATCTTGAGTAGCCAAATACATGGTACAAAATTCAAATACAACTTAATAATACAACTGTCATGTAAAATACGACAAAACATAAACTAAGAGTTTTAAAACGAATATTGTCTTCAGACAAAGATTCAACTCAAATGGAGTCCTCAATACATTTATTATCACACTATTTCATAGAATAGTGAGGACTACTAATCCTATCATTTGGACCATCATTCCGTTTCCCGACTAGTCCCGGCTACGTTCTCATTTCCTGAAGAGGATAATGAAAGCAAAAGGGTGAGCTCAACTAGCCCAAGAAGAAATATTATGACTAAGATAATGCGTAATAATTTATCGTTAGCCTTCAACAAAGGTTAAACCGATAAAATATAACAAACATCAAGTTTAATCTGCAATGAACAAACAATCCATTAGAATAGTCAAGTAGAGCATAAAATCTACTATCTTCTATGATTTAAAAGGTTTTTCATCACTTTTATCGAATCACCCCTGCACTGTGGCTAAGGATATTCTTTAGTATCACGACCACAAATTATCCATGCACTACGGGCCAAGGATATTCGTGTATTCATCAATGGTCATGATAATGCCAACAACTCGGCCCATCAATGCACTATGTGCCAATGAGGACTTTTACCACATCATTTGTAACATTACGGTCATGATTATACCGAATAATCCCTGTTCATAATCATACCAAGTCCATCTATGCACTACAGGCCACAGATAACTTTCAATATAATACAATCATGAGGATAATGACAATGATATAAGAATTCAATAAAATAAGTTCAAGGAAAAAATTTTAAAGATTTAAAATTTAATTTATCCAGAAATCAATAACGTCCAAATTGTCAACATGATACTGCTTTGTGGAGTAAAATTTAAGAATAATATTGTACCAAAAATAATTTGGACCGAAAACAAATTAATTTTTATTATGAATAGTACCCCGGGTGAATAGTACTCGAGTGAATAGTACTTCGGGAATAGTAATCCCGTGAATAGTACTCCGGCATGAAAAAGTTAAAACTTATCAAGAATGCTCAGAATAATATTTCCATGCAAAGATACTGGATGAAGCGCAAATATCAAGGATATTCCACTAATTTCATGGAGTATAGAAGCCAAAATTTTAACAAAACGAGTATAGAATTCGAAATCTGAAACGAAATAATATTACTTACGTACTACAGAGTATGGAAGAAAATATTATTTTAAGCGAATATTGAACAAAAATAGCATCCCTTACCTTGGAAAGAGGAGTATTCCAACTGGTATAGCGGGGATATTCTTGAAGAAAACTTTCACTATTTTCTACGCTCAAAGCTTTCTAAAACTCTAAAGAAATACGGTCAATATTATAGAGGAAGAATTCTCTGATTCTGATGTGATTTTCAATTCTAACCTAAGCGCCTATTTATAGGAAAATGCTAGAACGCCATAGAAGACTAAATTAATAAAATATTAATTTATATAAAAAAATCTACACACATTTTCTTGACCAAAACTCAGCCACCACTAGTGGGCCCCACCAAAATCAGCAACTTCCCACACCAACCAAAGAGTGGGGTCCACCATGTTTTTAATAAAAATATTTATTTTCCAAAACTTCAATAATTCATAAAAAAATAGCCCTTTTATCAAAAAATAGAATTTTATGTCCATTCCACACGAAATTGAATTCTCTACATCTTTGCAGAATAAAGTTTTTCCAAATTCCAAACAGAAAATATCCGAAATCCACAAACGGATGATTTTCAACACCTCTTAAAATTCATAACAAATCATACGCTAATTTTTAACGATTCAAAATTTGTGGACATATACTCAACTTATATATGTATAACATATCCAAAAATCACAACGATCCAACTACGGATCAAAATTATAACTCACTTAATAGAGCTTTAAGAAATCGATTTGATTTTTAATACCTCCAAATCCGACAAAACACCTCAACATTAATTCCTTCATTTATATTCACATAAAATTTATATTTCCTTATCATATAAATCAATAATTAATTATTCATAAATAATATTACGTAATCATAATTATGATAACTGCACTAGCCTCTAGGAAAGAAGGGCTTTTAATAAGGATTTCTTCTTCATTGGTGCACAATTAGGTGACCAAACCTCCTCGATGTAACTTTCTAGACATTGCCAATAATGCTATCTAATACTATTATTCAAATAATATTAATTATTGATCCGATAATGGAAAATCTTTGTGCAAAGTGATAATTATTGAAACAACAATAATATAAAATATCAACGTAACAATTATTGAATCAATAAAATAAAATATTGAATAAAGAATTATCGTAACAATTATTGAGTAGTGCATTCTTACGTAAGAATCAATAATTCAAAAATACCGTGCAATACCATGTCTTCATCGTGCAACAACGCCAGACATCGTATTTTAACCACTGTGTATTCCAACGGTGTTAGTTCTTCAGAATAACTTCTGCCAAGTTATTTATATAAAAAGATATTTTTGTCATTTTCTTAATTCGACAATAATTCTGTTATGGGGTCCACCAATGATTGTGTCGTCATACGAATATTTTCTGTTAAAACAAATATTCCCTAACCAATCGAATATAATATAACAACTTGCGTAATTTACAAAATTTATAAATATTACCCACAACTATAACATTATATTAAATTCACTCCATAATATTCAAAAATGATATTTATAGAAAATTTATTTTTATTCATAAAAGTTGGGGTCTTACATAAAGGCTCACATTTCATCTAATACTAAAAATTTCGCCCAAATCAAATTCACCCCTAAAAATTCCCGCCCAAATCAAATAGCAATAATAATAACAATAATGATACTAATAATAATAATAATAATAATAATAATAATAATAATAATAATAATAATAATAAAAATAATAATAATAATAATAATAATTATTATTATTATTATTATAATTATAATAATAATAATAATAATAATAATAATAATAATAAGAAGAAGAAGAAGAAGAAGAATAATAATAATAATAATAATAATAATAATAATAATAATAATAATTATTATTATAATAGTACTAATAATAATAATTATTATTATTATAATTATAATTATTATTATTATTATAATTATAGTAATAATTATTATTATTTTAATTATAATAATAATTAAAATAATAATAATTATAGTAATAATAAAAATTATTATAATAATAATTATTAATAATAATATTATTTATACTAATAATAATAATAATAATAATAATAATAATAATAATAATAATAATAATTGTTATTGTAGTGGTGTGGTGAGTTATGAAAATTGTTATTGATGATTTGTAAGTTTTGTAGACAGATTTAAATTTTTTTTGATATATATTTTTAAAGGAAAATTAATTATTGTGGTAGTTTGGTGAATTTTGATAATTGTTTTGTGTGATTGTAAAATATTTTAAGTTACAAAAAGTTTATAGGTAATGTAGTATTTTTTGGATTTTTATCTAATTTTTCGTTACGTCATACCTTCAGGCACGGACAATTACTAGTAGCACTATAAGATTAAATAAAATAATGTCCTTTTATTCTTCTATACTAATAAACCTCAATAAATGACAAATTGCCCCTTCTTTTTTGTACTTTAGGTCATCATTTTCCGCACAAAAAATTATACGTTAAACTATTCTTTCGAAGACGGGGGAGTATTTTTTTTATGGGTTTGTGCGAGTTCAACATTCTCTATTCAGTAGATAAAATATCAATAGTTACAAAAAAGATATACTAAATGATGTGTATAGTTATGAGTTGTTACAATCATTGGAGTTACACATGTATAGTAAATTATATATGAATTAAACTTTGACACATTATTTTGTACACTAGTTTTTGTAAGACTAGCACTATTCATAAAATATAGTAGCCTAGTGATAAAATTTTCTTTTTATTGTGTAAGGTTATAAGTTCGAGTTTACCATATAGTAAAAAAAATAGAAGAAGCTAGAATTAACTAAGGCGCCCTATGATGAAATGTATCTCTATAGAGAATAAACTATATAAGGATGATATGTAAAACTTGAATTTTATCCTCTTCAATCACAACATGACAGATAGGGAATTTAGGAGGAAATTAAGGTAATTAAAATGCAATATAATTAGTTAAACAGGTTTACCATGATAAATAATAAATACAAAATCTGTTAATATAATTCAAATCTCTTAATTTTCTCCTAAATTATCTTTGTGTCATGTTGTTATTGGAGGGTGTAAAACTCTAGTTTTATAGAAAACTCTAGTTTTACATACCAATCGTATATAATTTATTATCTTCTCTATAATTAAATTATACTCCTTATGTCCTCAAAAGAATAAACAACGTACAATTTACACACATATTAGGAAATATAAAAGTAGAGGAAAAAGAGTAAAAAGTTTTAAGAGTGTACTTGTGTTCACTGCTGCTGAATCTTTTGCTGAGGTAGTAGATAACTCGCTCTTAGCCTCTATCGTCTTTCTATCCCAGCATACAGCCTATAGCATTGTCATTAATGGACAGGTACATGAACAGGGGAACACCATCCCTGGGAGGTACCAAAATAGAAGCTTTGACCAGCTGCTCTTTGATTGTAAGGAAGGCTTTTTGACACTCTTCATTCCATTGCATGGAGGAGTTCTTCCTTAATAGCTTGAAGATAGGCTCACAAGTTGCTGTGAGTTGGGAGATGAACCTGCTGATGAAGTTGATTCTTCCCCAAAATCCCCGTATTTCCTTCTCTGTCTGAGGAATGGGCATTTCCATAATGGCCTGAATTTTGGTTGGATCTAGCTCAATCCCTTTGTGGCTGACCAGGAATCCTAGCAACTTGCCTGATTTAACGCCAAAGGCGTATTTGACTGGATTCAACTTTAAGTTATACTTACGCAACCTGTTGAAGAGCTTTCTGAGATGGTCTAAGTGGTCTTCTTCCCTTCGGGACTTAATAATGTTGTCATCCACGTAGATCTCTATCTCTTTGTGCATTAAGTCATGGAAAAAAGCTATCATAGGTCGCTAATAGGTTGCTCCGACATTAATAAGGCTGAATGACAACCGTCTATAGCAAAAGGTTTCCCAAGAAATGATGAATGTTGTTTTCTCACGATCCTCTTCAGCAACCATAATTTGATGATACCCCACAAAGAAGTCAGCAAAGGAGTACATGTCATATTAAGAAGTATTGTCAATGAGGATGTGGATAAATGGCACGGGAAAGCTATCTTTAAGGTAAGCTTTATTCAGATCCCGGTAATCTACGCAAACTCGTACCTTTCCTCCAGGTTTAGGCACGGGGACTATGTTAGATAGCCATTCAGGGTATATGGACACCATGATGATGTCGGCTTGAAATTGTTTCACAATTTCTTCTTTAACCTTTAAACTCCACTCAGGTTTCAATTGTCTGAGCTTCTGCCTGACTGACTTGAATCCCTCTTTGATGGGGAGGCGATGGATGATAATGTCAATGGACAAACCTACCATGTCTTCATGAGACCATGCAAACACATCCTGGAATTCGGTTAATAATGTAACCATATCATTCCTTTGGTTTGAAGTGAGGTCTATACCAATCTGGATCAGTTTAGGGTTTTCTAAGGTTCCGAGATTGAAGGAGGTGGTTTGATCAAGGTTTGGTTTGGGTTTGTTTTCGACCCATTCTTTGATCTCCTGATGTATCTCAATGTCCTCCTATATTTTCATCAAGTCTGAGTCCAACTTTTCATCAAAGTTACAATCCCTGTGGAGAAAAGGCACCTTATCAGCAAGTATAGGCACATCTAAGTTCAGAGTCCTGAAACAAAATATGCTTTCACTTAATATATGAAACTATTCAATCATACAAAGTGTTAACATGTAATGATGCATACTCTCAGTATGTACAATGATGCATATGTTTAACAACCTCCAAGCGATGTCTTGTTTAACTTTTCGTTCCCTTTCTTCCACTTCGGGATCTGGAATCAGAACCTCTTTTCCTTTGACCGGTATCGGTTTAAGAAATAACATAGTCATCACATGAGCAAGAACCTTTAGTGTAGATTGTGCAAGTTCAGCCTCTGTAGGTTTAGGCCATCGCCGTGTGGCTGAAGTTGGAGGAATCTATTTATGCTTATGAGGATTCCTGTGACTGGAACCAGAAGTATAGCCTAGTCCGGCTATCCCTGTTTGACTGGCCACTTGAATTGGCCACTTAATTCCCCGATGATCTTTACCCAACCCTTGTCTAGGTTGATAACCCAATGACATCATTTCTTGAGTGGCCGACATTACTTTGACAGAAATCTTGGGTATCAAAGGTGGCGCCCCAATAGGATGATAGTGAGTGTTTTTCACCTCCAGGGCATGGAAATTAACCGGCTCAACTTCTGAATTGAAGCTGATGAGAGGTATGTCACCTTGTTCAGGACAATCTGGCTCAGCATTAACAGTGACTAGGCTATTATTAATGATGTATTTGAGTTACTGGTGAAGGGTGGAAGGGACGGCTCTAGCCATATGAATCCACGGTCTTCCCAAGAGTAGGTTATATCCTGTAGCTATTTTGAGCACATGAAAGGATACGCTGAATGTATGTGGACCAATCTCCATAGGCAGTTCAATCTCCCCAACAGCGTTTCGTCGGGATCCATCAAAAGCTTTGATAACTGTATGGCTGCTTTTGATCCTCTTGAGATTGATATTCATCCTCTCCAAAGTGGCATAACGGTAGATATTCAAAGATGAACCTCCATCTATCAAAACTCCTCCTACCATGTATTCGGAGAATAACACCGCTATGTACAACGGCTTGCAATGACCAGTCCCTTTGGGAGGTATGTCGTCATCAGTGAAAGATATCACATTGTTGTTAAAAATGTGATCAACCAGATGCTGGAATTTTTCAACATCCACTGATTTTGGAAAATGGGCTTCTTCCAAAACCTTTAGCAAAACCTTCCTGTGATTTTCGGAAGAGAAAACCAAGTCCAGTATGGAAATTTGTTGTGGAGCTTCTCTCAAGCTTAAAACCACCTTGGCTTCATTATAACCCATAGTATGAAGGAACTCTTTGATTTTCTCCACGGGAATTTTCCCCTTTGATTTGATGGTAGGCTTCATCACCCTTTGGGGAAGATATAATGGATTTTCCTTCTACACTGCAGCAGTTGTATGAAATGTGGATCCTTCAACCTCTCCATAATTCCATGGCACTTTTTGTAGGCTGACAATAGGATATTGTGGTCTGCATGACAAGATGATTGGCTTTGGTGCAGCCACTTTCAAAGGATTGTCAGCACCTTTGAGTTGAATTTCTTGTATTGTGAGTGGTCTAGTATCCAAATCATCCTCAGCGGATATAACTACTACGACCTCCTTCCATTTTGTAGGAAATGTATTCCCACTCTCAAGTAACAAAGTGTCATCGTCTGCCATCTATAAGACACCACTGTCAATTAAATTCTGAATAAGATGGCGGAGTGCCCAACATTCTTCTGTGTTGTGATCGCGAGAATAAAAGTGGTACTGTCATACTCCATTAGAATTAAACCATCTTGAACGAGGGTTGATTGGAGGTAGAAGAGCTGTGATCCTTCCTTCATTAATCAGAATCTGAAATATCTCCTCCATTGGTTGGCCAAAGGATGTAAATTCCCTCTTAGTGGCAAAATCCCGACGGGCTTTGGCACTTGCTCTTTTTGCAATTTTATCCTCCAGTGTTTCACTTTCTAGAGGCGATGATGGAGTATTCATAACAAAAGGAAAGAGACTAGCATACTCCTGGCTGACTAATTGGTGTGTGACTTAGTGTTGATGTATCACCGGTTCTGCCAATTGGTTGACTTTCTTCCAAAGAGATTTCATCTTTCGTTCCATCATAAACTGGAATTGTGCATAACCCATTTGTCAGCCCCATCCTTGCTGGTTTGGGGAGATTTACCACTGTAATTGGAACTCTGTCCATTGCTCTAATTAATCATATTAACCTCTTCTTCTTTGTGTTGAGGAAGATAGTTGTCTTAAACATGGGGTTGGTCGGGTTTAGTCACCACGATCTCACCATTATCAATCAAATCCTGGATCTTATGTTTCAAGGCCCAGCAATCCTGAGTATCATGTCCTGGTGCTCCAGCATGATAAGCACACTTCTGATTAGCATTAAAACCCTTCCCATTTGGGTTGGCTGGTGGAAGAAGATGAGTAATTTTCTTCTGAGTTGTCAGAAGATTAAGAATGTTCTCGAGTAAGTCCAATAAGGGTGTGAACACTCGATTGCGTCTGACTTCTCCACTCTTTGGCAATGGTGGGTTTGAAGACTATGCTTGAAAGGGGGAGTAATTTCTCCTCTGGATAGGCATATTTTGACTGCCTTTCTGACCTTGTAGTATCAAGGAAACATCCTCCTCTTTCTTCTTATGGACCCTCCGAGGGTTGTTTGCATAACTTCCAGACTGGATGTGCTCAGCAACAGCTTTAAGGGCGGCAATGTCTTGAATCTTTCCTGATTTCAATCCCATCTCAGCCATCTCTCCTTGTTTGATCATTTCAGAAAATGGCTTGCCTATGCCAGCTAATACTCTCTTATAGAAATGAGCTTCTTATATGTCTATGAAGGTCATCACCATCTCAGACTCAGTCATAGAGGGAATAACTTGAGCAGCAAGGCTCCTCCATCTTTGAGCATACTCTCTGAAAGACTCATTGGTATGTTTCTTGACCTTGGTAATTTTGTACCGGTTTGGAGCCATCTAAGACTGGAAACTGTACTGACTGAGAAAGGCATGAGCTAGCTTTTCCCAGCTATGAATCTTGGAATTTTCTAATCTGGTATACCACGATCGGGCTTCTCTAGTCAAACTTTTTTGGAACAGCTGCATTCTGAGCTTCTCATCCTCGGCATAAGATCCGCATTCTCCAATGAATACCTTCAAATGTGTGTAAGGATCCCCTAACCCATCATACTTTTCAAAGTCAGGATTTTTAAACTTCTCTGGATAATGCACAGCAGGGAATATACAAAGGTCAACATATGAAACACTCTCGTGTGCTCCAATTCCTTTGATAGACCAAATGGTCTCTTCCATTTGAAGGAATTTTTTCCTGATATCACCGGTGTCTAGATCTTCTTTGAGATGGGTGTTTTCAGGGATTTTATTAGTTTTGTCCAGCTAAGACTCAGGTATGTGAGCTTCTTTGTCTGGACCTTGAGTTCCTCCATGTGCAGAGGATTCTGTATATACGGGCATTCGTGGACCCTGAGTGGACTGATGTAGTTCTTTAAGCAGAATAGCCAACTCTGTAATTTAGTTGCTTAGTCCTTCGAACTCCTCACAAGTGACAGGAGTAGGACTAGACTGGCCAGATGTAGCCATGGTTGGTTGTAGGCTTTTTGCCCTTTTGGACTTTGAACGGGTAGTAGGTGCAATTGTTTCCCTACAAAAAGACTTATGTATTTTAGTCTTAGGGAATGTATGAATGATTCACATGCTATGTAATATGTCCATTATAGGAGTGTTATCCTGTAAAACAGGTGTTAGTTATTTGTAAGCATGTCATGTTTTAATATGTATGTACACACATTCTTTTATATTTTCCATTACATAGAGATTGACATGGAATAAAATTATAAGTAATTGATTTTACAAGTAATTAAAAATGGAAAGCATGAAGAGACTTCCCTCCGTGTTTGGTTTATCAAAGGCTGACCTATCTTAGGTTACTCTCGCGACTTTTTGGCATAAAGGTTCCTAGATCATCGCAATTTACTTGACGGGAAGTGAATCTGGTCTTTCAATAGGAGCGAATCTGGGTGGTTCCTTTCCTAAGCCTCGTTAGAATTAGTCTCCCTACGAGTCCAGTAATCAAACACCGATAAGATAGCCTCTCGATGTAGGAACCACACAACATACATCCACATTCAACGTGTCTCACCGTATGAAAATGATGAAATGTACGAAGCACTAATATCACAGGCATATATAGTGTAAAGCATTAAGTGCAGTAAGTAAATGCATTCATACACATTCATTCAAATGTAAATGCAACATCCACACACAAGCATATAAAAATTTTAAAAAGTTTGTAGTAGCAACTTAAGCCCTCTTACTGGAGTCCCCAGCAGAGTCACCACCTGTCGACATTGGGATTTTTATTATCCCTTTTCTGTTCTTGTCTTTTGGTGTTCTCATGTTAGGTGAGATTTGTTTGAACAAACAAGTTGTGAAAAGTTCCGACATGTATATGTCAACGATTGGACTGTAAGAGTCGCCAGATGGTATTTTTAAATGGTTGCACCAACTCAACCGAGAAAAGGTTTGCACATTGACCACGTGATGTAACACTGTTTAACTGGTCTGTGAAACCGAGATTCGTTAGGGTCTAGGGGCTTGATTATGCGAAGGGAAGGTGTTAGGCACCCCCCGACATCCGTGTTACCACGGTGACCGCCACTTTTCAATTAAACTGTTATATGAATGTGTGTGTGTGTGTGTGTGTGGAATAATGTGTAATTATCTGGAAGTAGTGCTATGCCTCGTTCGCACCTATATACAAAGGGTTTGAATTTGTATAAAAGTTTAGTTTTAACAAGATATAGCAGTGATGTTTTGTAAAAAGAGGTTTTTCAAACCCTTATGCTCAATAGCAGTTTTTCAAGATATAGCAGTGATGTTTATTTAAGTGTTCTGCTTGATTGCTTTTATTTTTGAGATGCGAAGCATCTTCGAGAAAATAAGATACATAGCAGTGCCAAACTCCTTGTGGGCATGAGAGCCATCTAAGGAAATTCAAACACCGTGAAAAATCTACAGGCTGATTACAGCTGACAATGTCCATCACGGGAATCGAATCTAGATTCAGAAGACTGAATCTATGATCACATGATTCCTAGGCTCACATGATGTCGCAGTTTATATGAAAGCAATAAGCGATTATATATATATATATATATATATATATATATATATATATATATATATATATATATATAAACACGATCAACCACCACAAAGCATCTTCATGGGGGATCAAAAATGTAAATAAAGCAGTAAAAATGATCAACCGCCACGTAGTAAACTCCAAGCGGGACTGAATGTAAAGAAAGCAGTAACAGGCTACGAAGTAAACTCCAAGCCTGACAGAAATGTATATATATATATATAAAAGCGATAAACGCACTAGATATTATATCTAAGCTCAATCAAACAGAGTTTAATGATAATAATATATATATAAACACGATCAACCACCACAAAGCATCTCCATGGGGGATTGGAAATGTAAATAAAGTAGTAAAAACGATCAACCGCCACTAAGTAAACTTCAGGCGGGACTGAATGTAAAGAAAGAAGCAACAGGCCACGAAGTAAACTCCAGGCCTGACAGAAATGTAAATATATGTATATATATATAAAAGCAGTAAACGCACCATATGTAAATCCAGGCTCATCGAACAGAGTTCGACAACAGTTTATATATAAGTATATATATATAAAAGCAATAAACGCTTCGGACGTGAGTCTAGGCTCAATCGAGGCATAACTCGATAATGTTAGTACAAATATACATATATATATATATATACAAAAGAAATAAAAATCCACGGACCGAAGTTCGGGCACACGCACACAACACGACTCTCAACGTGAATAACTGTGTGTGCATATTAGTGGAGAAAGGCTTTAAGAAAAGTAAGAAGGCTTACAGTGGACTGCCAAAAAAGACTTCAATAGCTTTAAGTAGATGAATACTCCTCTCCCGCCGGTAAAATATAGCAAAGTATAAGCTTACAAGTGTTTAAAATGTGAAAGCACTCAGTTTATAGTGTGTACAGAGCAAATTGGACAGGGCTTCCTCGCCTTTTTCTCTATATAAAATGGCCGCCCCAAGCTCTCTATTTATAGAGGGGGGAGCCACAGGTGTACCTGCTGCCCGGGGTGCCCCGGGCTCCGCGGGTCTCGCCGTCTCGAAGTATGTGCACGCATACAACGTGATGTCCGCTCAAACTTTTAGAACTTCAATCTGGGCATCCGATTGAGGTGTATAAGACCTGTTTTAGAGTGTTGTTGTCCAGAGCTACACAATGACATGGGATTAGAGGTTGTATGAAGTCAGAAAGATGGGACCATGCCCTTGATCTTCAATTCTTCAAATTTTATCCGTTGTGCTGTCTTGTGTAGTAGTCACTCAGGATTGGAGTCATCGCTTCTTGTAGGACATTGCTGTGTAAAATGTATATTGAACTGTTGTTGGACGGCGCAATATGGGATCGAGATGGCAAAATAATGATTTTTCCCCTCACCGGGGTTATCTCCGGTTTGAGCTGATTTAGGAATCGTTGCTCAGGGTTATCTTTGAGATTGGACTGCTGCAAGTACTGGATGTCCTCGGGGTTGTCTTTGAGGTGTGCCTGACCTCCCGGGGTTTGGGACTGAGTGCCTCGGGGTTATCTTCGAGGTTGAAGCGGATTGCTGGGGGTTGAAATAAGCATTTCTGGGGTCATTTCTGGAACTGTGACTGCATTCCTCGGGGTTATCTCCGAGGTTAAGGCTAAAACTCCTGGTGTTATTTTTAGAATTGAAATTGAGTATCTCAGGGTTGTCTTCGAGATGGAACTGCCTTCTCTGGTGTTATTTCCGAGATTGAGCTGAGCTGTCCTCCAGGGTTATCACTGAAAGACGATTTTGCCCTCATGCACATGTTGAAAAGTAGATTTTATACCTATTTATCTGGTATCTATTAATTAAATTAGTTGCTTATAATCATATTTCTTAGTTACTTTTCATGTAGTTTGTGTTCATTTTGTAGATATTATGCTTGGGAACGATGTGAGCGACTATTGGTATGAAAATACAAGGAAAAGCAATTTGGACATCGTTTGGGCTATCATGTTCATTTTATGTTCTTGGCTTGGAACTTGGATTATGTTGTAGAGCTTCTTCTTAGCTTTCTGGAAAATCTTGAATCATTCCAATCGGAGTTCGGATGCAAGAGTTATGACCTTTGTACCAACGAACGTTGAACGTCACAATTTTGGGTGGACATTTTCAAAGCTGTCACTTCCAACCCAATTCCAGCCTTCATTCGTCCATTATTTCTCAATTCTCAAAGAACGAAAGTTGTAGAGATCGTCGAGAGATTCAATTTGATAGGTGGCAGGCTCTGTTTTTCTTCTCGGATCAAAAGTTATGGCCATTTTACCAGAGGATACTGCAGTAGAAAACCTACGGCTGGTATGGCATGCAATTTCTAGTGTATTTAAGGCAGGCGTGCAGATCCTGGACCAAAAAATGCCATCCGCTACTTGAGTGTGGCGTAACTTCGAGCCAATTTCAGTGCGGCCGCACTACTTCGGAAGTTGACTAGAGATGACTTTTTCACTAGATAGTGCGATTGGAGCGTAACTTGGATGGGAGTTCAATTAGGGCTTATATAAAAAGGAGACATATATCAGATAAAAGGGGATTCCACCTTGGGGGATCAATCTAGATTACATATGCTCTTTTCTTCTCTTTCTTGGTTAGATTAGATTAGAACCCTAGATTAGATTAGAGTTGAAGATTGAAGCAATTGGAGAGCATAGCTAGGAAATTCAGAATTGGAGCAAGAGAGATCAGATTTGCATTCCTAATTCCCTAACTTCTCTTTACTTCTATCTTTATTTCTCAATGTATAATCCATTGTGGATTATGGATTTTGATTTTATGATGAGCTAAACTCTATTTTGAGATTACAATGGAATCTATTGCTTAGTTTATTTCGATATACTTCATTGTTAGTCATATTGATTATTATGAGATTTTCTATTAAGATTCATGCTTATTTTCTTAGTTGATTGGCATCAATTATTGTGATAATCCATATGAACTTGAAAAATAAAGTATGGGTTTAGATCTGATCTTGATAGCTTGTGTTTGTATGTTCTACATGGTGATGGAATGTATGATTCGTGCTTAGGATATACATATACCAAAGCACCACTCGTGGTCAATTGAGAGCTTGGGCTTAAATCCTATTTATTTGTAAATTGCATAGACATATAGCGGTTTAGATAATGTGGTTGTTCATGTGTATTTTATCAATTATGGATTACATGTGATATGGGTATGATACATCTAGAGATGGCTATATTTCACTTTTGTGTTCTCGACTAACAATCTAATATAATTAATTTGGCTTAACAAGAAGTGTGTCGATTTAAATGATTCAATAGGGAAAATTGTAATCTCGAGTCTTCATTATCTAGTCTCATTCTAGGGGTAGTTAGTATTATTTAATTTCATAGTTTTCATCACTATATTAAATCATTCGTTTAAATAAGACTGAAATGGTTATGGGTTAGTGCTTGGTAAACTTTATTAGTTAATTCTCCGTGGGAACGATACTTTACTTACTCTTTATTACTTGTTGACTGTGTATACTTGCACGCATATATTGATCGGTAAAACGACCAACAAGTTTTTAGCGTCGTTACCGGGAAATTATTTTAATAATTTTTTCCAACATTAATTTCAATCAAATTAGTCTTAATTTAAACATTTTATTTTATTTTAATTATCTTCCTATATTTTTCTCTTTTCAGGTACCATGGATGACTTTGCTTATCGATGGCCATATGTGAATATGACTCAACCAATGGACACAATAACTGAAGGACTCAATGTATTTTCTACATTATATGCAAATTGCAACACTTTCGAAGAGGTTGGATGTTCTTGCAGCCCAACGTATTCGAGAGAGAGTAGTTACATGTGAATATTGTGATGGCGAAAATCCAAGTTATCAGTGCAATATCAGTTTTGGACAAGTACAATATGGGGGTGATTACTCCAACAACTATGCTAATCCCAATTATCATCAAGGTTGGGGGTATCAATGAGATTCTGAATGCAGTTATAACTATCAAGACCAATACTATGTCCCAAGTCCAACATGTCCATCGGATTTCTCATGTCCACCTCCAATGCAACAAGAAGAAAATTCAGAGTTGAAGGAATTCATGTCAAAGATTATAGTAGACCAAGAAGAGATGATAATGAGTCAGGAGTTATCAACCCAAAATCTTAACAGACAGATGGAACAACTCATTAACTCATCAATGAATGGTCCTCAATACATGGATTTTGAAACTGAGAAAGATAATTCAAGACTGGAGGAATTGTGGTCCAAATTTATAGCATTAACTGAGGAGAAGATGATTGAGCAAGAGAGGTCAATTCAAAGTCTTCAAAATTAGATGGATCAAATGTTCGAAGCCTTGAACAATCGCCTTCCAAACAATTGGTTCTATCACATGGACGATGAAACTGATGGAGAGCCAGAAGTGTACATGCCACTGAATGAACTGAAAGGAGTGGACATTTAGGAGACAACTGGGGGTATGGAAAATGAAGAATATGAGCTGACTTGTATAATACCCCAAGTGCCTTCTCAGTTAAAGTTGAAAAATTTAGTGAACTTTTCACACCCATGTCCCCTTGGTAGTCACATCTAAAGCAAGAATTTCTACGATTATGAGGCCTCTTACAAACCATGGTGGGCTGAGGAAGAGATAATAGAAGAAGAAAAGCCCGTTGTATCTTTCATGCCTCAATGCAAAAATCTATTCACAGATACAATGGGAGAAGCACCTGGCGATGCAATGGAACTGGGGACATCATGTACAGGAAATATGCTAGGTGGCTTCAATTCGAAGACTCTCATGATGGGGAACCTACCAAAGCACATAGTGGTTCTAATGGATGGAGGGTTACTAGCTTATCGTAGAGGAATCGGATAGCGGTGTCAAGAAAAGAGTCCAGCTAACGGACTATAAACTGAGTGCTAGATGGGAGGCACCTCATCCAATCTTTCTCCCTCCTTGTTTAATTCTTATTTACATTTCCATTTACTTCTTCTGCTAGGTTTAATTCTTCATACTTTCTATATTTCGTAGATGTTTGATAGTTGTAAGTCTTAATAATAGTTTTATTGTTTCTCCTTTCAGGTTCAATCCAATTGCTATAAGCATTCAAGATCAAACAGAAGTCAAAAATACTGAAGTTGTCAGGGTACAAGGTAGCGCGGCCGCATCCAACTACAAGCCAAACACAGCGCGACCGCGCCATAGCTCAGTCTTAGAAAACAAACAATGCTAAATTTTTAGAATTTCTGACTCAAGCATTCAGACAGTTAGAAGTCTACATTCAGTTTCCAACTTTAGATTATCTCAAACTTATCCATCGCCTGATATACCATCGGATCTTGAGGAGGCGAACAGATATGACATTGCCACTTCGGGGAGTATTCTTTCACTTTTAATTACAATGAGGGCATTGTTCGTTTTAAGTATGGGGGTATTGGGTTTAGTTAGTAGTTTAGAGCATGTAATGTAATTGCATCATATAGAGTAATTTCATGTTACATATAGTTAATTGCATGTTAGTAGTTATTAGTTTAATTTTGTAGTAAATTTTATCCTTTTGTTTGATTAATATATGTTTAGTTGCATAACATTGCATAATCCCAGGTTTTTAGTTAGTTGAATTCTAATTTAGCCAATGATGATATAGAAATGTGATAGATTTTTGAACTCTGTTGATAACTTAAACTTAGTTATAATTTCATACTTAATGTAATCTATGCCTGTTGTTTTGATGTTACCAGGTAGCACGACAATGTTCCTATTTGCTTGTTGGTTAAGATTAGCATGCTTGTTTACTGAGAGGAAAATGTTGTTTTTAATGATAGAATTGTGTAGGAAGTGAGTAATGACTATGAAGACACTGAAACTCAAGTTTTGGGAACGCATGGGTATGCTTGCTATATATAAAAAAAAGAGAAAAATAAAAAGATAAGAAAAAAAAAAGGGGGAAATGAATAATTACCGTGGCTAGTCTTGTTTCGGGGCCTTTGTTACTTGAGTAAATATGCCCGAGGGGATTGTCTTTACACCTAGTGCCCTAAGGTCAATGGTCTGGGAGTCATTGGTTGAAAGCTTGCTAAGGGATAGCACTGCTAGTCTAATGGAATGAGACATTGCACAGTCATGAAAAAAAATTCAATAAACACTGCGGAAAAGTGCGAAAAATCACCCTCGTGAGTAAAAATAAAGCATAATAAACCCTTTGTTGAACCTTGGCTTGTATTGATGTGTTGGATTGGTTGTTGTTTCAACTATGTGCATAGTTCTTGATTTGAAAACTCAGTTTTCTTTCTTAAGAAATATAACATGTGGAATCTTCACCTTTGTCAAGCTTATTTGTGAACATAGCACACACACACAACATCTTTGTAGCAAGTTGTGATTTTCTGATTGTATGTCCTTATGAATTTAGCTTAGTTTGATGCTTTGTTCATAGATCTTGTAATTTCTCTAAGGCAACTCGTATTGGAATTCATATTTGGATGAGAAAGTGGGATTCATTGTCATAGTAGCGTAGCTTGCATAGCATGTAGATTGCATTATGTTGTGTTGCTTGGGGACAAGCAACGGTTTAAGTTTGGGGGTATTTGATAAGTAGGTTTTATACCTATTTATCCGGTATTTGTTACTTGAATTAGTTGCTTATACTCATGTTTCTTAATTACTTTTCATGCATTTTGTGTTCATTTTGTAGATCTTATGCTTGGGAACGATGTGAGCGACTATTGGTATGAAAACGTAAGGAAAAGCAATCCAGACATCGTTTGGGCTATCATGTTCTTGGCTTGGAACTTGGATTATGTTGTAAAGAATCTTCTTAGCTTTCCAGAACATCTTGAATCATTCCAATCATAGTTCGGATGCAAGAGTTATGACCTTTGTACCAACGAACGTTGAACGTCACTATTTTGGGTGGCCATTTGCATAGCTGTCACTTCCAACCCAATTTCAGCCTTTATCCGTCCATTATTTCTCAATTCTCAAAGCATGAAAGTTGTAGATCTCGTCGAGAGCTTCGATTTGATAGGTGGAAGGCCCTGTAACTCTTTTCGGATCAAAAGTTATGGCCATTTTACTAGAGGATACTGCAGCAGAAAACCTACGACGTGGGCGCGCGGATTTCTAGTGTATTTTGGGCGCGGGCGTGCCAGTCCCTGGACCAAAAAATGCCATCCGCTACTTGAGCGCGGGCGCGCCCAACTTCAGGCCAATTTCAGTGCGGCCGCACTACTTCGGAAGTTGACTAGAGATGACTTTTTCACTAGATAGTGCGATTGGAGCGTAACTTGGATGGGAGTTCAATTAGGGCTTATATAAAAAGGAGACATATATCAGATAAAAGGGGATTCCACCTTGGGGGATCAATCTAGATTACATATGCTCTTTTCTTCTCTTTCTTGGTTAGATTAGATTAGAACCCTAGATTAGATTAGAGTTGAAGATTGAAGCAATTGGAGAGCATAGCTAGAAATTGAGAATTGGAGCAAGAGAGATCGATTGCATTCCTAATTCCCTAACTTCTCTTTACTTCTATCTTTATTTCTCAATGTATAATCCATTGTGGATTATGGATTTTGATTTTATGATGAGCTAAACTCTATTTTGAGATTACAATGGAATCTATTGCTTAGTTTATTTCGATATACTTCATTGTTAGTCATATTGATTATTATGAGATTTTCTATTAAGATTCATGCTTATTTTCTTAGTTGATTGGCCATCAATTATTGTGATAATCCATATGAACTTGAAAAATAAAGTATGGGTTTAGATCTGATCTTGATAGCTTGTGTTTGTATGTTCTACATGGTGATGGAATGTATGATTCGTGCTTAGAATAGATATATACCGAAGCACCACTCGTAGTCAATTGAGAGCTTGGGCTTAAATCCTATTTATTTATAAATTGCATAGACATATAGCAGTTTAGATAATGTGGGTGTTCATGTGTATTTTATCAATTCTGAATTACATGTGATATGGGTATGGTACATCTAGAGATGACTATATTTCACTTTTGTGTTCTCGACTAACAATCCAATATAATTAATTTGGCTTAACAGGAAGTGTGTCGATTTAAATAATTCAATAGGGGAAATTGTAATCTCGAGTCTTCATTATTTAGTCTCATTCTAGGGGTAGTTAGTACTACCTCCGTCCCATAATAAGTGATTTTTTAGCTTAAATCACACATACCAATACACAAGTCAAAATGAAAAAAATATCCTTAATATATTTTTTTTGAAGTTGAAGAGTTAATGAGTGTAATTTAATTGTAGTGATTGCAAGACGCAATAAATACCATTTGGTTGCATAAGGGCATATATGGAAAAATATTATAAAAATTGTATTGGAGTTCTAATACATCACTTATTTTGAGAAAAAATATTAAGCCTAAAAAATCACTTATTGTGGGACGGAGGTAGTATTATTTAATTTCATAGTTTTCATCACTATATTAAATCATTCGTTTAAATAAGACTGAAATGGTTATGAGTTAGTGCTTGGTAAACTTTATTAGTTAATTCTCCGTGGGAACGATATTTACTTACTCTTTATAACTTGTTGACCGTGTATATTTGCGCGCATATATTGATCGGTAAAATGACCAACAAATGTTAATAACAGGAATACAAAATTTTGAGTGTCTACATTTAATATGCAATTAACCCTTTTGTGTCAAACTTCTTTCCGTCACCCGTCTTTCTTAATTGAATGTTTTTCCTCCGCTCCAAAGTTCTTTCTCACCTATTTCATTTAGGGCAAAGGTTCAAAAATGCCCTTGATGTTTACTCCGAAATTCCACTTCCACCCTGAACTTCTTTTTTTATTCAAAAGTGCCCTTAACGTTATAAATTTCGGGTCAACTGTGCCCCTCCCGTTAAAAAAAATCCAACTGGACAAACGGATATCAGTGACGACCGACACGTGGAAAAATAAAATTTAATAATTTTTATTATTATTTTCTTTTTCTTCTCCAACTTTTCTCTATCTTTCTTCTTCCTTTTCTTCTTCCTCTTTTCTCTCTTTCTTCTTCCTCTTTTCTCTCTCTTTCTTCCTCTGTTCCAAAAAAAATTCCAACTTAAGGCACTTTGAGTGGTTTTTCTTCTTTACTTTTCTTTTTAAATTTCAGAAATTTTGACTTGGCCCAGAGTCATGAAAAGCTTAAAGCAAGCACGAGTCTTTAAATCTTCTAATTCACGTGGTTTCCCATAAGCTAAATGATTTACAGAGGAACCCGGAAGTTAAAATTGAACATTGCTTGAAACAAACAAATCCCAGCAACAATGTAATCACAAAACAATTAGATCGACAAAATAGTTAATGTGTATATAAAAATGGAATCTTTACCTCATCGCAAGCATCTCCACAAATATCATCCGTCTTCTTAGAACAATAATGAGATCCTCCTTCTACCATCGTATAAACTTTCTCATAAAATCTAGTTATACCCCACATCTCCTATTCCTAAAACTATCTTTTTTCTTTTCTGTCCCTCGTTTTCTAATTTAGATGTCAACCCACAGATCAACTCTAAATCAACCCACAAACCGACTCCAATCGAAAGGAGAATCAATTGAAATAAAATGAAGATCATAAGTTCAAGAATTGAATTATTGGATACTCTGTATCTATCTAAATCTGCTTTTATCTATGTTGACAAATAGATACCTTTGCAAATTTGAAATTGAGAGAGCCCTAAATTTGTTCCGCCAAATTATAAGAGTCGAAATTAGAAAAAATAAGGGAATAAAATGAAGAGAGCGAGACCAACAAGAATAATTAGCTTAAGGGTAGAAACGGAAGAAATTCAAAAAATAAAATAAAAAAGAATTGAATAAAGAAAAAAGCATGTGATGCGATGTTGTGTTGTAGGTTCTGTGTTGAATGGGTGGCAGGCAGGGAAATTCACAATTGTGGAGATTATAAGGAAAGATGAAGAAGCCATTTCTACTCTCTCCCCTCAGATGCTTTCTTTATGCAAGTCGTTTCAGTTTTGATATTTTTGGAACAGAGGAAGAAAGGAGAGAGAGAGAGAGAGAGAAAAGAGAGAGAGAGAAAAAAGCTTGAGAAGAAAAAGAAAATAATAATAATAAATTATTAAATTTTATTTTTTTCACGCCCGTTTGTCCGGTTGGAATTTTTTTAACGGGTGGGGCACAGTTGAACCGTAATTTATAACGTTAAGGGCAATTTTGGAAAAAAAAAGAGTTCAAGGTGGAAGTGAGATTTCGAAATAAACATCAGGAACATTTTTGACCTTTGCCCATTTCATTTATTAGTGTTAAAAAGAGAAACTTTTCAGTTAAACTTTTCATCATAATTCTTAATTACAAAAAGCAGATTTTTTTTTTCATTTGCACGATAAGAATAATTATACACTAGATTATGGTGGATTTTGTTTGAATAAATTATTGTTTCATCTTGAACTTTACAAAGCAACCCCAAGGTCCAATTGAAGCTTACAATAAATTTTATTTATGTATTTATTTGAGAGAGATATGAAAATCTTACTTGAAGAAGATGAAGATTGATGATGAAACGCTATAAGATGGAACAGATGATTTAAATGCAGAGGCAGAACCAGGGGTGTCGAGGGGGGCATATGACCCCCTGGAATCTCCGGCGGCGAGGGAGAGTTTGGAGGAGGCTGGGTTGCTGAGGCGGCAGGGGCGGATCTACGGCTGGCTCTGTGGCTGTTCCCAATCTGAAATTTTGTTTATTGTTTCTCTCTTAATTTTCAGATTTGGATGTTCAACGCTGATTAATGGGTTTGTTAGCCGGAATCTGGGCTTTTAATTTTAAAGTGCTTTATTCTGTTTGGTTATCGACTGTTTTTCTTATTTCGATTGATTTTTGTTTTCATAATTATCGATTTGGGTTGTTGTACTCCCTTGATTTTGGTTTTATTGATCTGATCTTGTTTAGATATCGAAATCTCGGGTTATTTTCTCTACTAATCAGATTTGGCTGCTATGCTGCTCTTTTTTTCGCCGAAATCTGGGCTGGCAGGGATGGTCATAGCATGGTTGGGTCTGATTATTGGTGTGTTTTGGCCATTTTAGGTCTGTTTTCCTAAATATTTCCTAATTGTCCAGATCTGTAATGTTATTGTTGTTGCTTGTTGGGTCTGATTAGGAATTTCGATGAATCTGTTACCCAATCTGTTTGGATTTCCGGCGAGTTGCCTCTTCTCCGGCGAGCTGTTGGTTTGTTCCAGTATGTCAACGCAATGGGCCCATGTGATTTCAAATTTCAAATTGCAGATGGCGATCACTTGCTATCAGTCCCCTTTCGGGACCAATTTCGGGAAAGCGTACGCTTCTCATTTGAGTAACCTTTCTGATATCGTTGCAGTGTGACCAAGACGGTGAATGTGATTCTGGGTGTAATGGTGGGTTGATGAATACTGCCTTCCATACACACTCAAGGCTGGTGGACTTGAACATGAAACAGATTATCCTTACAAGGGGACTGATAGGGGTCTCTTTCGGCCCACGTGAGCTGGGCTGATGGTCTTATGGACTGATGGCCACGTGGGCTGGTCTATACAAGAGATGAGACTATGTTTTGAACTTCATTGTACTATCTAATTTTTGAAAATTAATATACAAACCAAATTTAGAAAAAAAAAATGGCTACACTCTTTTAGCGAAATGAATTTAAGAAGCACTCTAAGCGGTAATAAATAATTTTTTTTATTGATATATTTTGATCTCCTATAAAAGTGTTCTGATTCCGTCACTGTTTAAACGCCATATGAGGAATAGGATGAATTGTTTTACAATACCTAGATTATTATGAAACTAATGACAAATTTGTCCATAAAACTTTGTTCCAAACCTAGGATTGTGAAACCCCCCCCCCCTCCCCCTCCCTCTCCCTCCCTCTCCCTCAAATTAGTCTCTCATATGGGGGATAATATCTAGAGATTCCAAAACAAGCATATTATCTTTATACATGCTAGTATTAACAGTTCAATCCCATCCAATAGACAGTTGTAATCTCTTTCAGGAATTTCAAGTCATGGAAGGAGGCAGCAGCTCACTAAATTCTACAGGTACGTTATTTGCTGGCTCATTTTACCAAATCTCTTTCTTCTTAAGAAAAGTGACGGCATAACACTGTTTCTGAGTGTTAACATGGATGGAAAAGTGACAAAAGGATGGAAGAAAATTCAAATTTTATATCCAATTCTCTTGTTATTGTGTTTTTTAATAAACAGAAAAAAAAAATTGACAAAAAGTTGGTTACTTTTTCTTGCCGAAGTTTTTTCCGTCCATTTTTATAATCCCAATTATTTTATTTATGTTGAAACACAATAAAGTTAATATAAAGGTTAATAGTAATTTAAATATTAAACATTAATATGAAGATTCAAACAACCTATGAAAAGAATAATGCCAACATTATCCATTTATTGATTTTTTTCTTCACGAGTATTATTCTCCCCCTTAACAATCTCCACAATCAATATCTCTTGATAATTAATTCATTGAGTCTAACCCATCATGACCCTCCCTAATGATGAGCTCACACTCTTCAATACTTGTTGTTGAATATTCGGCTCATATATGAGCATCTAAAATCACATCTCGACCTAAAATGTTAACTTATTAGGTATATGATCCATTAGAGCATATAGATATATGTCTTTAATCTTTATCCTTGTTTCGATGTAAGACTTTACTATCATGCAATATCTCAACGCTTATAATTAACTCCATGCCTTATATATTTCATTATATGTCTGCAATTACAAATCTATGATAACCTGCCCTTATCATCACCTTATATGACATCATGGAATAATATAAAATAGAATCATTTTGGCATAAACTGCAATTACATATCTAACAATGCAATTACATATTTAATGATACCTAATATGAGTGAAATATGTCAATTAATGGGAAACAAATCGAAAGTACCGATAATTTTATTACCATATAAAAACATATATTGCTTAAACTAATAGCCATTGCAAGAAAGCAGGCCAAAACTTTAAGATTACATATAGTTTTGATGGTTCATTCAAGGTAGCAAGAAGGAGAATGAACATGCTAGTTTACTTTAGTCCTTAGGTTCCTGTGGCTTTTCAGCTAACACTGCATTGTAGTCATCTCTCAGGCTGTTATATTTCTCACTCAAGTTCTTGAAACCTTCCAATTTCTCCTCTGAAGCTTCTGTTTTCTTCTTCTCTAAACGAAGCTTCATTTCTTCCTTTTTTCTCTTCAGTTCTTGAATCATCATCATCTTTTCCTCGTGCTGTTTCTGCAATTGTTCCAACTCTGACACATTCCTATCTATATATGTGAAGAAAGTTATGTATAATTTCAGAAAATATCTAAACTAACAAATTATTAGTATATACATTAGGATAGAAAAGAATGAAAAACTTATATTAGGATGCAAAAATAAATAAATAAATAAATTGAAAAACTTTGACAATAAAAGTGACCAATGATTTGTGTTCTTTTCTGTTCATAAAAACTTGATAACAAGATAATTGGACATAAAACTTAGGTTTTCAGTAACATGCCATGAATTTTCTGAAGAAGAAAGATTTGATGAAAAGACGAGCAAATTAATGTACCTGGAGAATTGAGTGAGTTGCTGCCTCCCTCCATGACTTGAATTTTTGAAAGAGATTACAGCTCTGTACAAGCAGTTCTTTCGGTAGTGGAACTTGCATGTTTATATAGTACTCACACTTCTGAACCTTCTAGTAGTCTCATTAATCTCTTTTCACTTGCAATATTATCAAAATCTACTGGCATAAATCCTTTCTAATTCATATAATCTACGCAGATTCAAATGCATTTAAGAAGAGCTAAAAGGTGGAAAGTCATTCCAAAAAAATCACGCAGAATTGAGATTGCAATATTTATGAAGATCATAGCTTGAAAACGTACTTTGTGAACAAGAAGTTTGTTTGCATCCTCTTTATGCATGGTTTTGAGAACTTGTCAACGAAGCTTTAATCTTCGTAGTAATCTTCCTTTATCCCAATTTTACTTAGACATTTGTTCGCTTCTTATTTATGCACGGGTTTAAGAAATTTCCTACCACCTACTCAACTCTTTATGTAATGTAACACGTTAAGGGCTGTGGGGTCAATTGACCCCATTGGCCAAAAAAAAATTATTTTATAATATATGATAAATTTAGAAGAAATTTAAGTGTAATGAATAAATTGATCCCATTGAAATTTTATAATTTTTTTAATATGCGAGGTCAAATTGAATTTTTTATAACTTTCTCAATTTCATATTACTTCTACTTCTTGATGTATGTATCTTCCTCTAATATTTTTAAAATAAATAATAATCTAATTTATATTATTTTTATAACATAAGAAATTTAAATATATATTAACAAATTTATGATTAAAAATGTGTATTAAGGGTCAATAAGGGGTGTATATATATAATGTTATTACTTGTTATATTAACAATATTATAATAAAATACATATTTTACATATGCAACTGGCCAAAAAGTACGAGATTATCTTAAAAAATTGGCTAAGGAATTGCGCCCCCAAACCCTTATCAAATTATTTATAGCATCACAAAATTTTGACCTTACTAGATTAAAATCCTGATAGAGCAACTGCTTATACAGTCTAGACTTCTAGCTCTTTCTGGTTGTTAATTTTACTCATTGCAGCAGAATCATAATAAAGTAATTACCAGATCCCATTTAATACTTCTAAATGGAGTCCTACCTTACGTACAGCTTTTAATGTCTACATTCTACCTCGCTTACGGGGTTACGAAACATAGCCCTAGGCTTAAACTCTACTCTTAGGGAACGACAGGGGTCCCTCTAGGGTTAAAGCTCATTTATAATGCAAGACATTATCGATGTAGCTTAATTGCATGAATTTATTCAAAGTAACAGTATTTTTTAAAAAAAATATAGGGATAATCTCCTACTACGTCCTTAAACTATAGTTGTTTTCCATGTTTGGTCATCTAACTTATTTTTCGTGTATTCATCCTTAATTCAGTAGTTTGTCCAACCTTGCAAAAACCAAGTAAGTAAAGGGAACTAAACATGAAAAGCAACTATAGATTGAGGACTAAACTTAAAGCAAAACTATAGTTCTGGTTCTAAACGTGAAAAGTTGCTATAGTTTGGTGACTCGCATGAAAAAAAAATAGAGATGCAGAAAAATTAATTAGGGGACTAAATGTGAAAAACAGTTGTAATTTTGGGAGTAAGGAAGAGGTTATCCCTTTATATATATAAAAAACTGACCTTGTAGTGTTACTCTTATCTTCAAGGCCACAATGTCCTCTGCCCAAGTGACTTGTGAACATTAGAAAGTTTATATAAGCTATAATAACCTTAGATATGATCAATAACCTTGTATGCCTTGTGATCCTCTGAGTAGTAGCCTGATGATGAGAGAGAGGGCATCTTCCATTGATGGCAAAGAAAATCAAAACTGTAGATTTGGGTACAAAGATTTGCTTTGCCATTGGCATGAAAGTGTGTTTGATGTCCTCAAGCAGTCACATTCTTAGAGTACTATAGGAATCAGAATATTGTGCATGAATGCAACAGACAAACATGTTTCAAATAAGCTGGTGCCTTGAAAATTGAAAATTGAAAATCTCTAGGATTACAATACCATGCTGGGATATTCCGAAAACATAAATATATATACATGCACACACATGATTGATAGACCATCTTACTTTTTCTTGTTTTCATCGTTTATATACTATTGGTGAAAGAAAACGTTAAAAAAATTGCATTTTTATAGTGTTTTGTAGTCAAGCTTGACTAATAAATGATTTATATTTCCTTTTTTCTATACAAATATATATATATGGGGGGGTGAATGATCTATAACCAAAATTGGATATAGACCATTACTTTACTTTTATAAAATATTTGTAATCCTCCATTGTAAGATCCAACAATCAGGAATATAAATCATCCGCACAATTATATGCAAGATGGTGCAAATAATTGAGCAGATGAATACACCCCCTTAATAGTCTGTTTTTGAGTTTTGAACAGAAAAGAATAGAAATTTTAAATTAGAACAGAAAAGAAAAGAACAGAAAATTTGAAGTTTTCGTTTGTGTTGTTTCTGAGTTTTTAATAGAAAAAAATAAAAAATTTAAAATTGAGGACATGAGTTGTAATTTAAAATTTATTATATTAAAAGTTGAGGATAATATATGAATTATAAAAATATTACTTATTCTAATTTCTTTTTCGTCCAAATCAGGCCAATTTTGAACTGAAAACTTTAGCAGGAAAAGTGGTCAAGTTTTCTATCCATTTCTTTTCTTTTTTGTCCATTTTAAAACTCAGAAACAGAGCGTAAGTGTGTTTGAACCTGTTGATTTATACTCCCTCCGTCCCAAATTAATTGCTCAGTTTTGACTTTTTAAAGTCAAATTGACCATTTTTAAAACTAATCTTTTTACTATTTTTGCTAAAATATAAGTGAAGAGATTATAGCAAAAAAAAAGTATATACAATTTATTACTAATCCCAATTTTTATAATTTTAGAAATATATTTATATATGCTTAATTATTAATTCTAAAAATAGTCAATTTGACTTAAAAAAAGTCAAAATTGAGTAATTAATTTGGGACGGAGGGAGTATATTTTTGTTTTAATAATGATAATATGTTTTGTGTGGAGTACCGAAAATAGATTTATATATGCTGATTTTGTGAAGGCCAACATAGATATAAATCTTCAGAGTTATCTACTGAATTTAGGTCCTTAAAAAATTACTTAGGGTATAATATAATGTAAATTTTTCCTAACCCAAATCTTTTAATTGCATGGCATTAGTTAATTGATGGAAATATAATTTTAAATATACCTTGACATGGATTAAGGATATTAATTTATGGAAACTGAATATGTCAACAAACTAATACAAACTGATTTGTTTGGGACTCTATCAGCCTTATATAATCAAATCTGTTTGTTGTTTTCCTTCCTTAAATTAAGCTTTTTCAAATTAATTCATATTGAAAAGAGTAAAATACATTGACATCCCCTATAGATAACCATAATAATACTTATCACTCTTCTAGTTTTTCAAGTAACATTCACTACCTCTAGCGTGGTTGACCAACTAATATTAAAAAATATTTTTAATATAATATCTAATATACCCTTCAAGTTATAATGTTTAATATATTCACTAAATATAAATTTGTATGTTATAATTTTTACTTAACTTAATCTAATTAATTAAATTGTGAATTTGTGCAATAAATAACATATTTGTCAAAAAATAATAAATTTATTTTATCAAGAAAATAAAGTCGTATAACTTTGTTTGCTAATTAAATTTCTTAAAGATTAAAGTTTACGTAATATACATTCAAATATATTTTTTTGTGAATAAAAGTAAAATTTTAATAAGCATAAAAGTACAAATTAATGCAAAAAAATTATAATTATTTTTCTCAAATATTAAAATTTATGTAAAATAAACTTATTATTACATAACGAATCTTATTGTTCATATAAAAAAGTATTAAAAATTATATTTATTATTTTTCTCAAATATTAAATTAAACATAAGTCACTCTTAAGCATAATTATTTACAATAAAAATGATAAATGTTATTACTAAAAAAAATACATTAAAAATATTCTTTTAATAAGATAGAGGTAATAATAAATATTATTATATTATTTTATTCAATATTGTATACAAAAATACATCAATCTGTATACTAAAAAGTGTAATTAAAATCATAAACATCCCAAATTTTGACATACACTCAAGAAAATTCAACATATAAAAATCATAATGTGAAACTAAGAATTCAAATAATAATTTTTGTTCTTAAAACACCAAAACTAAACTATCAAAATACTAAATCATTTTAATTAGAAAACATCCATTAATAATTTAATTTAAAATTCTTAATATTTGTATCACTTATCCAAAAATATTTGTTAATTAAATTATATTATGTGAATGAGATAGTCTTAATTACAAATAAAACAATAATTAAAATATATTGTATTAAAAAATGATAATTAAACATATATATATTATTTAGGAATTAAAATTTGATAATAACAAGGGTAAATATGTAATTTTATCTATTTAGTCAACCCTAAAAATTGCAGGAGTATTAACTGTTACTTAAAAAACTAGAAGGGAGATGAGTGTTATTATGGTTATATTTGAAAAATCTGTTTTGGAAGGTTGTTCAGTCATATCTGTTGGACCATGTCTTAATGCTGAAACTATGTACTATTTCAACCATGTTCTGGGCATTATTGATAATAATATTTTTATAGCCGTTGGTTCATATATATATATATATGGGCATTATTGATAATAATATTTTTATAGCCGTTGGTTCATATATATATATATATATATATATATATATATATATATATATATATCAGCAAAAGAAAAAGGCGGAACTTTTCAAGAAATACACTTTCAAACTTTAAAAAGCGTTCAAAGAAAAACTTCCATCAATCACTTGTGTCTTGTTCTTAATATCTTTTGTCTGAAAAATCATAGTTCATTGTAATCATATTTCTCCTTATTAAAATTTGATTTCAAGTCTCGTTTAGCTTGGTTGATCCATTAGTGGATAGGATCTGTTCAAAAGAAAGTTTTGAAGGTTGTAGAGGTGCAAAGTTTGCAGATGTGCAAGGGGACATTCGTGTCCAACTCAGTGCAAAGCTACTTTGACTAGGGAGTTCTTGTATTTTGTTTGAACAGTTTATTTAATAAAAAGAGTCCCCAATACCAATTGGTATTGAACGTGGATTAAGTCACTAAATTAGAAGATAGGGGCTAAAACACATAAAAATCTTTGTGTATGTGGTTTGCTATTTTGTGTGGTTTGATCATTTAAGTTTTCATTCTACATTTAAACAGTTAGTACACATATGCATAATAGTGTTCTGCTGATATACTAAGTGAACTAATCCACACTAAATCGTACAAGTTTTTCATGTATGTATTATAACTAAAGTAGACACCAAAAGTCATTGTACTCACCTGTCTGTTTTAAACCTGTAGCAGAAAATTAAAAATTTGTCAGTGTCGATCACTTCTAGCTTAGACACCTATTCACCCCCTCTATGTGTGCACATATACAAAACTATATTTGGTATTAGAATATGGCTCTACTAATATTGGTATTTACATACCGTAGAGAAAGATCCTATGACACACCTCAACTTGTTATTCTACTAGTAGGCCACCTCTATTAAGTGAGAACTTCAATTTCTGAAAATTTAGAATGAAAATTTATCTCATTAGGGACCCATGAAAATGGTGGGTAATTAAAAATGGATCGGACCCGTCATCTCAAGGCATGATGATGGAAAATCCAAGATCCTCATGGAAATGGATGTTAATGAATCATACATGGTATACTATGACTCTAAAGACATGAACATGCTGCTGAGTGGTATGATATAATCTAAAATCGACAAGGTCTCTGCGTGCAACACAACAAAATAAATGTGGGATACTATCATCATGAGCCATAAAGGAACGTCTAATGTGAAAGAAGTGAAACTTAGCATGTTGATGCAAGAGTGCGAGTTGTACTAATTAGATAAAGATGAAACAATTGATGAAGCTCAAGGTAAGTTTTTCACACTAATGAATTCACTAAGTATGTTTGGGAGGAGAAATGATCAAAGAGAAATTAATAGAAAGATGCTAAGAGTCATGCCCAAACGGTTCGAACCGATAGTCACAACTCTTTAAGACTCTTCAACAATTAGTACCATGGAACTTTTATTCTATTTAGAGAGCTTGAAGAATTTGAAAATCAACTCAGAAGATATGACGAAGAAGAGGGGATACCAATAAATAAGACATTGACACTTCAAGCTGAGAGCATTCATGTGACGACCCGAGAAATCAGAGTCTTGTAATTAGACTTAAGAATAATTATTGAATAAAATGAGTTTTTATTGATAATATTATGTGTTATTTGTTTAAAGGTCGTATTATTACCTAGAATGTGTTTACATGTTAGAATATACGATGTAGGGTTTCATATAAGAAAATAAAAAAAATTCAGGAAAAAGACGTAAAAACACTATTCACGCTAAAAACACTTTTATGATTTTTTTTTTCGATTTTTCAAATAACGTGCTAGCATTTATATGAAGAGGAAAGAAGAAATATCTAATAAATTTTGAAAACAAAAAACACATTTTTTTGGCTTGTGGAACAAATTATGAAAGTTAAATGAAAAATAATATGAGTATAATACGAAAATTATACGATAGGAATAAAAAAGTCAAAGCCAAATATTGCGGCTAATTAATTGGTTAAAGTGACCAAACTAAGCAAAGAAGACCAAGTTAGGCTAACTAAAACCTAATTTAATCCAAGTGAATTTGAATGAACCAATGGGAGGAGGGAGCTTAGAAAGCAAGTTTGTCATCCCATCCTACATCACTTAACTAAGGTTATCTTATGGTTAAGTTAAGCTAAAAGACCATTATGCCCTAACATTACTTCACATATAAATAGGAGCCCATTCTACTTCATTTTTTATAAATTCACTAAGTTAAGAAACGAAACTCTACGTATTTTGAGAGAGGAAGAAATAGCTCAGAAATTATACGCAAAAGGAAGTGTAAAAGCAAACTTAATCCCTACGTTATCAAGAATGAGAAAGATATCTTCAAATGTAAAACCTATAAAACCAACTCCTTTATAACTTTTCATTTAGTTATGAAGTGCTTTGTTGGTGGTTATTGTTGATTCATGTGAATCATGAAGGATCCAGAGAAATAAGGATGTGATTAATGAAGAAATTATGAAAGTTAAATGAAAAATAATATGAGTATAATACGAAAATTATACGATAGGAATAAAAAAGTCAAAGCCAAATATTGCGGCTAATTAATTGGTTAAAGTGACCAAACTAAGCAAAGAAGACCAAGTTAGGCTAACTAAAACCTAATTTAATCCAAGTGAATTTAAATGAACCAATGGGAGGAGGGAGCTTAGAAAGCAAGTTTGTCATCCCATCCCACATCGATTAACTAAGGTTATCTTATGGTTAAGTTAAGCTAAAAGACCATTATGCCCTAACATTACTTCACATATAAATAGGAGCCCATTCTACTTCATTTTTTTATAAATTCACTAAGTTAAGAAACGAAACTCTACATATTTTGAGAGAGGAAGAAATAGCTCAGAAATTATACGCAAAAGGAAGTGTAAAAGCAAACTTAATCCCTACGTTATCAAGAATGAGAAAGATATCTTCAAATGTAAAACTTATAAAACCAACTCCTTTATAACTTTTCATTTAGTTATGAAGTGCTTTGTTGGTGGTTATTGTTGATTCATGTGAATCATGAAGGATCCAGGGAAATAAGGATGTGATTAATAAACTTAAATGACCACTAATATGTATGAAAAGAGAAAAAGAAATGAAAGTAACGAACTAAATCAAAAAATCATGAAAATTATGTAAATTATTGTTTATCGGACTAGTTGGAATCATAGTTCATAAGCAAATAATGAAAATCCGAAAAAAAGGAAATATACATAGGTAAGTTACAGAAATTGTCCAAGTGGAACGGAGTAAAAATATGTTATAATGAAGTTATGACAGAATTTTTAGTAAAAGACGTCGAATGCCTAGAATCATAGCTTGAAACGATTTTCGGGCCAAGTTACAGGTAGTTATTGCTTCCAGAAAGTTTATAGTTTCTAGGGGTTTCGTAGTTCGTAGAATAAGTGAGTCGTAGGCTTAAGAATGAGCTCAATCCGACATCGGATGAGCGAGTAGTTGCATAAATTTAAAAATTTGACATTGAAAATGTCATTTACCCAAGAAAACAGTCCAACGAAGAACTTTTGAGCCAATATTTTGGCTTGTTAGAGGATTAGAAATGATAATTCGTCTTGGGGAAGTTTTAAAGGATGTTACGAGCTAGCTTATAGCTCAAGAACGAACTCATTCTGATAACGGAGGGTCAAGTTATGACGTTGCAAAGTGGGTACGTTGTTTACAAAAAACTACATGTTATCGCTTCAGGTGCAGTGTGTTTTGTACTAAAGCAGACACTGTACGCCGACAGTTTATCCTGTCTAGATTGGATAGAGTGAGTTTTGAACTAAAGTAGACACGTTCTGTGGACAAATTTACTGTCTGGATTATAACGAAAGAATAATTTAATCTAAAGCAGACACCCCAAAGCAGACGGATCGAGATGTCTGATTTATACCTGTAACGTAAAATATAAAAGAAAGTTTGATCACACAATTTAATCATAAAACGCGAACCATATGAAATGAAATGGAATTAATAAAGTTATGGAAGGACTTTGAAATGTAATTCTAAATTATAATTTAGGCTAAGCAGGAAGTAAACCAAAGTGTGTTGGCTTCCAAAAGAAGAGTAGTAGGGCAACGTTATGCTACGTTGTTCCAAACTATATAAGATAAGTGTAATAAGGATTAATTAAAGAATGATTTAAGATGTCTTAAGTTATGAGACGTGAGCATCATGGGACTTTAGAATTAAAGTCTAAACTATGAACAAAGCTAAAAGAGAAATAGACCGAGGTGTATAAAGTTAAGTACGTTGTGTCAAGTTATAAAATCCAAACATCGTGAATTATGAAATAAGCTAAGAAAAACTAAAGTAAACAAATAGTTGGGGTTAATATTTGACTAATTGGTCTATTCAACCTTAATGATATGTGTAGGATGTTTGAATGATAAGATATCGTATATTTAAAAGAACGCTTAAGGCAAGTTTCCTAACTCCATTCTGTCTTTACATTGAATGCAAGTTTTTTATCTATGTGTAAATGTGTTATATTTTTACAAGATATTTATCCATGTATTGTGCTATGTGTCAATTAGCTGTACTTATGTACTTTTGAGATGAACTGTTCTGTGATTGAATTGTTTAAATTGCAAAAGTTCTGTTTAATCATGAACTGCGTAAGAATGAGTCTATGTTCATTGTTTCGCTTGGACATATGTTAAGTTGATAAATTGAATACTGATGTAAAATACGAAGGTTAAAAAAGAAGATGCGGATTATGTCATAACAAGGAAGAAGACGCATATTACGTCATAACAAGGAAGAAAACACTTTTGGTATTAAACCTAAAAAAGAAGAAAGAAAATGTGAAGGCCTTTAAGACCATTTAATGAAAATGTTATTAATGTTTTAAAATAATAGGAATCTGAATTATTCCTGTTTATTGGAGCTGCTTCATAATTATTGTTCAGTTATTAAAGTTTTCAAATGAAAGAACATATGATTCTTGATTTTGTTGTTATTCAACTATTATGACTTGTTGGGCAATTGAATGCTCACTCTTCCTTTAAATAAAAATGTTCTTAGCGAAGCTAGAATGAACTAAGGAATCCAAAGAAGATTAAGGAAAAGATCAAGTATTTGATTAAAAGATACGTGTTAATTTTATATGTATATGTTGTAGCGGATAAAATTCACCGATGTATTATAGAAATAGATAAATGATGTAATATTCATTATTTATAAGTTTTGAAGCTCTAAAGGTATTAGAACTTGGGATTAGAAGGTGACATATTGTAATATATTGAAGTTACATTTATGTATTAATAATATATGGATGTGTGTGTTGGATGTTTAGCACCATGATGCATTGAACTCTGGTTTGAAGGTAGACCTGGATTCAGGAGCATTACACGTCATCATGATCAATACGAAGATTTCGATGAAGAAATTGAAATGTTATCAAGAAAACTCAAGAGACAACTCCAAAGGAAGAAACCAAGGAAGAATCAAAACGGTAGCTCAACTCCAGTGAACAAGTCCAAAACAAAAAAAAGAAGAAGAAATTGCCCAACTTTATTTCACGGGACTAGAAAATGATGATCAACTTGAGGCAAACAATTTTCATTTTAATAAGCTCTTGAAATAACTATGTTTGATTATGTTGCTTTAAAAAATGAAAATCATCAGCTCAAAAAGAAAACTACTTATTTAAATAATTGGGTTAAATGAGCAAATGAATGAAGTTGAGTCACTTATTGAAGAGAGAAAAGAAAATAAATATCTTAGAAATTAAAATGAGGTTTTAAAAGAAAATTTTAAAATGAGAGATTCATACATAGATGCTTTTAATGATGAAAAAATCTTTAATGTGCAACATGATGATAATGTAACAAATACATAAATAGTACCCTTGAAAAAGGATCTTACAAAATTTGTTCAAGGAGAAGAAAATTTAAACATAATGTTGGGTGCCCAAAGATCAAGTCTTGATAAACAAGGGATTGGGTATAATCCTATTAAAAATATGGAAAATAAAACTAATGATAATATTAGAATGATTAATAGTAAACCAACGCTTAAGCAAATTTATTTTTCACCGTTTGTTACTTGTAAAAAATGTGGTTTTAAATGTCATTTTGATTCAAATTGTAATAAAATTAAAATAAAATAAACTTTGGTAAAGAAATGTGATTTATATACTACTAACCCAAAGGACCTAAGAAGATTTGGGTACCAAAAAGGTAGAGACTATTTGTTTGTTTTGTAGATGTATCAAGGTCAAAAAGGAGACGAATAATACTTTACTTTGAGAGAGTAAGTTAACTATAAATTATTTGGCGGAATCTGTATGTACCTCATGTTGTTTTTTAAATAGAGTTTTAATTAGATATATTATTATGAAAACTCTATGGATTTCACAATACAAGGGTTGACAATATCATTTATTCTAAAGTGTTTATTGTGCTTAATACTCCATATTTAATACAAATGACAATCTTGATGAGGAATCAGTGCATATTATTTTTGATGATATAAACCATGATCTGTCAAAAGAAGATAATGAAGATTATGCAGGAAAAAAGAATCTGGAACGTGGAAATCAGACAGATGAATCCAGAAAGTCTAACCCATCTGCATCATAACTTAAAACAAATGAACTTGAAAAGTATACAGATGAAATCAAACACCTTGACCCGTCTGCTTCAGAAGAAAACTCATATATGTAGACAATTGATTCCAGAAAGGTTGTCCTGTCAACTTTAGAAGTCGGAATATACATTTTTGAGCATGATCCAGAGGAATAAATAACTGAAGTTAGACTTCATGAACAACCAAAACAGTGAAAAATCATCCTCCTGACCTGAGCATTAAAGACCTCAACATTGGGCTGACAAAAAAAGAACTTTTGAAGAGATTTGGTTATGAAAATCCAAAATCCAAAGCTACACTAAAGAGCACATCTATCAAGCTTACTACTGGTAACACAAATGTTGATAATAGGTTACAAATCACAAAGGTATGATCATTTTGTTTACTTGTTATATGTGATTTTGTTATAAGTTTGCTCCAGTGTCATTCTTTATCCTTATGCTTATTTTTTTTTAATGTTAGCAAAAGGAGTGATATGTAAGACCCCAACTTTTATGAATAAAGATGATTTTTTTTCTCTAAATATCATTTTGAATAATTATGATGTGGATTTGTTATAATATTAAAGTTGTGGGTACTATTTATAAATTTTGCAAAGTAAGCAAGTTGTTAAAAAATATTCGATTGGTCGGGGAATATTCATTTTCACAGAGAATATTCATACGACGACACAATCATGGGTGGACCCCACAACGGAATTATTGTCGGAGTTAAAAAACGACAGAAATATCTTTTTTATAAAAATAACAGCGAAAGTTTTACCGTTAACTTTTGAAATACCCAGTGATGAAAAGTACAGTAATACGCATGGTTGCATAGTAACACATGGTATTGATGCTTACATGAGAAGTCACTTAGTTATACTCAATTTTTGCTACAGTAATTGTTGCATAGTATCTCATGTTATTTGATTAAATTATTGTCAATATTCATATTACTATCTGCATAATTAACAATATCTAGAAAGTTCTGTCAAGGAAATAGGTTTGGTTACCTAATTGCGCGCCAATAGAAAGAAATCATTATCAGAAAGCCCCCTCTTTCCTGGGAACGATCTGGTTGTTAATATTGCGAGTTATAATAATGATGAATAAATGTTGTTAAAAATATTGAAAGAATTTTTATGAAGTGTTTGTTGTAAATTTTGGCGTATTATTTGGACCCCCACTTACTCATTTTTTTAAAATAATCGGAAGGAAGTTATAAAGTATATATATATATATATATATATATATATATATATATATATATATATATATATATTTGGCATGTGTGTGTGTGTACCGTGTGTGTGAGATGATATGTGGTGGTGGGAAGAAAAAAAGGCGAAAGTGATGTGTGTGTGTATGGTGGATGATATATGGTGGGGGTGGTGAAAGTGATGGGTGTGTATATTTATATATATAAGTTTGTTTTATTTGAATAATTTTGAAAGGTTGGCGTCTGATTTTCTTTTTCTTTCGCCCGTGAGTTTTTGTCCGAAATCTTACTGTTTGGTCCATGAAAAAACTTTTCTAAATAGTATCCTTCCATTCTCCTATAAATAGGATGCTTAGTTTAAAATTGAAAAACACACCAGAATCAGAGAATTCTACTTCTATAATATTGAGCGTATTTCTTTAGAGTTTTAAGAAGCTTTGAGCGTAGAAAACAGTGAAAGTTTTCTTCAAGAATATCTCCGTTATACCAGTTGGAATACTCTTCTTTTTAAGGTAAGGAATATTATTTTTGTTCAATATTTGTATGAAATAATATTTTCTTCCATACTCTGTAGTATGTAAGTAATATTATTTCGTTTCAGATTTCGAATTCTACACTCATTTTGTTAAAGTTTTGGCTTCTATACTCCATGAAATTAGTAAAATATCCTTGAAATTTGCGCTTCATCCAGTATCTTTTTATGGAAATATTATTCTGAGCATTCTTGAGAAGTTTTTTCATGTGCTGATCGATTTCGCAATCAATGAATACGTGCAAGTATACACGGTCAACAAGTAATAAAGTTAAAGTAGAGTATCGTTCCCACGAGGAATTATTTAATAAAAATTACCAATTACTAACTCTTAACCAAATCAATTTTATTTAAACAATCTCAAATCATGATTTTTCTAATTAAGAAAACTAACTTAATCAATTAAAACTAGGTTACTTTATAAATGAATTCAAATAAATAAAGGCTAAGACTCCAATATCCCCAATTATAAACTATAAACCAATTATCCAATTATCCCAATTATTATGTCTACTGAATTGTTAACAGAAATTCTCAAATGCCAAAAGCCCTCTCTCGAGTGATCAATTGCCTTCTATTTAACCCAGATTAATTTTGCTATATCTCTATGCAAAACAATTAAATTAAACTCGTTACAATCCCAATTCCTTATGTGTTACATGCGGCAAATAGATATTCTCATTCTATTCACAAACCTAATTATTCACTGTGCAAATAACTAAGTCACATATCACCCTGCCCAATTCTAACTCTAGAATTCCTCTCTCGATTCCTCCTAAAGTAACACGGTAATTATTGGCCAGATAATTAATCAATAAATAAAAGGCATGATGAACAATTCACTTCAACATAAATAATTGGAATAAATCAAATAACCAATTCATAACCATAAAAGGTTAAATTGGAATCTTATAAAAGAGTTAGTTCATAATTAATGAATTAAAACCAAGAATCCACAATTGAATAGACATTAAAAGATAAAAGTATGATAAGAGAAGAGAATAGAATCTGTTGTTAGCAAATCTGATGCTCCCCACTTGCTCTTGCTCTTGATCTTCAGTGTTCTTCAATTTGCTTCAATCTCTAATGGCTAATTAAGAACTAGGGTTTAGATTCTAATCTAATGGAGTGTTTAATCTAGTCTAATCTATGTAATCTCCCTTTATTTCATGTCTTACATCATGTATTTATATGTTACAAATCCAATTTTGAGTTTAGGAACAAATCCAATCCAATTTCGAGTTAAAAAGGTGTCAAAATTAGCCCAAAACGCGCGCCCAAGCCGCTTTTAACCTCTTCCCCAAAGGTGCCCGGTACTGGAACGACGCTTCGACATCGCTTTATAGCGCCCGACGCTGAAAATAAGCTTAAAATGGCGCCTGGCCACGCTTCATTTTTCGACATTTTCTTTCGACGTCCTTTGGGAAAATGTGAACTCCGATTTTGATGATTCAAGATGATCCGAAAAGAGGAAAAGTAGATCTACAACTTTAATTCTTTGAGGTTTTCAAAATAATGTCCGGAGCTATAGTCAAATTGGCTCTGAAGTGACCGCTGTGTAAATGGCAAGCCAAAAACGCGAATCTAGCCACCCAAATGTCGATCCAAGTAACTTTTATCCCAATTCCTACAAAACAATATAAAACATGCATGAATAGACACAAACACATAAAAACATCCTAAAAGACTCGAGAATAACAATAAATTAAGCCCGAATGTATCCAATTCATGTGTATAAAACTCACTCATCAAATACCCCCAAACATAAACCTTTGCTTGTCCTCAAGCAAAAACACGAAAGAACTAAAAATAAACAAAATAACTCAACTAAATGAATGCATATGCATAATCTACTTCCTAATATACCTACGAACCCAGAAATAAATTAGTATGATATATAGGAACAGGCCTCAAAGATGCCATTGGTACTCAAACAATATATCCAATCAATTCAAAATCCATAACTCTAACCAATTAGTCAACCCAAAACCCGCTATCACCCATTATTGTGTGTGTGTGCTTGTTAACCATTCTAACCAACCACAGTTCAAGATAATCACCAAACAAACTTCTTATAAGAAAAATTTTAGTTCTAATTCAATTACTTTTGTGAACATGACAACTCCGATTAAAACTAAGCAATTACCAAATCTAAGGATAAATACAGGATTTATTTATACATTTATTCAACTACGAGGGCATTTTTGCTCTTTCTCGTGTTTTTTTTTCATGGCTGTGCAATGTCTCATTCCATTAGGCTAACAGTGCCACCCCTTAGCGAGCTTTCAACCAACGACTCCCAGACCATATAAGACCTTAGGGCGCTAGGTGTTAAGACACCCCTTCGGGCATACTTGCTTAAGTAACAAAGGCCCCGAAACAAAACTAACCACGGTTTTTCTCTTCTTTTTTTTTCATCATCTCTTTTCTTTTTTTTTTCTTTTTTCTGGATTTTCTATTTTTTTTCTTCTCTTCATCAATTTTTTTTTAGTATATATATCCCATAGATTCCCCCAAACTCAAGCTTTTACGTCATTCTAACCTTTACCGCCAGTTCACTAATTTCCTTAAATTTTAACAAAGATTTTCCCTCAGAAACAAATTATGAAACCCTTGAACCAAGTGGATTAAAACAGTTAAACTTTAAGTGCTAATCGGTTACATAAGTTTCAAACAAGCTCAGATTATCATTATGATTAAAATTAGAACTCATCATCAATTATCAACACTGTTCAAGTTAACATGCAAAACCAATCTTATCATAGGCCGAGCTAAGACCACACCAACCGATCATACAGATTCATGAAAAAAAAATGCAATTATACTACATGAACACATACTATTGCAACACATATATGAATATGCAAATAACTACCATGTATTATATGCAGCCTAAAAAAACACAATGTTAACACATAAAAAAAATGAACTACTATGCAGATAACTAACTATATGCAATACGACACTAAAATGCCCCCAAACTTAAACCAGACATTGTCCTCAATGGATGAAATATAAAAAAGTAAAGCAGAGGACTTCCCTGAAAATATAACAATCTTCCTTCTTGCCCGCTAAGTTTGGAGAATAGGCTAAGCACATGAAACAAATTGGGCACCACTCTTGTATTTGACTTGGATAACCTGTAAACCATGATAGAAACAATTTTATTAAATCCTAAATAAATGCAAATTCAAAACTACTAATATAAAACTTAATGAAAACTAGAAATAAAAATAAATAAACTTGGGTTGCCTCCCAATAAGCGCTTGTTTTATAGTCTCAGCCTGACTTCATAATTCTCTATCCAATTCCCCTACGAAAATTGAGGAACCCTCCATCCATCAGAAGCAATGTCTCTTTTGGGAGGTTCCCATTAGCAAAAACCCTTGAATTGAAGTCACCTAGCATGCTCTTTGTAGATAGGATCCCCATTAAGAATGGCAAACCACTAGGTGTTTCCTCGATTATGTCGATGATCAGATTAGGGCATTGAAGCTTAATAAACATAATGGAATCTTCCTCTATCTTCTCCTTTTCATCCCACCATGACTCCACAACTGTACTAGCTCTTACGTTACCAAGAGCTTTACCAACGACATGACTTCCAATTGGGCATGGTTTTGCAAAACTACCTGGATTCTTGAACTTTGGTGGAGGAGGCACATGGGATACTAATGAAATTGGCTCATCTTCATTGGTACTCAAAGTTAGATCTTTGTCGATCTCTTTTTCTTGGTCCCCAAGTCTTTCCTCTCTTTCAACATCTATATCATTTGGCACATCCGGTTCTTGATTTGGTTCGGGCTCACCATCGGTCCTCGAATTCATGTCATAGAGCCAAGTGTATTGAGGACGATTGTTCAACGATGTCTATCTCGCCCCAATTGATTTTCCAGATTCTTGATCGATGCATTCTGACTTTGTATACTCAGCTCCATTTGATTAAGTTTCTTTTCATGTTCCTCGTGTTTCTTTTCGGAAGCTTTAATAACTTTTTCCAAGGCTTCCTCCCAATTTGAATGTTCTTCTGTTGTAGTGGAGATGGACACGAAATCCGGTGGGTATGTTGGACTTGGAGCATAAAATTGATCTTGATTGATACTCCATGAAAATCCGGGTGATACCCCAACTCGATGATAGTTGTTGGGATAGACATAATTATTGGGGTAATCACCACCATCTTATCTTATCGCTCAAAAGCGATGGCGCATTGATGACTCATATAATTTCCAAAGACAATAATCACAAGTAACCGCCACACTTTGATGACGTTGAGCTTCAAAAGCTTCAAACATCCTCAAAAGTATCTCCATACATTACGATAATGCGAAAGTTTCTCGAGTCATCAATCTTCGCTCCCTTGGTTGACTCATGTTCGTGTATGGCCATTGATACGAAAGTTATCCATGGTACCTAAAAGCAGCAGAAATATAGGAAGAGAATGAAAATAAAATAAAAATAAAAATGTTTAAATTAAGACTAATTTGATTGAAATTAATATTGGTAAATAATTATTAAATTAATTCCCGAATCTGGCGCCAAAAACTTGTTGATCGATTTGTTAATCAATGAATACGTGCAAGTATATAATTCGACAAGTAATAAAGTGAAAGTAGAGTATCGTTCCCACGAGGAATTATTTAATAAAATTACCAATTACTAACTCTTAACCAAATCAATTTTATTTAAACAATCTCAAATCATGATTTTTCTAATTAAGAAAACTAACTTAATCAATTAAAACTAGGTTACTTTATAAATGAATTCAAATAAATAAAGGCTAAGACTCCAATATCCCCAATTATAAACTCTAAACCAATTATCCAATTATCCCAATTATTATGTCTACTGAATTGTTAATAGGAATTCTCAAATGCCAAAAGCCCTCTCTCGAGTGATCAATTGCCTTCTATTTAACCCAGATTAATTTTGCTATATCTCTATGCAAAACAATTAAATTAAACTCGTTACAATCCCAATTCCTTATGTGTTACATGCGGCAAATAGATATTGTCATTCTATTCACAAACCTAATTATTCACTGTGCAAATAACTAAGTCACATGTCACCTTGCCCAATTCTAACTCTAGAATTCCTCTCTCGATTCCTCCTAAAGTAACACGATAATTATTTGCCAGATAATTAATCAATAAATATAAGGCATGATGAACAATTCACTTCAACTTAAATAATTAGAATAAATCAAATAACCAATTCATAACCATAAAAGGTTCAATTGGAATCTTAATAAAAGAGTTAGTTCATAATTAATGAATTAAAACCAAGAATCCACAATTGAATAGACATTAAAAGATAAAAGTATGATAAGAGAAGAGAATAGAATCTATTGTCAGCAAATCTGATGCTCCCCACTTGCTCTTGCTCTTGATCTTCAGTGTTCTTCAATTTGCTTCAATCTCCAATGGCTAATTAAGAACTAGGGTTTAGATTCTAATCTAATGGAGTGTTTAATCTAGTCTAATCTATGTAATCTCCCTTTATTTCATGTCTTACATCATGTATTTATATGTTACAAATCTAATTTTGAGCTTAGGAACAAACCCAATCCAATTTGGAGTCAAAAAGGTGTCAAAATTCGCCTAAAACGCGTCCAGGCCGCACCCAACTTCTTCCTCAGCGCCCCAGCGCTGGGAACGACGCTCAAACACTGCCTTATATCGCCCCGGCGCTGCAAATAGGCTTAAAATGGGCGCCCCGGCGCTGCCCCATTTTCTGACATTTTCTACTCCGACGTCCTTTGGGAAAATGGCCATAACGTCTTCGTCTGAACTCTGATTTTGATGATTCAGGATGATCCGGAAAGAGAAAAAGTAGATCTACAACTTTCATTCTTTGAGGTTTTCGAAATAATGTCCGGAGCTATAGTCAAATTGGCTCTGAAGTGACTGCTGTGTAAATGGCAAGCCGAAAACGCGAATCTAGCCACCCCAAACGTCGATTCAAGTAACTTTTTTCCCAATTCCTACAAAACAATATAAAACATGCATGAATAGACACAAACACATAAAAACATCCTAAAAGACTTGAGAACAACAATAAATTAAGCCCGAATGTATCCAATTCATGTGTATAAAACTCATTCATCATCATGCCGGAGTACTATTCACGGGGTACTATTCCCGAAGTTACTATTCACGAGATACTATTCACTCGATTACTATTTACCCAGGATATTATTCATGACAAAAATTGATTTCTTTTCGGTCCAAATCATTTTTGATACAATATTATTCTTGAATTTTACTCCACAAAGCAGTATCATGTTAACAATTTGGGCATTATTGAATTCTGGATAAATTAAATTATAAATCTTTAAAAATTTATCCTTTGCTTTCTTTTAAATGAATTCTTATATCATTATCATCATCCTCATGCTTATATTGTGATGAAAGTCATCTGTGGCTTACGTGCATAGATGGATTGTTTGTGACGTCCCCAAAATAGGTATACATCACCCATCTTGGGTCGCCAAATACATGGTACTGAATATAAATACAAACTTAATTATACAACATGAGCTGTGAGTTTTAATATAAATATTGTCTTCTAGATAGTATTCAAACTCAAAATAAGTCCTCATTTATTATCACACTATTTCACAGAATAGTGAGGACTACTAATGCAACCATTTGGACCGTCACTCCATTCCCCGACTAGTCCCGGCTACGTTCTTATTTTCTGAAGAGAACAATGAAAGCAAAAGGGTGAGCTCAACTAGCCTAGTAAGAAATATTATGACTAAGATAATGCAGAATAAGTTATCGTTAGCCTTCAACAATGTTAAACTGATAGAATATAATAGACAACAAGTTTAACTACAGCGAAATAAATAATCCATTAGAAGAGTTAAGTAGAGCATGATATCTACTATCTTCTATGATTTAAAAAGTTTTTCATCAACTTTATCGCTGAGACTCAACTTAATAAATAAACCACATCATCGAATCATCCCTGCACCATGGCTAAGGATATTCATTTAATCATCAATGGTCATGACCATACCAAATAATCCCTGGTCATAATCATACCAACAACTGTCCATCAATGAACTACAGGCCAATGAGGACTTTTACCACATCATTTGTAACATTACGGGTCATGATTATACCGAATGATCCCTGGTCATAATCATACCAATCAATAGTTCATCTATGCACGTAAGCCAAAAATGACTTTCATCACAATATAAGCATGAGAATGATGACAATTGATATAAGAATTCAATTAAAAGAAACAAATGATAAATTTTTAAAGATTTATAATTTAATTTATCCAGAATTCAATAATGTTAAACTTGCCAACATGATACTGCTTTGTGGAGTAAAATTCAAGAATGGTATTGTATCAAAAATGATTTAGACTGAAAAGAAATCAATTTTTGTCGTGAATAGTACTTTGGGTGAATAGTACCCTGTGAATAGTACTTTGGGAATAGTATCCCGTGAATAGTACTTTGTGAATAGTACTCGTGAATAGTACTTCGTGAATTGTACTTTATGAATAATACTTTGTGAATAGTACCCATGAATAGTACTTTTGTGAATAGTACCATATAAATGAATAGTACTCATGGACAGTACTCCGGTAAGAAAAGCTTAAAATTTAACAAGAATGTGCAGAAAATATCCTTGTGAAATGATACTAGATGAAGCGCAAATTTCAAGGATATTCTACTACTTTCAAGGAGTATAAAAACAATACTTTAACAAAATGAGGGTATAATCAGGAATACGAGACAAAATAATATTAATCACATACTACAGAGTATGGAAGAAAATATTATTCCTTATGAATATTGAACAAAAATAATATCCCTTACGAATACGAAAGAAATAATACCCCTTACCTATGAAGAAGATTGGATACTGGAATAGTGAGGTAGCAGACTTCTCTTCTTCTTTCTCTCTATAGCTTCTCTCTCTATAATTGCTATTGTGAGTCTTAGTGAATTGGTGAGAATGAAAGAAGAATGAGCTTCTATTTATAGAAAAATATAGTTTCGATAATTGCACGCTTTGGGGCTCGAAATATTACAGTATAATACCTTCGTCTTTTCCTTCATTTTTAATTTAGTCCTGCAAGTATTATCAAACTTGCACCACCTCCCCTAATAGTACATCATGTGAATCAATAGTACGTTCATGTGAAACAATAGTTCTATACATGTGAAAAAAAATAATTACAGTATAGTACCTTCATCTATACCTCCATTTTTAATTTAGTCATGCAAGTATTATCAATCTTGCACCACCTCCCCTAATAGTACATGCATGTGAATCAATAGTACACACATGTGAGCACATAGTTATAAGCATGTGAATTAATAACAATTAATTGGTCATTTATCCGATTAATTACCCGATTGGTCAATATAACTTCCAGACATCAATTATTATCGAAATAAATGTCGATTTCCACTAACACTAATAATCCCAACACAATGGAACTATCAATTTCATCTTTAATCAACACGAACTTATTCATCATTAATATTATAACTCATAATATTTAACAACCAGGTCGTTCCCAGGAAAGAGGGGGCTTTTCAATAAGGATTTCTCCTTATTGGCGCGTAATTAGGTGACCAAACCTCTCCTTGACAGAACTTCTAGACATTATCAATATTTCAAATAATAATATGAATAACTTTGTCATCTCAATTATTGATTTAATAATATAAAATATTATGCAGATGATACTGTGACAATAATTGAATCAATAATATGAGATATATGATTCATCAATTACTGTAACAATAATTGAGTATAACTGAGTGACTTCTCACGTAAGCATCAATAATCAATATCGTGTGGTACTATGCAACCACACGTATTATTGTACTTTTACTATCGGGTAGTTCAACAGTTTAACGGTAAAACTTTCGCCGTTATTTTTATAAAAAGATAATTTTGTCGTTTTCTAACTACGATAATACTTCCGTTGTGGGGTCCACCAATGATTGTGCTGTCGTATGAATATTCCCTGTTAAAATGAATATTCCCCGACCAATCGAATATTTTATAACAACTTGCTTACTTTGCAAAATTTGTAAATATTACCCATAACTATAACATTATATCATATCCACACCATAATATTCATAAATATATTTCGAGAAAATTTAATCTTTATTCATAAAAGTTGGGGTCTTATAACCTGCCCTTCTAATGAAATTTTGTCCTCGAAATTAGGGTAGTACGTACCTGGTATATCGAAGAGGTGAGGATACCTTGACTTCATCTCAGATTCTAACTCCCAGCTTATTTCCTCTACGTCGTGGTTTCTCCACAAAACTTTAACTTGAGGTATAACCTTGGAGCGTATAATATGATCCTTCTTATCCAAGATTTTAACAGGTAACTCTTCATATGTTAAATCTTCCTCTATCTCGTCTGGTTCTAATTCAATAATGTGGTTTGGGTCTTTCACATATTTACGTAACATAGATATGTGAAAAACGTTATGAACACGAGACATACTTGGCGGTAAGGCGAGTCTATAGGCCACAGTTCCTACTCGTTCGAGGATTATAAATGGGCCAATGAATCGAGGATTGAGCTTTCCTCTCTTTCCAAATCTCGTAACTCCTTTCCATGGAGCAACACATAACAACACATGATCTCTAATATTGAATTCCACGTCCTTTCGATGAAGATCAGCATAACTCTTTTGTCGATCTTGTGAGGTTTTTATACATTATCGAATCATTTGAATCTTTTCCATAGTCATACGTACCAACTCCGGTCCTAACAACGTTGTTTCACCCACCTCATCCCAAAGATCTGGAGAAGCGACACTTTCTTCCATACTGGCGCCTCAAATGGAGCCATGCCAATACTTGCTTGATAACTGTTGTTGTAGGAAAACTCCACCAATGGTAAGAACTTGTCCCAACTTCCCTTGAAGTCAAGGACACAGAGTCTTAATAAATCTTCAAGAGTTTGAATAGTCCTTTCCGACTGCCCGTCCATTTGAGGATGATATGCTGAACTAATTCGTAAATCCGTGCCCATAGCTTTTTGCAAACTAACCCAAAATCTTGAAGTGAATCTTGGGTCTCGATCAGAAACTATGGATACTGGCATACCATTCAATCTTATAATCTTGTTTATGTACATACGAGCAAGACATTCAAGTGTATAAGTTTCTTGTATCGGTAAGAAATGAGCAAACTTGGTCAATCTATCAACAATGACCCAAATCGCATCTATGCCTTGAGAAACCTTGGGAAGACCAGTAACAAAATCCATGGTAATGTGCTCCCACTTCTATTTTGTAATTTCAAGTTGTTACAATAGACCTTTTGGCACTTGATGCTCCGCATTGACTCATTGACAAGTTAGACACCTTGAGATAAACCCCGCTATCTCTCTCTTCATATTGCACCACCAAAATGCATGTCGAAGATCACGATACATTTTGGTACTCCCAGGATGGATTACAAACGGTGTGTTGTGTGCCTCCATCATGATTTTGTACTTCAAGTCAGAATTGTTAGGAACACAAAGTCTGGAGTTGACTCATTATCGCGCTCAAATAGCTGAGCCCCATTTACAATATCTGAATACAAACACAGTTTGTGAGAAATGAGGTATTGACATATCTCTGGTTTTAAACCTCTTAGAAACATCCGCATCATTCTTTACTTATTATCAACCAAGTGGGACGCAAACCAGGACAACTCAGCAAACTTAGCCTCGTACTGCGCCATAATCATATTGTTTTGCTCCAGCTTGATGAACTCTACCTCCTTCATGTGACGAATACTTTTGGGAAAGTACTTGTCGTTGAATAGCTCTTGAAACTTCTCCCAAGACATTTTGAGTGCGGCAGGCTGAGTACGCTTTACTAATTCCCACCAGTAATCAGCTTCTCCTCTCAACATGAAGGTGGCAAAGGGAACTTTTTGCTCCTCGGAGCATCCCAAGACTTTGAATATCTTGATAACCTACTTTATCCACGTTTCCGCCTTAAGTGGTTCTGGCTTTCCCAAAATCTCCGATGGTCCCAACTCCTTGAATTGCTTAGAGGTGACCATCTGTGAGTTGCCAGTGTTTCCACCTGCATTTTGAACAGGAGTCACTCTCGCCTGATGTTGCATGAATTGCATAAAGCCTTTGAACATCCCATCGTTCATCATTTGACCGGTGTTGTTGTTTACCTGAGGATTAATGTCTTCTTGTTGCACATTATCCTGGGTATTGATCATTGGTGACTCAACGGTCTCACGTGCTTCATTGCTTATCTCAACATTTTCGGATGCCATTTTCAAATACTGTAACAAAACAATGGTTAATTGACATGTCACATATTATCCCTATACTCTGACCGACCAATTAAATAACATATAAACTTAGGTAGGTCATACTAGCGAAGGAATTCCCCGTCTCTCCTCTCCTAGTTCTTGTCTCACATCTCAGCCAGGGATCATATCCCTAAGCTTTGATACCAATTGTGACGTCCCCAAAATAGGTATACATCACCCATCTTGGGTCGCCAAATACATGGTACTTAATACAAATACAAACTTAATTATACAACATGAGCTGTGAGTTTTAATACAAATATTATCTTCTAGACAGTATTCAAACTCAAAATAAGTCATCATTTATTATCACACTATTTCACATAATAGTGAGGACTACTAATGCAACCATTTGGACCGTCACTCTGTTCCCCGACTAGTCCCGACTACGTTCTCATTTCCTGAAGAGAACAATGAAAGCAAAAGGGTGAGCTCAACTAGCCCAGTAAGAAATATTATGACTAAGATAATACAGAATAAGTTATCATTAGCCTTCAACAATGTTAAACTTATAGAATATAATAGACAACAAGTTTAACTGCAACGGAACAAGAAATCCATTAAAAGAGTCAAGTAGAGCATGATATCTACTATCTTCTATGATTTAAAAAGTTTTTCATCAACTTTATCGCTGAGACTCAACTTAATAAATAAACCACATCATCGAATCATCCCAACACCACGACCAAGGATATTCATGTAATCATCAATGGTCATGACTATACCGAATAATCCCTGGTCATAATCATACCAACAACTGTCCATCAATGAACTACAGGCGAATGAGAAATTTTCCTACATCATTTGTAACATTACGGGTCATGATTATACCGAATGATCCCTGGTCATAATCATACCAATCAACAGTTCATCTATGCACATAAGCCAAAGATGACTTTCATCACAATATAAGCATGAGGATGATGACAATGATATAAGAATTCAATTAAAAGAAACAAAGGATAAATTTTTAAAGATTTATAATTTAATTTATTCAGAATTCAATAATATTCAAATTGTCAACATGATACTGCTTTGTGGAGTAAAATTCAAGAATGATATTGTATCAAAAATGATTTGGACCGAAAAGAAATCAATTTTTGTCATGAATAGTACTTTGGGTGAATAGTACCCCGTGAATAGTACTTTGGGAATAGTACCCCGTGAATAGTACTTTGTGAATAGTACTCGTGAATAGTACTTCATGAATAGTACTTTGTGAATAATACTTTGTGAATAGTACCCACGAATAGTACTTTTGTGAATAGTACCGTATAAATGAATAGTACTCATGGATAGTACTCCGGCATGAAAAGCTTAAAATTTAACAAGAATGTGCAGAAAATATCCTTGTGAAACGATACTAGATAAAGCGCAAATTTCAAGGATATTCTACTAATTTCACGGAGTATAAAAGCAATACTTTAACAAAATGAGGGTATAATCAGGAATACGAGACGACATAATATTACTCACATACTATAGAGTATGGAAGAAAATATTATTTCTTATGAATTCTGAACTAAAATAATATCCCTTATGAATACGAAAGAAATAATACCCCTTACCTCAGAAGAAGATTGGATACTGGAATAGTGAGGTAACAGACTTCTCTTCTTCTTTATCTCGATAGCTTCTCTCTCTATAATTGCTCTTGTGAGTCTTAGTGAATTGGTGAGAATGAAAGAAGAATGAACTTCTATTTATAGGAAAATATTTTTTTGATAATTGCACGTTTTGGGGCTCAAAATATTACAGTATAATACCTTCGTCTTTTCCTTCATTTTTAATTTAGTCCTGCAAGTATTATCATACTTGCACCACATCCCCTAATAGTAAATCATGTGAATCAATAGTACGTTCATGTGAATCAATAGTTCTATACATGTGAAAAAAATAATTATAGTATAGTTGTGATACCCCCAAATCCAGGTACTCCATTCCCACAGGATTTGGTGTTCACTAACCAAAACATTACATCTAACTACCCATGATAAAAGGATAAAGACATAATTTAAATAACTTAAACAATAATCTCTCCCATTAAAGGGTTACATCAACATCTCAAAAATAATCCCAGGTAATCTAACCTTAAATTTGTTACATCAGTTGCGGAATACATCATAAAATTAAAATAAGTCTCATAGAGTAAACATTTATATAAATTTCTCATAAGTCTTCAGCACTTGGACAATTTGCCCTTTCCTTTGCTAGTAGATGGCTCATTAACTTTCTCCACTTTAGCTATAGGGTTAATTGCAAGAGTGAGCAAACAAATGCTCACTGATATAGAAAGTAGTAATGATAGTAACATGAGAGTGAACAACGAAATCTGAACAATAAAGAACTTTTTCTACGAATCAAAATAGAAAACAAGTTCGAACTTTAATTATCTGAGGGTCTTAAGACCACGAACTATGTCTCCGGTATTTAGGTATTATTACCTCAACCTTAACAGTCGTTACACTGTAAAGACCCTTCTTAACGTACTTAGGGGGATTAGCCCTTTGTACCATGTATTGTGTGCACAAACATCTAAACGTTACACGTACAAAATCCCCTAGGTTAGGGTTGTTCGTCTCAGTTTGAATTTAGAATTTCTGCACTAAAGAAAGTTTAGTTTGGAACTAGCTTATCAGTGTTTCTAGAATTTTAGAACACTATTCAGTTTCCATCAATAAAGGTCTAATACAAGAATGTATAACTGGACAAGGCTATCAAAGTCAAAGATCGGATATCAACAATATATATAATTGAATAAACATGATATACATGCAAAATGCTATAACCAAAAGAGTTAGAACAATCTCATTTGAATCGATGTATTAGAACAATATACTCTTTGAATAATAATATCAAGGTTTAGAAAAGTAAAACTCGTTCGAGGTAACGAAGCAGGTCACAAGAGCTTATACAAACATATTGAAGATAGATTAGGCTTGCTCAATTTTAAGAACTTGTACAATAATATTAAAGGAATGGAAACTTGCATTCAATATGAAAAGAATGAAGTTAGAAAGCTTGCTCAATTTTAAGGAGATAAGGTTTAGAAACTTAACTTGTATAAGCTACAGAAGTGTAAAATAATCTCCAATTACCCTACACACATCATTACAATAGCAACAACAATTAGTTGTATGAATATTAGCTTTAGGGTTTAAACCATTATTTAGGTCATAACCCTAACCCAGCACCTAAACATTTAGGTTAACATACTTAACAAATCTGAAATCGCATTACGAGCCAACATAACTTACTCGTTCATTTCTAACTTTTGAAAACATCACTTTTAATTTCATTATATAACTCAATTAACAATTACTTAAAAATCTTTTACACTTTGTATTACAACACCTTACAATCTATTATTGTAGTGGTCAAGAAACAAATTAGTGGTGATCGAATTCGCTAATAGTGTAAAAATAATGAAATTTGGGGAAATTGGGATTTTGATCCTTCAAAATTGTAGGTATAGAGTGTTTATGTTGTTATTATGTGGTATTGCATGTTTATGGATGTTATCACAAAGTTCTAGTTGCTAGCTTTCATGTTTTCTGTGATATTGGGTTAAATTGGGGCGACGGTTATGCAAAAGCAGAGCTCTCTTGCGTTTACATCGGTGTTTGGCGCAATTGCGCCATCATCATGACCGAAGCAGGTAGAAATTCTTGCCATTTGGTTTCTGTGATTGAGCACCGCCTTGTACTATTTGTGCCGTGGCCAAAAATGGCGCTTGTTGCCGAGCTTAAGTGTGGTGCAATTGCGCCACACACTGGAAATATGACGATGAAGTCTACTTATTTTGAATTGTCATGCGTCTGACCAGGACTTTGTGTTGGTTTAGCATGCATGTTAATGATGTTAAGACATAATAGAAATTGTCACGATTCTAACTACGCCGCTTTCATTTCTTAACATAGTAATACAATCCAACAACAAATTTCAAATTAAAACACATATAAAGCATCAATTTTCGTACTTTCTAAAGCCCGTTTTCAAACATACACACTGTTATCTCAATTTCTTTCCTTCAAAGCCAATTTTAACAAATTTGACACACAAGTATCAATCATATATGATGATTATCAGTTTATAAACCATATATATATATATATATGTATATTTCAACACAACATGACTTAGCAATTTACAGAGAATGAACATGGAAACTCAAACATAAACCTTAGAAGTAGAATATACCTTGATTTAGCAAACCCTAGTTGTATGCTAGCAAGAAATGGTGATTCTCTCTCAAAATCACTATGATCTTCCTTCTCTAAAATCTCTGTGTTTTCCTCTTTGCAATTCTATGTTATCTAGCCTTAGGAAAAAAGCACGCATAATATACACTTACTCCCTTTTCCCCACGTACGTTAGGTTAAAAAACAAAAAGGCTCACATCAGTTAAAATAAACCAAAAGCCATAAGGCTACGTTTGGTTACACACTAATTCCCATACTAGATTATTTAAATAATATTTATATTATATAGTTACTACTTGTCACACTTTAATTTGATTAATTTAAATAACTTTAGTTTAGTTAATTTAAATAACTTAGAATAATAATAATAAAATTCTTATTATCATATACTTATAATTAATAAATAATTAAATATTTAATTTAATTAATAAATTAAAAATATCACTTTATTTAATTTATTTCCTTTAAATTAAACAATTTATTTAATTTAATTATTTCCTTAAATTAAATCCTTCAAATAAAATTATCATTACTCAATTTAATTAATCAATCTAGTTACTAAATTAATTCACCACAATTCATCAATTATTTATTTTCCTCAATAAATAAATTATTTAAAATATTTATTTAATTCAATAAATATTTAGATTAAATTACAAATTTCTCGATCGTTACAATAGTACCTTCATCTATACCTCCATTTTTAATTTTGTCATGCAAGTATTATCAATCTTACACCACCTACCGTAATAGTACATGCATGTGAATCAATAGTACACACATGTGAACACATAGTTATAAGCATGTGAATTAATAGCAATTAATTGCTCATTTATCCGATTAATTACCCAATTGGTCAATATAACTTCCAGACATCAATTATTATCGATATAAATGTCGATTTCCACTAACACTAATAATTCCAACACAATGGAACTATCAATTTAATCTTTAATCAACACGAACTTATTCATCATTAATATTATAACTCACAATATTTAACAACCAAGTCATTCCCAGGAAAGAGGGGACTTTCCGATAAGGATTTCTCCTTATTGACGCGCAATTAGGTGATCAAACCTTTCCTTGACAGAACTTTTAGACATTATCAATATTGTAAATAATAATATGAATAACTTTGTTGTGACGCCACCAAAATAGGTCCACACGACCCATTCTAAGTCGCCAGATATCACTCTATAAAAATCAAATACAAACTTCATTTATACAATCATTTGAAGCGTAGATGCGAGTACGACAATGAGATAAACTGTGAGTTTTAATACAATATTATCTCGTGAGCGATATCAAACTCAAATTGTTACAATTCCATATAAAATACAGCAGCAAATATTTTAAGACCCCAAAGAAGAACGAGAAGATCACTATCATATTCATTCTAATTAGGTGCACTTTTGACGCTTTCAAAGTCGTGTTCTCATCACCCTATTGTTGTTTGCCAAAATCAATTATTAAGCGACGTATAATATATGACACACACATCTTAGGTCCTCAATAAAATTATCTGTTGCATGTCATGCCATTTTATAATGTATTGAGAAACTTCGACAGTCTCAGACTGTAAGACCCCAGTTTTTATAAATAAAGATGAATTTTCTATAAATATTATTTTTGAATATTATGGAATAAATTTGATATAATGTTATAGTTGTGGGTAATATTTATAAATTTTCAAAAGTAAGCAAGTTGTTATAAAATATTCGTTTGGGTGGGAATATTCTTTTTGTTGGGGAATATTTATACGATGGCTCAATCATTGGTGGACCCCTGGCGGAAGTATTGTCGTAGTTAGAAAACGACAAAATTATCTTTCTATAAAAATAACTACGGAGGTGTTACCGTTAAAAATGTTGAACTACCCCAATGGTGGTAAAAGTACGATGAATCTGGCGTGGTTGCATAGTAGTTACACGGTATGGATTATTGATGCTTACGTGAGAAGTCATTTAGCTATACTCAATTATTGCTACAGTAATTGCTGCATCATATCTCTTATATTATTGATTCAATTATTGTCACAGTATCATCTGTATAATATGTTATATTATTAATTGAGACGACAAGTTATAAATGATTAATAATTGATGAAAGATTAAAAATGTTTTGATTAAAAATAAAATGATTTGTGGTAATATTTATTCAATCCTTGATGTATATAAAGAGTCTGTTATGAGGCGTTTGTGGTAAGTTTGATTGTTTTATGGGGGGCCCGTATGTCATCATCTAAGAGTCTCTTCGTCAATAGTAATTACCTTTGTGAATAGTAATTACCTTTGTGAATAGTAATTACCGTCGTCAATAGTATTTACCTTCGTCAATAGTAATTACCTTTGTGAATAGTATTTACCTTCGTCAATAGTAATTACCTTCTTCAATAGTATTTACCTTCGTTAATAGTATTTACCTTCGTCAATAGTAATTACCTTCTTCAATAGTAGTTGTCCCTTGATATTACCAAGAGTTAAGCGCCTCTTGATTGTTCCAAAGGTTAATTACCCCTTAAGTAAATAGTAGTTGTCTCTTCAATATTACCAAGAGTCATTTTAACCCTTCGTTAAGACCAAGAGCCACCTCGCTTTTTCTATAAATAGAAAGCTCATTCCTTCATTATTTCTTACGAATTCATTGAAACTCTAGAGAGAAACTATAGAGAAAGAAGAAAAGTATTCTCGCTACTTCACTTTTCCAATATTCAGTTCTTCTAAGGTAGGGAATATTATTTGTTGTACTCGTAAGGGTGTTATTCTTTCTTATTCATGAAGAGAAGCTGTTGTTATTCCATTGCTTATTATTACATTGGAATAACTTTGTAAAAAGTGGCATACCCTATACATGACTTTGTATATGCGGAATACCTATACTTGGTGAAATCCTTATATTATTCCATTCTTATTTATTAGGTTGGAATAACTCAGTATATCTGGAATCCCCTATACTTGGTGACATTCTTCTATTATTTTATTATTTTGTTGGAACATCCATATGCGTGTTTTACTTGAGACTGGTTAAAATCTTTATTATTCTGTCTTTATTATTCTATTGGAATATCTTATGCGTGTTTTACACCGGACACAGTTAAAATCTTTATTATTACATCTTTATTATTCTATAGGAATATCACGTCGCATGTTTTACAGGACTCGGGTTCCGCTTTTATTATTACAGTATGTATTATTACATTGGAATAACTCGCATACATCTAAGTACCGCATGCATGGTGATTTCTTTTGTTATTTCATTCGCTATTATACTCGGTTAAGTTAAAATATTGACTTTCTATACTCCATGAATTTAGTGGAATATCCTTGATATTTGCGCTTCATCCGATATTTTTAATGAAAATATTTTTCTTAGCATTCTTGAATTTTACTCTACAAAGCAAAGATCATGTTGGCAATTTGGACGTTATTAGTTCTGAATAAATTAATTCGTGAACTTGTTTTATTGAATTATTATGTCATTATCATCATCCTCATGTTATATTATGTTATCTTTGGCTTACGTGCATAGATGAACTTAGTATGATTATGACCGAGGATCATTCGGTATAATCATGGCTTGATATAAATGATGTGATAAAAGTCCTCGATGGCTTTTGTAATGCGATGATGGATAGTTTTGGAATGATAATGACCGGGGTGATTCGGTATAGTCATGACCATTGATAATTTGATGAAAATCCTTGGCCGTGGTATAGGGATGATTAGATATTGTGGTTTATTCATTAAAGCGAGTCTTAGTGATAAAATTGATGAAAACCTTTTAAAACCTAAAAGATAGTAGACTTTATTTTCTACTTGACTCTTTTAATGGATTCATATTCATTGCAGATTTAAACTGGTTGTCTATTGTATTTTATTAGTTTAACATTGTTGAAGACTATTGATAATTTATTCTGCATTATCATAGTTATAATATTTCTTACTGGGCTAGTTGAGCTCACCCTTTCTTTCACTGTTCTCTTCAGGAAATGAGAATATAGCTGGGATGAGTCGGGGAAAGAGTGATGGTCCCGAAGATAGCATTAGTAGTCCTCACTATTCTGTTAAATAGTGTGACAATAAATGTAATGAGGACTCCTTGAGTATGGATATTGTCTAAATGACAATATTCCTATTAGAACTCTCAGTTTATGTATTGTCGTATGTTACATGACAGTTATATTAGTAAGTTGTATTTAAATTCTGTACCATGTATCTGACTACCCAAGATGGGTGATGTATACCTAATTTTGGGGGCGTCACAGTTGGTATCAAAGCTTAGGGATATGATCACTGGCTGAGATGTGAGATAAGAACTAGGAGGGGAGAGACGGGGAATACCTTCGCTAGTATGACCTACCTAAGTTTATATGTTATTTTATTGGTCGGTCAGAATATAGAGATAAATTGTTACATGTCAACTAACCTTTTGTTTTGTGGCAGTATCTGAAAATGACATCTGAGAATGTTGAGAATAGCAATGGAGCACAGGCGATCGTTGATTCACCACATATCAATAATCAGGATAATGTGCATCAGGAAGGCGACAATCCTCATGCAAACAACAACACTGACTAAATGATGAATGATCAAATGTTCGGAGGCTTTATGCAATTTATGCAAAGCAAAGAAAGAGAGCGACTCGCCCAAAACGTAGGTGGAAACACGGAAAACTCTCGGGCGGTCACCGCTAAACAATTCAAGGAGTGGGACCACTTGGGAGTTTAAGGGAGAGCCAAAACCACTTCAAGGAAGCATGGATAAAGCAGATTACCAAGATATTTGATGTCTTGGGATGCTCCGAGGAGCAAAGGTTCCCTTCTTGCCTTTTTTTATGTTGTGCGAGAGGCGATTATTGGTGGGAAATCCAGAAAGCGTACTCAACTTCACAGATGAAGATATCTTGGGAGAAGTTCCAGGAGCTGTTCAACGACAAATACTTTCCTAAAAGTATTCGCCACATGAAGGAGGTGGAGTTTATCAAGTTAGAACAAAACAATATGACCGTGTCGCAATACGAGGCAAAATTTGCGGAGTTATCACGGTTTGCGTCCCACTTGGTGGATAATGAAGAGAGAATGGCGAATGTTTTTAAGAGGTTTGAAGCGGGAGATACGTCAATATCTTATTTCTCATAAAGCGTGTTTGTATTCGAGATGTTGTAAATAGGGCTCGATTAGTGGGAGCGCGATAACGAGTCAATATAACTAAAAGAGAAGCAAAGAAAAAATTATAATACCAATGAGAGTAGTCATCAAGCGGTGACAACAAGCGTGGAGGAATCAACGAGGCGAGATATGGTAACCACTTGGTGGTAATCGAGGCCAAAACAATAAGAATGGACATTTCAAGAAAAGGAGATTCAACAATGATGGAAAGATGTCAAGACCAAGACCGTTGTTAAGGAAGGAGAAAGACCACCTATCATATGCTTCAAATGCGGAGGAGAGGGACACATTAGTCCGGCTGCGCCATGTCGTCAAAAGCATGTTATAATTGTGAAGAGAAGGTCACTTAGCTCGATTTTGTTGTTTCATCAAGACAAATTCAACTAGGATGGAGGCACCAAAAGGTTCGGAAAAGTAAAAGTCAAACCGGTAGTGCAAGGAGAAGCGTTTGTTGTGACCTCCCAGAGAGCAAGGAACCCGAATGAGATCATCACGGGTAAGCTTATCATAAACTCTAATGAAGTCTATACTTTATTTGATCTGGGGTTCTACCCATTCTTTTATTTCTCCTACTTGCGCTCATCGATTAAATTTGACTCTGGAGAAATTAGACTTTGACTTATCTGTGGAAACTCCGTTGGGAGAAACCTTCATTACATCCACTGTTTATAAGTCTTGTTTGGTTCAAATTGGTACCCTCACATTACCTGTCGATCTTATTTCATTAAAAATACTTGCATTTGACGTGATTCTAGGGATTGATTGGTTAACTACTTATCATGCAAAAATTGATTGTTTTCGTAAGGTTGTTAGCTTTCATATTCCTAATCAACCTATTATGCGAATTCAAACGACCAAACCATTAAAATCAATCACGGTCATCTCAAGCCATAAAGCTATTCGTTTATTGAAAAACGGATGTCAAGCTTTCTTAGCTCATGTCACAGATTTAAACAAAAATATGTCAGTTTTGAACGATATTTCTATTGTTAATAAATTTCCTGACGTATTCCCCAAAGAACTTCCTGGCCTACCCCAGAGCGTGAAATTGAATTTTGTATCGACCTTGAACCTGACAAAACCTATTTCCAAAGCCCCATATCGAATGGCTCTATTGAACTTCGTGAGTTAAAGACCCAACTGCAGGAATTGTTAGACATTGGCTTTATTCGTCCTAGTACTTCTCCTTGGGGTGCTCTGTTCTATTCGTGAAGAAGAAAGATGGGAGTATGCGACTTTGTATTGATTATCGGGAGTTGAATCATGTCACCATCAAAATAGGTATCCATTGCCACGTATTGATGACTGTTTGACCCGATTGCAAGGAGCCAAATTCTTTTCAAAGATTGATCTTCGTTAGGATATCACCAATTGAAGATTAGAACCACCGACATTCCAAAGACGGCTTTCGAACTCGAGACGGGCATTATGAATTCTTAGTCATGTCCTTTGGATTGACTAATGCTCTCGCCGCCTTCATGGATATGATGAACCGAGTATTCAAGGAATATTTAGATCACTTTTTGTGGTCGTCTTTATTGATGACATCCTTATTTATTCCAAAAGCCGTGAAGATCATGAGCATCACTTGAGACCCGACACTCCAAAAGCTTCGTGAATATAAGCTTTATGCCAAGTTGAAGAAATGCGAGTTCGGCTTGAAGAAGTAGCATTCCTTGGGCACGTGGTATCAAGTCATGGAATATCATTGACCCAAAGAAAGATTGAAGCTATTCAAAGTGGGAACAACCTAAATCGATGACTCAAGCACGTAGCTTTCTCGGTTTAATTGGTTATTATCGGAGATTCGTGGAAGGATTTTCTCAAATCGCTACTCCATTGACTCGGTGACTCAAAAAGATACAAAGTTCGGTTGGAGCGAAGAATGTGAGAAGAGTTTTCAAGAACTCAAGAGGAGACTTATTTCAAAGACTGTTCGACAATACCATCTGCTCGGAGGATTTGTCATCTACAATGATGCTTGAGCAAAAGGTTGGGATGTGTTCTCATGCAACATGGAAAAGTTATAGCCTATGCCTCATGAAAACTCAAAGAATATGAGAGGAATTATCCTACTCATGATCTAGAGTTGGCAATTGTTGTCTTTGCACTTAAAATTTGGAGGCATTACTTTTATGGGGAGAAAGTGGAGATCTTTACGGATCATAAAAGCCTCAAATATTTCTTCACTCAAAAGGAACTCAACATGCGACAACGACGTTGGCTTGAAGCTGTTGAAAGATTATGATCATACCATCCAATACCATCCTCGAAAAGCGAACGTGGTAGGCGACGATTGAGTAGAAGATCATATGCAAATCACGAGTGCCTTATTATCAACGCAAAGGCCCATTTTTGTGACTTGCAAAGGATGGAGATAGAGTTAAAGACTCGAGGACGCATGTGATGATAGCGAGTATACTGAGTAGAAATCGACTTTTAATCGATAAAGTTAAAGTCGCTCATTCACTGACACTGGAGTTGATGCGTATGAGGAAGAAAGTGCAAGAAGGTGCTATCTTAGGAAGCAAGAATCGATGAAGAAGGAATACTTGAGTCAACTCCAATTTGTGTTCTTAACGACCACGATTTAAAGTATAATATCATGATGGTAGGCGCACAACACACCATTTGCAATCCATCCGGGAGTAACAAAATGTATCATGATATTAAATCATACATTTTGGTGGAGCAATATGAAGAGAGAGATAGTATTTGTTTATCTCAAGGTGTCTAACTTGTCAACGAGTTAAAGCGAGCATCAAGTACCAAAAGGTCCATTGCAACCACTTGAAATTCTAGAATGGAAGTGGGAGCACATTACCATGGATTTCGTTACCGGTCTTCCTAAGGTTTCTCAAGGCATTGATGCGATTTGGGTCATTGTTGATAGATTGACCAAGTCTGCTCATTTTTTACCGATACGAGAAACTTATACACTTGAACGTCTTGCTCGTATGTACATAAACGAGATTGTAAGACTGCATGGTATGCCGGTACCCATAGTTTCTGATTGAGACCCAAGATTCACTTCACGATTTTGGATTAGTTTGTAAAAAGCTATGGGCACAGACTTACGATTTAGCTCGGCATATCATCCTCAGACGGACAGACAGTCGGAGAGGACTATTCAAACTCTTGAAGATCTATTAAGACTTTGTGTCCTTGATTTCAAGGGGAGTTGGGACAAGTTCTTACCATTGGTGGAGTTCTCCTACAACAACAGTTATCAAGCAAGTATTGGCATGGCTCCATTCAAGTGTTGTATGGAAGAAAGTGTCGTTCTCAAGATATCTTTGGGATGAGGTGGGTGAAGCAACGTTGTTGGGGATAGGAGTTGGTACGTATGACTACGGAAAAGATTCAAACGATCCGACAACGTATAAAAACCTCACAAAATCGAAAAAGAGTTATCTTGATCTTCATCGACAGGACGTGGAATTCGATATAGGAGATCATGTGTTGTTAAGAGTTGCTCCATGGAAAAGAGTTACAAGATTTGGAAAGAGAGGAAAACTTAATCCTCGATTCATCGGTCCATTTTAATCCTCGATCGAGTAGGAACGTGGCCTATAGACTCGCTTTCTTCGCCAAATATGTCTCGTGTTCATAACGCTTTTTCACATATCCATGTTACGTAAATATGTGAAAGACCGAACCATATTATTAAGTTAGAACCGGACGAAATAGCGGAAGATTTGACGTATGAAGAGGTCCCTGTTCAAATTTTGGATAAGAAGGAACATATTCTACGCCTCAAGGTTATACCTTAAGTCAAAGTTTTGTGGAGGAACCACGATGTTGAGGAAATGACTTGGGAGTTAGAATCGAAATGAAATCAAGGTATCCTTACCTCTTCTCGACATACCAGTATCGCACCCTAATTTCGAGGGCTTAAATTTCATAAGAAGGGAGGTTGTAAGACCCCGACTTTTATAAATAAAGATGAATTTTCTATAAATATTATTTTGAATATTATGGAATAAATTTGATATAATGTTATAGTTGTGGGTAATATTTATAAATTTTGCAAAGTAAGCAAGTTGTTATAAAATATTCGTTTGATCGGGGAATATTCTTTTTGTCGGAGAATATTAAATACGACTACTCAATCATTAGTGGACCCCCAGCGGAAGTATTGTCGCAGATTAGAAAACGACAAAATTATCTTTTTATAAAAATAACGGCGGAGGTGTTACCGTTAAAATCATTGAACTACCCGGTGGTAAAAAAATACAAGAATGTCGCGTGGTTGCATAGTAGTAACTGCAGTATTGATTATTGATGCTTACGTGAGAAGTCACTTAGCTATACTCAATTATTACTACGAAGAATTCTTTGCATCATATCTCTTATATTATTGATTCAATTATTGTCACAATTATCATCGTATAATATGTTATATTATTAATTGAGACGACAAGTTATAAATGATTAATAATTGTTGAAAGATTAAAAATGTGTTGATTAAAAATAAAATGATTTGTGGTAATATTTATTCAATCCTTGATGTATATAAAGAGTCTGTTATGAGACGTTTGTGGTAAGTTTGATTATTTTATGGGGGGCCCATATGTCATCATCTAAGAGTCTATTCGTCAATAGTAATTACCTTTGTGAATAGTAATTACCTTTGTGAATAGTAATTATCGTCGTCAATAGTATTTACCTTCGTCAATAGTAATTACCTTTGTGAATAGTATTTACTTTCGTCAATAGTAATTACCTTCTTCAATAGTATTTACCTTCGTCAATAGTATTTACCTTCGTCAATAGTACTTACCTTCTTCAATAGTAGTTGTTCCTTCAATATTACCAAGAGTTAACTGCCTTTTCGGTGTTCCAAAGGTTAATTACCCCTTCGCAAATAGTAGTTATCTCTTCAATATTACCAAGAGTCATTTTGACCCTTCGTTAAAGACCAAGAGCCACCCTCGTTTTTTTCTATAAATAGAAAGCTCATTCCTTCATTATTTCTTACTTAATTCATTGAAACTCTAGAGAGAGAAACTATAGAGAGAAAGAAGAAAAGTATTCGCTACTTCACTTTTCCAATATTGAGTTCTTCTAAGGTAGGGAATATTATTTGTTGTACTCGTAAGGGGTGTTATTCTTTCTTATTCATGAAGAGAAAGCTGTTGTTATTCCATTGCTTATTATTACATTGGAATAACTCGTAAAAGTGGCATACCCTATACATAACTTTTGTATATGCGGAATACCTATACTTGGTGAAATCCTTATATTATTCCATTCTTATTTATTCGGTTGGAATAACTTTGTATATCGGAATACCCTATACTTGGTGGTATTCTTCTATTATTTTATTATTTCGTTGGAACATCCACATGCGTGCTTTACGTAGGACTCGGTTCTCATCTTTATTATTCATCTTTATTATTCTATTGGAATATCACATCGTGTGTTTTATAGGACTGGTTAAAATCTTTATTATTCATCTTTATTATTCTATTGTAATATCCTCGTTCGTGTGTTTTACACCGGACTGGTTCCGCTTTTTATTATTCGTATGTATTATTACATTGGAATAAACATACATCTAATACCGCATACATGGTGATTTCTTTTGTTATTTCATTCATTATTATACTCGGTTGGTTAAAATTTTGACTTTTATACTCCATGAATTTAGTGGAATATCCTTGATATTTGCGCTTCATCCAAAGATTTTTAATGAAAATATTTTTACGAGCATTCTTGAATTTTACTCTACAAAGCGAAGATCATGTTGGCAATTTGAAGTTATTAGTTCTGAATAAATTAATTCGTGAACTTGTTTTATTGAATTATTATGTCATTATCATCATCCTCATGTTATATTATGTTATCTTTGGCTTACGTGCATAGATGAACTTAGTATGATTATGACCGAGGATCATTCGGTATAATCATGGCTTGATATAAATGATGTGACAAAAGTCCTCAATGGCTCGTAATGCGATTGATGGATAGTTTTGGAATGATTATGACCAGGGTGATTCGGTATAGTCATGACCATTGATAATTTGATGAAAATCCTTGACCGTGGTGCGTGGATGATTAGATATTATGGTTTATTCATTAAAGCGAGTCTTAGTGATAAAATTGATGAAAACCTTTTAAAACCTAAAAGATAGTAGACTTTATTTTCTACTTGACTCTTTTAATGGATCAGATATTCCACCGCAGATTTAAACCGGTTGTCTATTGTATTTTATCGGTTTAACATTGTTGAAGACTATTGATAATTTATTCTCGCATTATCGTAGTTATAATATTTCTTACTGGGCTAGTTGAGTTCACCCTTTCTTTCACTGTTCTCTTCAGGAAATGAGAATATAGCTGGGACGAGTCGGGGAAAGTGTGATGGTCCCGAAGATAGCATTAGTAGTCCTCACTATTCTGTTAAATAGTGTGACAATAAATGTAATGAGGACTCCTTGAGTATGGATATTGTCTAAATGACAATATTCCTATTAGAACTCTCAATTTATGTATTGTCGTATGTTACACGACAGATGTATAATTAAGTTTGTATTTGAATTTATGTACCATGTAAGTGGCGACCCAAGATGGGTGACGTATACCTAATTTTGGGGGTGTCACACAGACCATCACACTATTTCCCTGTTATCTCTGCTCGACCCAGCTACACTCTTATTACCTGAAAGGAATTGTGAAGCAAAGGGTGAGCACAAATAGCCCAGTAAAGGATATCATGACTAAATATAATTAAATTATCAATAGCCTTCGTCAATAATAAATCAGAGATTTAGAACATATGGTAGATGATAAAACTTTTCAACCATAGTTGCAGCGGAACGATCAATCCATTAGAAGAGTCAAATAGACCATCGGGTCTATTATCTTCTCCATGTTAAAAGTTCACCAATAATGTTTTATCCTTGTAACATCAATCAACAATTCTTGTCCACAATCATATGAATAACTCATAATCATAATTGTGATTCTAAATTCCTATTCACACCCAGGACGAAGATAATTTTCATCACCTATCTTCACCTGAAACATCAAAAATCATGGTTATACCAAATCACACTAATAAATTTATCTTTTCACTACGACCAAAGATATTCATTAATAATTCATCTTTGCACTGCAGGCCAAAGACATACAACTGTATTTTAGAAGAGTCAAGTAGAGCATGATATCTACTATCTTTTACGAATTAAAAGTGTATTATCAATATGTTATCGCTGAGACTCAGCTTAATAAATAATCCACATCATCGAATCATCCCTGCACTACGGCCAAGGGAATTCATGTAATCATCAATGGTCATGATTATACCGAATAATCCCTGGTTATAATCATACCAATAACTGTCCATCAATGCACTACATGCCAATGAGGACTTTTACCACATCATCTATAACATTACGGGTCATAATTATACCGAATGATCCCTGGTCATAATCATACCAATACATAGTTCATCTATGCACATAAGCCAAAGATACTCATCAATCAACAGTCCATCTTTGCACGTAAGCCAAAGATATACAATTGTAAAACCAATAATCAACAGTCCATCTTTGCACGTAAGCCAAAGATATACAACTGTAAAACCAATAATTAACAGTCCATCTTTGCACGTAAGCCAAAAATGACTTTCATCATAATATAAGCATGAGGATGAGGACAATGATAAAAGCATTAATCAAACAAAAATAAGGATAAATATTAAAGACTTTAAATTTATCTAAATATTATCAATCACTTAATAAACTCATAATCTAATATTATTAATATTATAAAAATATTTTAATCACTTCTTATAAACAATTTATTTCAATTGTTTACACTTTACCAAATAATGCATGTAATCATTCAAAAATACCATACTCATAAGATTTCATCACCAATGATCAAAGCCCTCATCAAAAATCTGAATATACCCTATATAGGATTCCCAAGCCATAAAATCCTATTTTCCAATTTTGTTACTTCACATAACATATTTAATTCATTTACTCATAACTAGTTCATTTTCATGAAAAATACCAAATCCATCCCAAAAATATTTCTTTTCTGGTATTTAGTAGAATATAGTCCCATATTGAACATATATTTTCTCTAAATTTTAAAATTCATTTACTATTTTTCATATGGCCAAAATTGCCGAATATTTAGACAGTTATCATAAATTGTACTTTTGTCCAAAAATTCCGAAATTTACAAGGTATACTCCTATTATATACATGTACTCCCAATAAAAATTTCACCAATTTTGGAGTTTACCACAAAAAGTTATAAGGGTTTACTTTTAAAATAGTCTTTTCCCATAAAATCCATAACTCTTAATCTATACACCCAAAAATCGCCATCTTTGGACACAATATAGAAAACTCATCAAATTATCATTTCAAATTTTTCTAGAATTTTTGAGGGTCAGAAGAATTTTTGAGGGTCAGAAAAATTACTTAAAGCGCAAATGGATTTTTCACGCCGCCACGCAGTAATCCACGTAAACAGATCATTTCTACAATTTAATAAGGAATGAATACAAAGGATCATTCACCATGCATGCGGTAATCCACATGACAAAAGTTATTCCAACAGAATAATAAAGAATGGAATAAATGAAGAATTCACCATGCATGCGATAGATCGCATGCAGAATGAGTTATTCCCAATAGAATAACAAAGAATGGAACCAGTCATGCGTAATCGCATGCATGGATATTCCAACAAAATAATAAAGAGTGGAATAACAATGTAATTCACCGCATGCGATAGATCATCGCATGCAAAAGTTATTCCAATGAATAATAAAGAAGCGGAACCGAAGTCATCGTAATCCGCAGATAGCATGGATATTCCAATGTAATAATAAAGAAGCGGAACCAGTCATGCGTAAATCCGCATTTGCATGAGGATATTCCAACAGAATAATAAAGAATGGAATAATAGAAGAATTTCACCATGTATGCACTACTTCGTATAGAAAGGTTATTCCAACATAATAATAAGGAATGGAATAACAACCCTTACGAGTATTGAAAGAAAATAACTCTCTTCATGAATACGAAAGAATAATACCCCTTACTATAATAATATCCCTTACCTTAGAATAAAACTGGATACTGGAATAGTGAGGTAGCAGACTTCTCTTCTTCTTTCTCTCTATAATTTATCTCTATAATAATTGCTCTATAGATTTATTGAATTGGTGAGAAATGAAGGAAGAATGAGCTTCTATTTATAGAAAAATACAGTTTCGATAATTGCACGTTTTGGGGCTCGAAATATTACAGAATAATACCTTCCTCTTTTCCTTTATTTTTAATTTAGTCCTGCAAGTATTATCTGACTTACACCACCTCCCCTAATAGTAAATAATGTGAATCAATAGTTCAATCATGTGAATCAATAGTTATAATCATGTGAAAATACGAATTACAGTATAGTACCTCCATCTATACCTCCATTTTTAACTTAGTCATGCAAGCATTATCATTCTTGCAGCAACTCCCCTAATAGTAAAAGAATGTGAATCAATAGTACACACATGTGAACAAATAGTTATAATCATGTGAATTAATAGCAATTAATTATTCATTTACCCGATTAATTACCCGGTTGGTCAATATAACTTCCAGACATCAATTAATATCGAAATAAATGTTGATTTCCACTAACACTAATAATCCCAGCACAATGTAAATATTTTTCTCAACAATTTCATTTTTGAAATTTTAGAGTTTGATTTTTTTCGAAAAGTCAACTGTTGACTTTTTTGACCAAAAAGTCAACCCTGACAAATTTTGTGTTTATAGTCTATTTCTACTAATTTTATCGTTTCGAACTCAAATATCACGTCCGCGTCTCCAAATTCAACTCCAAACTCAAATTTGATTTTTTAATAACATTCATCATTAATATTATAACGCACAATATTTGACAACCAGGTCGTTCCCAGGAAAGAATTTCTCCTTATTGGCGCGCAATTAGGTGACCAAACCTCTCCTTGACAGAACTTCTAGACATTATCAATATTGCAAATAATAATATGAATAAATTTGTCGTCTCAATTATTAATTTAATAATATAACATATTATACAGATGATACTGTGACAATAATTGAATCAATAATATGAGAGATATGATGCAGCAATTATTGTAGCAATAATTGAGTATATCTGAGTGACTTCTCACATAAGCATCAATAATCAATACCGTGTGCTACTATGCAACCAATGCCAGACATTCGTACTTTTACTACCGGTTATTTTATGACAACTTGTTTACTTTGAAAAATTTTCACATATCACCCTTAACTTTAAACTTTTATCAATTTAACTATTTACCAAAATAGAAAAATTGAATACTTTTATTTCATAAAATTCGGGATCTCACATTCTCCCCTCCTTATGAAATTTTGCACTCAAAATTTACGTACCTGGTAGTTCGAAGAGATGAGAATACCTTGCTTTCTTTTCGGATTGTACCTTTCTGGTTATTTCCTCTGTATTATGATTTTCCCATTGCTCATCTCCTGTATTTCAGATATCATTCTAGAATATATTTTCAAAACAAAGGTTAATTGACATATCATAATTTTTCAACTTATCAAGTAAACAATTTCAGCTTAGGTAAGTCACATACTAGTGAAGTATATAACTCGTCTCTCCCCTCCTAGTTCTAGACTCTTATCTCCGCCAGCGACCATATCCCTAAGCTCTGATACCATTTTTGATGCCCCCAAAATAGGTCCACACGACCCATTCTGAGTCGTCAAATATCACTCTATAAAAATCAAATACAAACTTCATTTATACAACTGTTGAACTATCATGCAGAGTACGACAACAGATAAACTGTGAGTTTTAATACAATATTATCTCGTAGACAGTATCCAAACTCAAATTGTTACAATGCCATATAAAATACAGCATCAAATATTTTAAGACCCCAAAGAAGAACGAGAAGATTACTATCATATTCATTCTAATGAGGTGCACTTTTGACGCTTTCAAAGTCGGGTTCTCATCACCCTATTGTTGTTTGCCAAAATCAATTATTAAGTGACATATAAAATATGACAGACACATCTTAGGTCCTTAATACAATTATCTGTTGCATATCATGCCGTTTTATAATGTATTGAGAAACTTTGACACTCTCGAACCATCACACTATTTCCCTGTTATCCCCTCTCGACCCAACTACACTCTTATTACCTGAAAGGAATTGTGAAGCAAAGTGTGAGCACAAATAGCCCAGTAAAGGATATCATGACTAAAGATAATTAAATTATCAATAGCCTTCGTCAATAATAAATCAGAGATTTAGAACATATGGTAGATGATAAAACTTTTCAACCATAGTTGCAGTGGAACGAGCAATCCATTAGAAGAGTCAAATAGACCATCAGGACTATTATCTTCTCCATGTTAAAAGTCCACCAATAATGTTTTATCCCTGTAACATTAATCAACAATTCTTGTCCACAATCATATGAATAACTCATAATCATAATTGTGATTCTAAATTCCTATTCGCACCCAAGACGAAGATAATTTTCATCACCTATCTTCACCTAAAACATCAAAAATCATGGTTATACCAAATCACACTAATAAATTTATCTTTGCACCATGACCAAAGATATTCATTAAAAATTCATCTTTGCACTACAGGCCAAAGACATACAACTATATTTTAGAAGAGTCAAGTAGAGCATGATATCTACTATCTTTTACGAATTAAAAGTGTATTTTCAATATGTTATCGCTGAGACTCAGCTTAATAAATAATCCACATCATCGAATCATCCCTGCACTACGGCCAAGGGAATTCATGTAATCATCAATGGTCATGATTATACCGAATAATCCCTAGTTATAATCATACCAATAACTGTCCATCAATGCACTACAGGCCAATAAGGACTTTTACCACATCATCTATAACATTACGGGTCATAATTATACCGAATGATCCTGGTCATAATCATACAAATACATAGTTCATCTATGCACATAAGCCAAAGATACTCATCAATCAATAGTTCATCTTTGCACGTAAGCCAAAGATATACAACTATAAAACCAATAATCAACAGTCCATCTTTGCACGTAAGCCAAAGATATACAACTATAAAACCAATAATCAACAGTCCATCTTTGCACGTAAGCTAAAGATATACAACTGTAAAATCAATAATCAACAGTCCATCTTTGTACGTAAGCCAAAAATGACTTTCATCATAATATAAGCATGAGGATGATGACAATGATATAAGTATTAATCAAACGAAAAGAAGGATAAATATTAAAGACTTTAAATTTATCCAAATATTATCAATCACTTAATATACTCATAATCTAATATTATTAATATTATAACAATATTTTAATCACTTCTTAAACTTATAAACAATTTATTTCAATTGTTTACACTTTACCAAATAATACATTTAATCATTCAAAAATTTTATAGGAAAATATAGTTTCGATAATTGCACGTTTTGGGGCTCAAAATATTACAGAATAATACCTTCCTCTTTTCCTTTATTTTTAATTTAGTCCTGCAAGTATTATCAAACTTACACCACCTCCCCTAATAGTAAATAATGTGAATCAATAGTTCAATCATGTGAATCAATAGTTATAATCATGTGAAAATACGAATTACAATTATAGTACCTCCATCTATACCTCCATTTTAACTTAGTCATGCAAGCATTATCAATCTTGCACCAACTCCCCCTAATAGTACAAGAATGTGAATCAATAGTACACACATGTGAACAAATAGTTATAATCATGTGAATTAATAGCAATTAATTGCTCATTTACCCGATTAATTACCCGGTTGGTCAATATAACTTCCAGACATCAATTACTATCGAAATAAATGTCGATTTCCACTAACACTAATAATCACAGCACAATGTAAATATTTTTCTCAACAATTTTATTTTTGAAATTTCGGAGTTTGACTTTTTCCGAAAAGTCAACTGTTGACTTTTTTGAGCAAAAAGTCAACCACGACAAATTTTGTGTTTATAGTCTATTTCTACTAATTTCATCGTTCCGAACTAAAATATCACGTCCGCGTCTCCAAATTCAACTCCAAAGTCAAATTTGATTTTTTAATAACATTTATCATTAATATTATAACGCACAATATTTGACAACCAGGTCGTTCCCAGGAAAGAAGGAGCTTTCCAATAAGAATTTCTCATTATTGGCGTGTAATTAGGTGACCAAACCTCTCCTTGACAGAAATTCTAGACATTGTCAATATTGCAAATAATAATATGAATAACTTTGTCTTCTCAATTATTAATTTAATAATATAACATATTATACAGATGATACTGTGACAATAATTAAATCAATAATATGAGAGATATGATACAACAATTACTGTAGCAATAATTGAGTATATCTGAGTGACTTCTCACATAAGCATCAATAATCAATACCGTATGCTACTATGCAACCACACGTATTACTGTACTTTTACTACCAATTATTTTATGGCAATCACCCTTACCTTTAAACTTTTATCATGAGTATTTATTTTGACATAATCAAAAGTCCATCTTTGTACGTAAGCCAAAAATGACTTTCATCATAATATAAACACGAGGATGATGACAATGATATAAGTATTAATCAAACGAAAACAAGGATAAATATTAAAGACTTTAAATTTATCCAAATATTATCAATCACTTAATAAACTCATAATCTAATATTATTAATATTATAACAATATTTTAATCACTTCTTAAACTTATAAACAATTTATTTCAATTGTTTATACTTTACCAAATAATGCATTTAATCATTCAAAAATGCCATACTCATAAGATTTCGTCACCAATGATCATATCGCTTATCAAAAATCTGCATATACCCTATATAGGATTTCCAAGCCATAAAATCCTATTTTCCAATTTTGTTACTTCACATAACATATTTAACTCATTTACTAATAACTAGATTATTTTCATGAAAAATACCAAATCAGTCCCAAAAATATTTCTTTTCTGGGATTTAGCAAAATATAGTCCCATATTGAACATATATTTTTCTCGAAATTTTTAAAATTCATTTACTATTTTTCAAAAATTAATTTCTAATTAATTTCTTAAGAAATTAGCTACCTCAAGTTTAACTCCAGAAATTTCCAAATCTTGGCAGGATCTTACACATGTTAACGTGATCTTCCAGTTTAAATTTCATGGTCATCGGAGTTATAGAACTCCGGTTATAATGTTTTCTGTCGAAAAAACCTAAATACTAAAATAGTCATAACTTGCTCATTTTAAGTCAGAATGAGCTCATTTTTGGACAGGAGGTACTTTATACCATATATTTCCATGTCCCAAAAGGTCAGAATTTTTCTCACAAATTAAGTGGCTGAAAATTCCCTTTTAAATTTATGGGCAGTGGATTTTTTGTGATTTGCAGTTTTTGACTCCTTTACTAAAATTAGTCCGCACAAAAATCTACAACACCTTTTCCAATGATTCCACTTGGATAAGTTAGAAAACTCATAGATCTTACTTTGGAACTTGATCACACTCAAAAATTCGAAATATAATAGGGGATATGGTCAATTGAATTTCATAATCCGTTTTCACCAAAATCTGATTTTCAACCATTTGTGATTTCTAAGAAACTTTCATGTTTTCACATAATAACCAACATGACTCATCATGACAATGACATAATAATTCAATAAAACAAGTTCAAGAATAAATTTTAAAGATTTATAAGTTAATTTATCCTGAACTCAATAATGTCCAAATTGTCAACACGATACCTCTTTGTGGAGTAAAATTCAAGAATGCTCAGAAGAATATTTCCATGAAAAAGATACTGGATGAGACGCAAATATTAAGGATATTCTACTAATTTCATGGAGTATAGAAGCCAAAATTTTAACCAAATGAGTATCATAGAATATATGAAACTGCAATGGATTTTCACCCGTCATGCGGTAATCCACGTAGACAGATCATTTCCACAATTTAATAAGAAAAGAATACGAAGGGTCATTCACCATGCATGTGGTAATCCACATAGACAGGTTATTCCAAATGAATAATAAAGAATGGAATAAAAGAAGGATTCACCATGCATGCGATAGACTGCACAGACAGGTTATTCCCAACAGAATAATAAAGAATGGAACGGAGTCACGCGTAAGCGCACGAACGTGATATATTCGGAGAATAATAAAGAACGAAACCAGGTCAGGCAAAATTCGCACCGACAGGATATTCCAACAGAATAATAAAGAATGGAATAACAACAGAAATCACCATGCATGCGATAGACCGCACAGACATGTTATTCCAACAGAATAATAATTAATGGAACCAGGTCAGGCGTAATACGCACCAACATGATATTCCAATAGAATGATAAAGAATGGAATAATAGAAGAATTTCACCATGTATGTGCTACTTCGCATAGATAGGTTATTCCAACATAATGATAAAGAATGGAATAACAGAAGAATTTTACCAAGTATAGGGTAGCTTGGCGTATACAAAAGTTATTCCAAATAATAATAATAAAGAATGGAATAATGAAGTTCTCTTCATGAATACGAAAGAATAATACCCCTTACCTTAGAAGAAAAAATGGATCTTTGGAATAGAGGTAGTGAGACTTCTCTTCTTCTTTCTCTCTATAGATTTTTCTCTATAGCTTCTCTCTATAATTTCTCTCTATAATTTCTCTCTCTAGAGTTTTGGTGAATTAAGTAAGAAATAATGAAGGAATGAGCTTCTATTTATAGGAGAATGGACTGAATAGTAACTAATTCATGAACGGTCCAGATTGATTTACTTTTAAACAGACGGTTCAGATTGGTTTACAATAAAATATTCTAATAAAACAAAATCTTTTAAATAAAATATAATATATTCTATTTATAATCTAATAAAACGAATAACTTTATAAAAGTATTACATTTTATATATAAAAAAGATTTTACTATGCAAAACACACTATATAATAAAATATATTATATTCTAATTATTGTCTAATAAAATAAATAACTTTATAAAGTAAGTATTTTATAAAAAGATTTTATATAAAACACTATATAATAAAATATATTATATTCTTTTATTACATTAATAATAACTAATAAAAAACTTCATCATCATTATTATAATTCACACTATTAATCATCATCATTATTATAATTCACATTATTAAAGTTCGTTCCCAAGAAAGAGGGGGCTTTCAATAAGGATTTCTCCTATCATGGCGCAATTAGGTGACCAAACCTCTCCTTGGCAGAACTTCTAGACATCGTTAATATTGTAAATAATAACATTAATAACTTTATTATCTCAATTATTGATTTAATAATATATAAAATATCTACAATAATTGAATCAAATAACGTGAGATACTATTCAACAATTACTGAAGCAATAATTGAACAAAACTGAGTGACTTCTCACGTAAGCATCAATAATCAATACCGTGTGCTACTATGCAACCACACGTATTACTGTACTTTTACTACCGAGTAGTTCAACAGTTTTAACGGTAAGACTTCCGCCGTTATTTTCATAAAAATATTTTTGTCGTTTTCTCAATCCGACAATAATTCCGTTGTGGGGTCCACCAATGATTGTACCATCCTACGAATATTCTCCGATAAAAAGAATATTCCCCGACCAATCGAATATTATATAACAACTTGCATACTTTGCAAAATTTATAAATATTACCCATAACTATAACATTATCTCAAATCCACACCATAGTTTTTTTTAAAAAAAAAATATTTCGAGAAAATTAAATCTTTATTCATAAAATTTGGGGTCTCACAATCTCCCCTCCTTATGAAATTTTGCCCTCGAAATTTACGTACGTACCTGGTATGTCGAAGAGGTAAGGATACATTGACTTTATTTCAGATTCTAACTCTTGAGGTATAACCTTTGAGTGTTGAATACGATCCTTCTTATCCAAGATTTTAACACGTATCTACTCATACGTTAAATCTTCTGCTATCTCGTCTAGTTCTAATTTAATAACGTGGTTCGGGTCATCCACATATTTACGTAACATCGATACGTGAAAAACTTTATGAACACGCGACATACTTGGCAGTAAAATGAGTCTATAGGCCACAGTTCCTACTCAATCGAGGATTTCAAATGGGCCAATAAAATCGAGGGTTGAGATTTCCTCTCTTCGTCAATTCTTGCTTCTAGAATAACGCCCTCTCGAACCTTCTTTTTCACATTCATCAGCTCTAAGTATGTAGCTTAAGCGGCTTTAACTTTATCGATTAAAGTCGATTTTACTCGTATATTCGTTATCTTCACGTGGGGCCCCTAGAGTCTTTAACTCTATCTTCATCATTTGTAAGTTATACGAAATGGGTTTTGTACTGGGGTCAATACAAAATTCGATTTCACGCTTTAGGGGTAGGTTAAGAAGTCTTCAAGAATACGTCAGAAAATTTATTAATAATAGAAATATCATTCAAAACTTTGACCCTCATCCAAGACTTGGATAACATGTCACCTTGATATCTATCAACTTGCCACTGTTATTCACGACGTCCTCTACGCATAGTTTGGCTTCGGTGCATTCAACACAAAGAAGTCACCAGATAAAGGCTCGGGGCTCTTTACTTATGGCTTGATATGACAATGATTGACTTTAGTAGTTTGGTTGCTTGAATTCGTATAACAGGTTGGTTAGGAACATGAAAGCTAACAACCTTACGAAAATAATCAATTTTAGCATGATGAGTAGTTAACCAGTCGATTCCTAAAATCACATCAAAAGAAAGTATTTTCAAAGAGATAAGATCGACAGGTAACGTGAAAGTGTCGATTTGAATCAAAAAAGATTTATAAATAGTGGAGGTAACGAAGGTTTCTCCTAACGGAGTTTCAACAGATAAGTCAAAGTCTAACTTCTCCGAAGTCAAATTTAAACGTTGAACGCAAGCAAGAGAGATAAAATAATGGGTAGAACCGGTATCTAATAAGGTATAGACTTCGCAAAAATTTATAATTAACTAACCCGTGCTAACTTCGTTCGGGTTACTCGCTTTTTGAGAAGTCACAAAAAACGCTCTTCCTGAAACCACCGACTATGTTTTGTCCGTATCGGCCTTTGGTGCCATCGTCCCAACTGGACTTGACTTCACTATACGACAAAATCGAGCTAAATGACCTTTTCTTCTTGAAATTTCCACTTCTATTATCTTGGCCATGATTACCACCGAAGTGGTTACCATTCTTGGCATGATAATTTCCCCCACGATGGTTATCATTGTTCCGATGGCCGTTGCCACCGGTATGATTATTATCGTGTTGTTGGTCGTTACCTTTTGGTTGTGCTAACTCATTATCGCGCTCTAATAACTGATTATTCACAACATCCGAATATAAACAAAGTTTATGAGAAATGAGGTATTGACGTATATCGTGTTTCAAGCCTCTTAGAAACATTCGCGTCATTCGCTCCTCATTATCGACCAAATGGGATGCAAACCGGGATAACTCCGCAAACTTAGCCTCGTACTGCGATACGGTCATATTATTTTGCTCCATTGCTTATCTCAACATTTTCAGATGCCATTTTCAAACCTTTGTCACAAAACAAGGGTTAATTGACATATCACATATTATCCCTATACTCGATCGACCAATTAAATACCAAATAAACTTAGGTAGGTCATACTAGCGAAGGAATTCCCGTCTCTCCCTCCTAGTTCTTGTCTCACATCTCAAACCGGGGATTATATCCCTAAGCTTTGATACCAACTGTGACGCCCCCAAAACAGGTATACATCACCCATCTTGAGTCGCCAGATACATGGTACAAAATTCAAATACAACTTAATTATACATCACCGTAAAATACGACAAAATATAATCTAAGAGTTTTAATAATGAATATTGTCATCTAGACAAAGATCCAAACTCAATGAAGTCCTCATTACATTTATTGTCACACTATTTAATGAATAGTGAGGACTACTAATGCTATCATCTCGGACCGCACTCACTCCGTTCCCCGACTCATCTCAAACTATATTCTCATTTCATTTCAAGAGAACGGTGAAATAAAGGGTGAGCTCAACTAGCCCAAGAAGAAATATTATGACTAAGATAATGCAGAATAAATTATCAATAGTCTTCAACAATGTTAAACTGATAAAATACATTAGACATCAAGTTTAACTGCAGCGGAATAAGTAATCCATTAGAAAAATCAAGTAGAGCATGATATCTACTATCTTCTATGATTTAAAAATGTTTTCATCAATTTTTATCGCTGAGACTTAGCTTAATAAATAAACCACATCATCAAGTCATCCCTGCACTACGGGCCAAGGATATTCATTAAATCATCAAAGGTCATGACTATACCAAATAATTCCTGGTTATAATCAAACCAAAAACTGTCCATCAATGCACTACAGGCCACTGAGGACTTTTACCACATCATTTATAACATTATAGGTCATGATTATACCGAATGATCCCTGGTCATGATTATACCAAGTCCATCTCTGCACGTAAGCCAAAGATATACAACTATAAAACCAATAATCAACAGTCCATCTTTGCACGTAAGCCAAAGATATATACTTCAATAATCAACAGTCCATCTTTGCACGTAAACCAAATATCACCATATAAGCGTGAGGATGATGACAATGATATAAGCATTAATCAAATAAGGATAAATATTAAAGACTTTAAATTTATCCAAATATTATCAATCACTTAATAAACTCATAATCTAATATTATTAATATTATAACAATATTTTAATCACTTCTTAAACTTATAAATAATTTATTTCAATTGTTTATACTTTACCAAATAATGCATTTAATCATTCAAAAATGCCATACTCATAAGATTTTATCACCAATGATCAAATCCCTTATCAAAAACCTGCATATACCCTATATAGGATTCCCAAGCCATAAAATCCTATTTTCCAATTTTGTTACTTCACATAACATATTTAACTCATTTACTCATAACTAGATTATTTTCATGAAAAATACCAAATCAGTCTCAAAAATATTTCTTTTCTGGGATTTAAAAGAATATAGTCCCATATTGAACATATATTTTTCTCGAAATTTTTAAAAATCATTTACTATTTTTCAAAAATTAATTTCTAATTAATTCCTTAAGAAATTAGCTACCTCAAGTTTAACTCCAAAATTCCCAAATCTTGGCAGGATCTTACACATGTTAACGTGATCTTCCAAGTTTAAATTTCATGGTCATCGGAGTTATAGAACTCCGGTTATAACGTTTTTCGTCGAAAAAACCTAAATACTAAAATAGTCATAACTTGCTCATTTTAAGTCAGAATGGGCTCATTTTTGGACAGGAGGTACTTTATACCATATATTTCCATGTCCCAAAAGGTCGGAATTTTTCTCACAAATTAAGTGGCCAAAAATTCCCTTTTAAATTTATGGGCAGTAGCTTTTTTGGGATTTATTATTTTTGACTCCTTTGCTAAAATTAGTCCACACGAAAATTTACAACACCTTTTCCAATGATTCCACTTGGATAAGTTAGAAAACTCATAGATCTTACTCTAGAAATTGATCACACTCAAAAATTCAAAATATAATAGGAGATATGGTCAATTGATTTTCATATTCCGTTTTCACTAAAATCTGATTTTCAACCATTTTTGATTTCTAAGAAACTTTCATGTTTTCACATAATAACCAACATGACTCATCATGACAATGACATAATAATTCAATAAAACAAGTTCAAGAATAAATTTTAAAGATTTATAAGTTAATTTATCCTGAACTCAATAATGTCCAAATTATCAACATGATACTGCTTTGTGGAGTAAAATTCAAGAATGCTCAGAAAAATATTTCCATGAAAAGATACTGGATGAAGCGCAAATATCAAAGATATTCTACTAATTTCATGGAGTATAGAAGCCAAAATTTTAACCAAATGAGTATCATAGAATATATGAAACTGCAATGGATTTTCACCCGCCATGCGGTAATCCACGTAGACAGATCATTTCCACAATTTAATAAGAAACGAATACGAAGGGTCATTCACCATGCATGTGGTAATCCACATAGACAGGTTATTCCAATAGAATAATAAAGAATGGAATAATAGAAGGATTCACCATGCGCATGCGATAGATCAGACAGATAAAAGTTATTCCTAACGAGTAATAATAAAGAATTGAACCAGTCGTGCGTAAACGCACGCATGTGATATTCCGGCTGTAATAATAAAGAACGAAACCAGTCGTGCAAAATTACAGACCGCAGGATATTCCAATGTAATAATAAAGAATGGAATAATAATAAAGAATCACCATGCATGCGATAGACCGCAATGACATGTTATTCCAACAGAATAATAATTAATGGAACCAGGTCAGGCATAATACGCACCGACATGATATTACAATAGAATGATAAAGAATGGAATAATAGAAGAATTTCACCATGTATAAAGTATTTAGCAGACGACAAAAGTTATTCCAACATAATGATAAAGAATGGAATAATGAGAAGAATTTTACCAAGTATAGGTAGTGGCACAGATATCAAAAGTTATTCCAACAGAATAATAAAAAATGGAATAACAGAAGTTCTCTTCATGAATACGAAAGAATAATACCCCTTACCTTAGAAGAAAAATGGATATTGGAATAGTGAGGTAGCAGACTTCTCTTCTTCTTTCTCTCTATAGATTTTCTCTCTATAGCTTCTCTCTATAATTTCTCTCTATAATTTCTCTCTCTAGAGTTTCAGTGAATTTGTAAGAAATAATGAAGGAATGAGCTTCTATTTATAGGAGAATGGACTGAATAGTAACTAATTCATGAACGGTCCAAATTGATTTACTTTTAAACGGACGGTCCAGATTGGTTTACAATAAAATATTCTATTAAAACAAAATCTTTTAAATAAAATATAATATATTCTATTTATAATCTAATAAAACGAATAACTTTATAAAAGTATTCATTTTATATAAAAAGATTTTACTATGCAAATACTATCACGAGCATTATGCAAACATTATGCATAATAAAAAATATATTATATTCTAATTATTGTCTAATAAAATAAATAACTTTATAAAAGTATTACATTTTATATAAAAAGATTTTACTATGCAAAACACTATGCATAATAAAATATATTATATTCTAATTATTGTCTAATAAAATAAATAACTTTATAAAAGTATTACATTTTATATAAAAAGCTTTTACATTTTATTACATTAATAATACTAATAAAACAAAACTTCATCATCATTATTATAATTCACACTATTAATCGACTGTGTCGTTCCCGAGAAAGAGAGGGCTTTCAATAAGGATTTCTCCTTATTGGTAGCTTGATTAGGTGACCAAACCTCTCTTGGTAGAACTTCTAGACATCGTTAATATTGCAAATAATAACATTAATAACTTTGTTATCTCAATTATTGATTTAATAATATATAAAATATCGACAATAATTGAATCAAGTAACGTAAGATACTATATAACAATTACTGAAGCAATAATTAAACAAAAATGAGTGACTTCTCACGTAAGCATCAATAATCAATACCGTGTGCTACTATGCAACCACGCGTATTACTGTACTTTTACTACTGAGTAGTTCAACAGTTTTAACGGTAAAACTTCCGCAGTTATTTTCATAAAAATATTTTTATTGTTTTCTCAATCCGATAATAATTCCGTTGTGGGGTCCACCAATGATTGTGCCGTCGTACGAATATTCCCCGACAAAAAGAATATTCTCCGACCAATCGAATATTATATAACAACTTGCACACTTTGCAAAATTTATAAATATTACCCACAACTATAACATTATCTCAAATCCACACCATATTTTTTTAAAAAAAATATTTTGAGAAAATTAAATCTTTATTCATAAAATTTGGGGTCTCACAGTAGTGCAGGGATGATTCGATGATATGAATTATTTATTAAGCTGAGTCTTAGCGATAAAATTGATGATAAACTTTTTAAATCATAGAAGATAGTAGATGTGAGACCCCAGATTTTACGAATAAAGATTTAATTTTCTCGAAATATTTTTTTCAAAATTATGGTGTGGATTTGATATAATGTTATAATTGTGGGTAATATTTATAAATTTTTCAAAGTATGCAAGTTGTTATAAAATATTCGATTGGTCGGGGAATATTCTTTTTGTCGGGGAATATTCGTATGATGGCACAATCATTGGTGGACCCCGCAATGGAATTATCATTTGATTGAAAATGACAAAAAATATTTTATAAATAACTACATGAGGTGTTATCGTTAAAACCGTTGAACTACCCTAGTAAAAGTACAAGAATATGCTGGCGTGGTTGCATAGTAATAAGCATTTCAAGATTGATTATTGATGCTTACGTGAGAAATCACTCAATTATTGCTACAGTAATTGCTGCATCATATCTCTCATATTATTGATCCAATTATTGTCACAGTATCATCTGCTATATGATATGTTATTAAATCAATAATTGAGACGACAAAGTTATTCATATTATTAAATTGCAATATTTATAATGTCTAGAAGTTCTGTCAAGGAGAGGTTTGGTCACCTAATTGCGCGCCAAGAGGGAGAAATCCTTATTGGAAAGCCCCCTCTTTCCTGGGAACAACCTGGTTGTTAAATATTGTGAGTTATAATATTAATGATGAATAAGTTCGTGTTGATTAAAGATGAATTTGATAGTTTCATTATGTTGGGATTATTTGTGTTAGTAGAAATCGACATCTATTCTGATGATAATTGATGTCTGGAGGTTATATTGTTCAATCGGGTATTTGGAGAACTTTTCGTGTCGGAGTACTATTCACGAGTTACTATTCATGAGTTACTATTCACGAGTTACTATTCATGAGTTACTATTCATGAGTTACTATTCACGAGTTACTATTCATAAGTTACTATTCACTCTAGTATTGTGCATTCGGGTATTTGGGTACAATATTATTCCATGAGGAGATGTGCTAATTTTTCAGACCGTTGGTTGAAGTTCTATTAGTGAATCAATATGGACCACTGGTGAAAAGTTATAATAGTGAATCAATATGGATTACTGGTTTAAAGTTTTAATAGTAAATAAGTATGGACCGTTGCTTTAAGTTTTAATAGTAAATCAATCTGGACCGTCCGTTTAAAAGTAAATCAATCTGGACCGTTCAGGAATTAGTTACTATTCAATCCATTCTTCTATAAATAGAAGCTCATTCCTTCATTATTTCTTACGAATTCACTAAAACTCTAGAGAGAGAAATTATAGAGAGAAAGAAGAAGAGTATTCTGCTACTTCACTACATCGATATCCAGTGTCTTTTACGGTAAGGGGTGTTATTCTTTCTTATTCATGAAGAGAACTTCGGTTATTCCATTCTTATTTATTGTGTTGGAATAACCTGTATACGCTGCATACCCTATACTTGGTGAAATCCTTATATTATTCCGTCTATATTATTCTGTTGGAATAACTTGTATAAGCGGCATACCTTATACATAACCTATATACGCGGTATACCCTATACTTGGTGAATTCCTTATGTTATTCCATTCTTTGTTATTATGTTGGAATATCCTGTCTGTGCGTTTTACGCCGGACCTGGTTCCATCTTTATTATTCTGTTGGAATAACCTGTCTATGCGAAGTACCGCATGCATGGTGAAATCCTTATGTTATTCCATTCTTTATTAATCTGTTGGAATATCCTCTCTGTGCGTTTTACGTCGGACCTGGTTTCGTATTTATTATTCTATTGGAATAACCTGTCTGTTCTATCTATCATATGCCTGATGATTTCTTTTGTTATTCCATTCTTTATTATACTCAGTTGGTTAAAGTTTTGACTTCTATACTCCATGAAATTAGTGGAATATCCTGATATTTGCGCTTCATCTAGTATCTTTTCATGGAAATATTCTTCTGAGTATTCTTGAATTTTACTCTACACAGAAGTATCATGTTGACAATTTGGACGTTATTAGCTCCTGGATAAATTAATTCGTGAACTTGTTTTATTGAATTCTTATATCATTGTCATCATCCTCATGTTTATATTTTTGAAAGTCATCGTGGTATTCAGAGTGCATAAATGGACTTGGTATGATTATGACCATGGACTATTCGGTATAATCATGACCGCAATGTTACAAATGATGTGATAAAAGTCCTCATTGGCCCATAGTGCATTGATGGACAGTTGTTGTCATGATCATGACCATTGATGAATACACAAATATCCTTGGCCCGTAGTGCATGGATAATTTGTGGTCGTGACCCTAATGAATATCCTTGGTCGTAGTGTAGGGATGATGTGGATTATTTATTAAGCTGAGTCTCAGTGATAAAAGTGATGAAAAACTTTTTAAATCATAAAAGATAGCAGATTTTATTCTCTACTTGACTCTTTTAATGGATTGTTTATTCCGCTGCAGTTAAACTTGTTGTCTATTGTATTTTATCAGTTTAACATTGTTGAAGGCTAATGATAATTTATCCTGCATTATCTTAGTCATAATATTTCTTCTTGGGCTAGTTGAGCTCACCCTTTCTTTCACTTTGTTCTCTTCAGAAATGAGAATATATTTGGGACGAGTCGGGAAAGCGGAGTGGATGATCCGGATGATAAGATTAGTAGTCCTCACTATTACGTTAAATAGTGTGATAATAAATGTAATGAGGACCTGAATTTGAGTTTGTATACTGTCTATGAGGACTCCATTGAGAGTGGATATTGTCTAGAAGGCAACATTCTTGCTTAAACTCTCAGTTTATGTTTTGTCGTATTTTACACGACAGTTGTATAATTAAGTTGTATTTGATTTATGTACCATGTATTTGGCGACTCAAGATGGGTGATGTATACCTATTTTTGAGGGTGTCACAGTAGATATCATGCTCTACTTGACTCTTCTAATGGATTGCTTGTTCCGCTGCAGTTAAACTTGATGTTTATTATATTTTATCAGTTTAACACTGGTGAAGGCTAACGATAATTTATTCTACATTATCTTAGTCATAATATTTCTTACTGAGCTAGTTGAGCTCACCCTTTGCTTTCATTGTTCTCTTCAGGAAATGAGAATATAGCTGGGACTAGTAGGAGAACGGAGTGACGGTCCAGATGTTTGCATTAGTAGTCCTCACTATTCTGTAAAATAGTGTGATAATAATTGTAATGAGGACTTATTTTGAGTTTGAATACTGTCTAGAAGACAATATTTGTATTAAAACTCACATCTTATGTGTTGTCGTATTCTACACGACACTTAACGGTTGTATAAATTAAGTTTGTATTTAAATTATGTACCATGTATTTGGCGATTCAAAATAGGTATTGTATACTTATTTTGGGGGCGTCACATGATATAACTAAATTGATATGCATATGTTATATATAATCAACTTGTGCTTAATGATTAATATGCATGGTTTTATTTCTTTTTGATAATGACAAAGGGGAAGAGATATTAAGGTATATTTGGGGGAGAGATATTAGGGCATAGTTGGCACTGGGATACTATATTATGTTAGAATATGGAAATAATGGTTATTTAGAATTTGTTTAGCTTAATTTTATTTGCATTATGTTTATGATGGGTATGTTGCTAGTTATGTTGACATTATGCATGATCAATTCTTTTATTTCTCCTTAAATATGCATAATCTTAGGGGGATCTATATATTTAGGGGGAGTTATATATTGTCATCATCAAAAAAAGAGAAGAATGTTGGTTTATAAATTTTGTTTTAATGATGACAATATGTTTTGTATATGGAGTTGTTTTGAATGAGCAGGTTTGGACTATATGGATTGTGATAAGTCTCCAACTTTTAGTTTATTTTGATGATAACAATAATTAGTAAATAAAAATATTAAAAGAGTATAATCCTCTCCATACGATTTATACTTTAATTATTTTAATTATATTATTTATTTTGACCTAAAATATTTTCTAAAACATATTGAATTAATTTTATTGACCTTGATAATTTAAATATCAATTGTTTAATAAATTAGTTCATAAAGTAACATTTCCTAAGACAAGGAGATCTCCTATTTTTTGTAAAATATATTTTCTCAAATAATCATTTTGGGGTAAAAGATTTCTCAAATATTAAATACATATATGCACATTATCCGTATATATATATATATATATATATATATATATATATATATATATATATATATGTATAAACCATGTGTGTGTGCATGAACCGTATATTTATATGTTTGCAAACCATGAATGCATGCATGTACTGGGAATTTAAAATTTGAAAGATTTATTTGGGATATGCTTTTTGGAACAAAGTTATTTGCTGATCATTAAAATCTTTTGTTGACCGAAATTGCTAAGAAAGAGGCCGGAGATTATGTTTAAATCATTTTCGACACGTGGGCATTTAATGAACTAAGTTGGCTAAAATTTTCATGGGCCAAAAGAACTTTCCTGAGCTATCCGCGTGCAAAATTTTGCCTAATTCATCTGCACCATCCGTTTTAAACAAATTAAATCTAAGCCATTGATTTTAAATAAAACCCTCAAAATTACCTTTTTTTCCCCAAGTTCAGAAAAACTATAAATATGTGACTTTTCATTCATTTAAAATTTGTTAATTCACTTGAAAAGAAAAACTTACTCTCCTTGCTTACATACTCACACTCTCTCTAAGAATTTTTTTTCTCTCTTCTTATCAAAGTTCTAATCATTTGAGAAGAGGAAATTTGTAACGAATAAATTTATCGAGTCGTGATTCTGGGGACAGAATCCTTTTAAGGAGGGAAGGATGTAACGACCAAGAAATTTTGTAATTTAATTTAAATATTTATTGAAGTAAATAAATATTTTAAATAATTTATTTATTGAGAAAAATAAATAATTGACGCAATTGGGATGCAAGAATTTAGTAACAAAATTGATTAATGTTAATTAAATTGAATAATGATAATTTTTATTTGAAGATTTAATTTAATGAAATAATTAAATTAAATGAATTTATTTAATATTAAAGAAAATAAGTAAATCAAATAAAGTGATGTTTAAGTTTAATTTATTAAATTAAAATATAATTATTTATTAATCATAAGTATAATTATAATAAAAATTATAATTTTTATAACTATAATTATAAGCTATTTTAAATGCTTTACATTAGCTTTAAATGGGTTACATGTGTGACAAATAAAAACTATATAATATAATATTATTAAAATAATCTGGTAGAGGGGAGTTGCGGTTAGCCAAACAAGGCCTTATGGCCTTTGGCATATTCTAACTGACGCAGACGTATTGTTTTTTTTTAACTGATGAACGTGGGGAGGCTTATATCAGTTATCCTATGCGTATTAGTTTTTTTCCTAAGGCTATAGTCAGAGAGTAGAACAAGAGAGAAAAACACAGTGAAAAATTGAGAGAGTAAATCTCTGTGATTTTGCTAATAGGAAGGAAAGTTTCACCATCTTTTCCTAGCATATAATCAAGAGGATTAAAGTTATAATTTATCTTAATTTTCTTTGCAATACCTATTTTCTGTTAATTGGAATTTCGTTGGATAGGGTTAAGATGTTGATTATATGTATGTATACTTTTGCTAAACCTGTTAGTGTCATCTATAATCCTATGTTGGTGTTTAAATTCATGTAAATTGGATTGTAGGAAGAAAAGTAAAAATCAGTGTATATACATGTGATATGGCTTAAGAAAGTACAAAATTTTATGTTCAATGTGTTATAATCTGTAAATTTATGTTAGATTGTGTTAGTATGTTAAGAAACAAAAATGGCATAGTTTGAATCGTGTCAATTAGTTAAGAAATGAAGTCGTGGCGATCGAATTCGCTAAAAGTGTAAAAAATAAAGAAATTGGGAAAATTAAGGTTTTGATTCTTCAAAGTTGAGTATTTGTAATGTTTATGTAGTTAGAATGATGTATATCATGCTTAACTATGTTATTACAAAGTTTTAGATGTTAGGTTTTGTGAGTTTTTGTGAGTTTTAAGCGAAGGAATTGGTCGTACAAGATCTCAAATATCTAAGTGGCCATGATATTATTTATATAAATATCGTAAAGTAGATCAACACTTGATAGTTCAAAATAACCTTGAGATATTCCTCTAATAGAGTGAATCATCCGAACTAAATTTGAAAATCTAAGTGATGTATCGAAAATATTTATATAAATATCAATTGTGAAATTATAAATTTTGTTAGTACTTAGACACTGAGACTGTGGAACTATTCCTCTTAAGTGAGGGAATTGGCCGTACAAGATCTCAAAGTCCTAAGTGGCCTTATTTATAATCATTCACATAATAGATAAAATATTATTATATATATTTTTTGAGTTACAAATATATTTGTTATATCAAGTATTGTTTAACTGATTTAATCATTATACTTGATAATTACTGTCTAACTGATTTATTCATTATATTTTTGATTACAAGTATTTGAACATAAATTCATTCATAAAATACTTGTTAGATAACATCTGAAATTAAAGTTATAATTTGTTTAATCCATAGAAACACATTCTTTATTATAAAGAATAATTAATTCTTTATAAAATTGCACTGAAATTCACATTTGCTTATACAAAAGCACTTTGACATTTAAAAGTTATTAAACTTTTATATAATTACTTGATCTCTAATTTTATTTGCTTATTTAAGAAGCACATCATTGTAAAATCTTTTATAAAAAGGAAAAGGTAGAGTTAGTTAATTTTATGTACCTGTGAGAAAAACGAGTAATTCTTCGATCAAGACCAGACCATAGAATAAAACTGAACTCAAAAGAAAGAATATAACTAAGCTTGAGGAGGGAGCTTAGAGCTTGTTGTTCAAAATAGATTAGTTAAGAATTGTTGGAAGTTTGTCTATAAAACTTAGTAAATGTTTCTCCTCCTGTTGAAGGAGTTATTATTACAGGAAGTAATAGGATCTCAAGTCCTAGAGAGGAGATTAAGACTGGACGTAGCTACATACCCGGGATGTATGTTGTGAACCAGAAAAATCTAGATGCATTGTGTGATTGAATTTTTACTGTTTAGCATACTAATTTCTAACACTGCAAATTAATTATCTAAAAATTCAAAAAGGCCTAAGATAATTTTTAAATCTGTAATAATCTATTCAACCCCCCTTCTAGATTATTATTGGACTTTCAGATTGGACTGATCATATATGTTGCTATCGAAAATGGATTTATATATGCTGATTTTGTGAAGCCTAACATGGATATAAAGCTTCATAGAGTTGTCTACTGGATCTAGGTCCTTGGGAGCTTTCGTTTAACACTCCTAAATTAACCTCACTTTTACTTTACAAATTCAAACAATTAGCACAATAGCAAGTAAGGATCGATACCACAGAGAGTGTATTATTTTATATTTATTCGGTTATTTCTAATGAAGAAAGGTTTCTAGTTTAATAACTAAATTAACAAGAAAAAACTAATAAGAATTAACAATGAATAAAAAATTTCAGTTCTTTAGTTTAGTTTTACCTATTCACAGCAACAATGTAATCAAGTTAACATTATCTCTTCCTTACATGAAATTAATAACCGTAGATAACAACAATCACTCAATTATCCAAAATTCTCCTTTGGTTTTAAATTTAAAGTGACAATCGCCCCCAATAAACCCTAACTATTATATAACCTTGGACTATCAGTCAAAATTTAATATAACAAAAGCATAAAGAATTAGAGAATTAGGTTATTCCAAGAAACGCAATCACATAATTATGGATTATTTAATTTGTCTTCTGATAATCATAATAATACCCAAAATCTTTTCCACAATCAAGTATCACTAATTGCTAATTATGATCAGATACAATATCGTTTCCTTAATACTCTATCTCAATCTAATAGATGATATCAACTAACCAATTTAATCCTTTAGAACCAAATTAGTAAACTGAATAACATACAAGAAGTTAAAAAAATTATCAGAATAAATTTCATGCATGAAGGAATCAATAATGAAACTCAATTAACTATTAACTGTAAATAAGGTTCCACATCCCCTTTAGAACTGAAAATAAAGAATTTAGCTCATGTCTTCAATCTTCAATCTCCCAAGACTAATGTTTACAAGGATGTAGGTAAGATGATAGATTAAATGATATTGTCTCACTAATTACATGTATTTATAGTACTAAAACTACGTCCTAATCCTCTGAGAAATCGCAATCCAAATCCATGTAGAACTTTATCAAATCTAAGGCTTGAAAACTTTCCATATTTTGAAATTTCCGAATGAATTTGACGGGGAGAATTCGTTTGCCTTGATGAGTTCTCCGGGGCGAATTAAAGAGATGAATTTGCTGGGGCGAATTCGTTGCCTTGGTTGGATTCGTTAGGGCGAGTTGGCCATTTTCTTTTGTGACATCCTTTGGTAGAATGGCCATAACTCTGGCATCCAAACTTCGATTGGGACGATTCAAGATGTTCCGAAAAGATAAGAAATAGATCTACAACTTTCATTCTTTAAAAATTAAGAAATTTTTCTTGGATTAAGGTCGAAATTGGGCCTCAAGTGACTTCTATATAAATGGAAACTCCAAACTTTGAGGTTCAACGCCTGTTTGGTAAAAATGTCATAACTTTTGATCCGGAAAGAGTCATGGGACGTGCCACCTATAAAATGAAGCTCTCGATAAGATCTACATTAAAGTTCAAGTTTTAAGCCAAGAACATACATCCAACTTAGTGTTAAAGACCTTGAAATCTTCCCTTTGTCCTCGTTTCAGCTCCACTTCCTCCTAAAATCATTAAACACATTAATAAGCTCATATACACATGAAACATGCAATAAAACTACACATAAAGAAATAAAAATCAATGAATATCTTGGACTTATTAGTCCTTCAAAAATCATATAGGGTATAATGTAAGTTTTTCCTAGCCCAAAGCTTTTAATTACAAGGCATTAATTAATTGTTTGAAATATAATTTTAAATATACCTTGACATGGATTAAGGATCAGAATTTATGGAAACTGAATATGGCAACAAATAATAAAACTGATTTGATTGAGACTCTATCATCCTTATCTAATCATATTTTTTTGTTGTTTTCCTTCCTTAAATTAAGATTTTTCAAATTACTTCATTTTGAAAATCAAAATATTTAAAAATTTGTTTTGGAAGGTTGTTCAGTCATATCTATTGGACCATATCTTAATGCTGAAATTATGTATGATTTTAACCATATTCTGGGAATTATTGATAACAATATTTTTATAGTCGTTGGTTCATATCTTATATATGTTCATCTTTCTCGGCAAAAGAAAAAGGCAGAACTCTTCAAGCAATACACTTTCAAACTTTAAAGAGCGTACAAAGAAAAACTTGCAACAGTCACTTGTATCTTGTTCTTAATATCTTTTGGCTGGAAAATCATAGTTCATTGTAATCATATTTCTTCTTATTAAAATCTAATTTCAAGGCTTGTTTGGCTTAGTCGATCCAATAGTGGATAAGATTTGTTCAAAAGAATTTTTTGAAAGTTGAAGAGGTGTAAATGTTGCAGAGGTGCAAAGGGGCAGTCGTGTCTAACTTAATACAAAGATACTTTCAATAGAGAGTTCTTGTATTTTTTTTGAACAGTTTATTTAATAAAAAGAGTCCCAATACCAATTGGTATTGGACGTAGATTAAACCACTAGATTAGAGGATAGGTGATGAACCACATAAAACTCTTTGTGTTTGTGGTTTGCTATTTTGTATGGTTTGATCATCTAATACACATTTGCATAATAGTGTTCTGCTGATATAGTAAGTGATATTATTGATGGAGTCTGGCAGCGAAAAGACGATGATGCAAGCGTCATGATGAAAAGGGCAAAATTGTTTGCAGTACAACAACAACATAGTATCATCATGCCAAAAATTTGCATTGGTTATCTGTGACGCCAACAAAATAGGTCCACACGACCCATTCTGAGTCACCAGATATACGGTACCGAATTCAAATACAAACTTCCTTTATACAACTATTAAACTGTCGTGCAAAATACGACAACACATAAGCTGTGAGTTGAAATACAAATAACAATACTTACAATCCAAACCAATGATACTTCACATAAAGATACAGTCGATAATTGTTTTAAGAATTAAAATCTTAGGAAAATGCTTAAGAAAGTCTTCATACATGGGAGGCCATGCATCTAAGTTATAATAGATGTCATAAGACTTGAGAATTAACCTTGGTTGACCCAATAAACCCCAAAGAAGAACGAGAAGATTACTATCCTGTTCATTCCAATGGTGTGTATCTTATTGCCATATAATTACCTCTATTATCTCAAACTGAGGATTATATTCCAACCATACTCCAAGATTATATAGATAATGCTCATAGATATAGTCAGCAAGTGGATGTGCACAACCATATCTTATGATAACACGAGTTTTTATGTGGTTAGATATCATGTATGATAGTGGAAACATACCCTTAAAGGTCTTAGTACAATTATGTCATCCTCATTCTAATGGGGTGCATTTTTGATGCTTTCACAGTCGGTTTCTCCTCACCCTATTGTTATTCGCCAAAATCAATTATTAAGTGACGTATAAACTACGCTACACACATATTAAGTCCTCAATACAATTATACATTATCATACTATTTTATAATGTATTGAGAAACTTCCACAGTCACAAACCATCACTCTACTCCCCTGTTATCCCCGCTCGACCCAACTACACTCTTATTACCTGAAAGGAATTGTGAAGCAAAAGGGTTAACACAAATAGCCCAGTAAAGAATATTATAACTAAGATAATGTAGAACAAATTATCCTTAGTCCTCAACAGGGAAAAATTTGATAGACTACAATAGACAATAAGTTTTAGATAAACAACTGTAGCAGAAACAACAATCCATTAGAAGAGTTAAGTAGAACATAATGTCTACTATCTCCTCCAAATTAAAAGTTCATTATTAATATTTCACCCCTGTAATACCTATCAACAGTTCTTTGTTGTACCCAAGACAAACAGAACTTTCATCACCTGTCTTCATCTGAACAACCAAAGATTATAGTTAAATTAACAATTCATGTTTATAATAATGTAAATCAACAGTTTGTCCTTGTCACAAAGGCTACAGACACTCAATAATCATATCGTCATTTCAAATCAACGAATTATCCATGTACTACGGGCCAAGGATATTCGTTAGTATCAGCAGTGGTCATGATCATTCCAATCAATTGTCTATCTTTGCACTAGGTGTGCAACCCCAAATTTTACGAATAAAGATTTAATTTTCTCAAAATATTTTTTCAAAATTATGGTGTGGATTTGAGATAATGTTATAGTTATGGGCAATATTTAGAAATTTTGAAAAGTACGCAAGTTGTTATATAATATTCGATTGGTCGGGGAATATTCGTTTTAACAAGGAATATTCGTACGATGGCACAATCATTTGTGGACCCCACAATGGAATTATTGTCGGATTGAGAAAACGACAAAAATATTTTTATGAAAATAACGGCGGAAGTTTTACCGTTAACTGTTGAAACACCCGATGTTAAAAGTATAGTAATACGCGTGGTTGCATAGTAGCACACGGTATTGATTATTGATGCTTACGTGAGAAGTTACTCAGTTTTGTTCAATTATTGCTACAGTAATTGTTGCATAGTATCTCACGTTATTTAATTCAAATATTGTCGATATTTTATATATTATTAAATCAATAATTGAGATAACAAAGTTATTAATAATATTATTTGCAATATTAATGATGTCTAGAAGTTCTGCCAAGGAGAGGTTTGGTCACCTAATTGCGCTTCAATAGGGAGAAATCCTTATTAGAAAGCCCCCTCTTTTCCTGGGAACGACCTGGTCGATTAATATTGTGAATTATAATAAAGGTGATAAGTTTTGTTTTATTATTATTATAAATGTAATAAAACAGAAAAGTTTTTATAAAGTTTTGTTTTATTTGATTATAAATAGAATATATTATATTTTATTATGCATAGTGTTTGCATAGTGCCTGCATAGTGTTTGCATAGTAAAATCTTTTTATATAAAACAGAATACTTTTATAAAGTTATTTATTTTATTAGACTATAAATAGAATATATAATATTCTATTATGCATAGTGTTTGCATAGTGCCTACATAGTGTTTGCATAGTAAAATCTTTTTATATAAAACAGAATACTTTTATAAAGTTATTCGTTTTATTAGATTATAAATAAGATATATTATATTTTATTTAAATGATTTTGTTTTATTAGAATATTTTATTAATAATGCATAGTAAATCAATATGGACCGTCTCGTTTAAAAGTAAATCAACTCAGACCGTTTCATGAATTAGTTACTTATTCACTATTTTCCTATAAATAGAAGCTCATTCCTTCATTATTTTTATTTAATTCATTCGAAACTCTAGAGAGAAACTATAGAGAGAAAGAAGAAAAGTATTTTGCTACTTCACTACTCCTATATCTAGTTTCTTCTAAGGCAAGGGGTATTATTTCTTTCGTATTCATGAAGAGAGCTTCTGTTATTCTATTCTTTATTATTCTGTTGGAATAACCTGTTTATGCGGTCTATCGCATGCATGGTGAATTCTTTGTTATTCCATTCTTTATTATTATGTTGGAATAACCTTTCTATGCGAAGCATCGCATACATGGTGAAATTCTTCTATTATTCCATTCTTTATTATTCTGTTGGAATATCCTGTCTGTGCGGATTATGCTAGACCTGGTTCCATTCTTTATTATTCTGTTGGAATAACTCGTCTGCGTATGGATTCTATCGCATGCATGGTGAATTCTTTGTTATTTCATTCTTTATTATTCATTGAATAACTTGCTACATGCGCAAGTACCGTATACATGGTGAATTTGTTGTTATTCCATTCTTTATTATTCATTTGGAATATCATGTCAATGCATGCGACACGCATTTGATTCGGTTCCATTATTTATTATTCATTGGAATAACTTTGTCTATGTGGATTATCACATGCATGGTGAATGATCCTTTGTATTCATTCCTTATTAAATTGTGGAAATGATGCATCACGTGGATTACTGCATGGCAGGCGAAAATCCATTTTGCGCTTCATATATTCTATTATACTCGGTTGGTTAAAGTTTTGGCTTTTATACTCCATGAAATTAGTAGAATACCACCGGATATTTACGCTTCATCCGGAAGATCTTTTCATGGAAATATTCTTACGAGCATTCTTGAATTTTACTCCACAAAGCAAAGATTATGTTGGCAATTTGGGCGTTATTGAGTTCGAGGATAAATTAACTTATAAATCTTTAAAATTTATTCTTGAACTTGTTTTATTGAATTGTCATCATCCTCATGATTATATTATGTTGAAAGTCATCTGTGGCCTGTAATGCATAGATGGACTTGGTATGATTATGACCAGGGATTATTCGGTATAATCATGACCGTAATGTTATAAATGATATGGAAAAAGTCCTCATTAGCCCGTAGTGCATTGATGGACAGTTTTTGGTATGATTATGGCTATGGATTCTCTTCGGCCAAGGGAGCAAAGATGAATTGTTTTATGGCATGATCAGGACCATTGATGAATACACGAATATCCTTGGCCCGTAGTGCATGGATAATTTGTGGTTGTGATCTGAATGAGTATCCTCGTCAGTAGTAGTGGTGGATGATGTGGATTATATATTATTGTCGAGTCCCAAATGATAAAAGTGATGAAAAACCTTTTAAATCATAGAAGGTAGTAGATTTTATTCTCTACTTGACTCTTTTAATGGATTGCTTGTTCCGCTGCAGTTAAACTTGATGTCTATTATATTGTATCAGTTTAACACTGTTGAAGGCTAACGATAATTTATTCTGCATTATCTTAGCCATAATATTTCTTACTGGGCTAGTTAAGCTCACCCTTTTGCTTTCATTGTTCTCTTTAGGAAATGAGAACGTAGCAGGGACTAGTCGGGGAACGGAGTGACGGTCCAGATGATAGCATTAGTAGTCCTCACTATTCTATGAAATAGTGTGTTAATAAATGTATTGAGAACTTATTTTGAGTTTGAATACTGTCTAGAAGATAATATTTATATTAAAACTCACAGCTCATGTTGTATATTTAAGATTGTATTTGTATTCTGTACCATGCATTTGGCGACTCAGAATAGGTGATGTATACCTGTTTTGGGGGCGTCACACTAGGGGCCAAAGATATTCAATGGTTATGATCAATCAATTTTCTATCTTTGCACTACGGGCCAAAGATGCTCACTTCTAAAACCAATGATCAACCGTCCATCTTTGCACTACGGGCCGAAGAGGACTTTCACCACATCATTTGTCTGTAACATTTCAGGTCATGATTATACCAATACACAATTCCTGGTCATAATCATACCAATCAACAGTTCATCTATATACTATGGGCCAAAGTTGAATTTTACCATATCATTTGTTTATAATATTACAGGTCATGATTATACCAATACAAAATTCTTGGTCATAATCATACTAATCAACAGTCCATCTATGCACTATGTGTGACGCCCCCAAATCCAGGTTACCTGACCCCCGAGTTTGGTGCTCACGATCCACAATATAATAACATCTAACTACCCTGAGAAATAATTTTTGAAAAATAATTCCTTAATCCTTGTCCAGGTTACTACTGCTATACTGGCTCTCGCCTGATTTGTCTCTCACCAATAATTAGCTTCTCCCTTCATTAAGTATGTTGCAAAGGCTGTCTTTTGCTCTTTTGCCACTCGCGCAACGACGAATGCTTTCTCCATCTCCTTCACCCAAGTTTGGGCTTTAATCGGATCTATGGTCCCTTTGAATTCAGACAGTCCTACTGCTTTAAAGTCCTTAAAATTTGACAATCTATTAGTTGCCTGATTTCTCGCTCTTCCTCTTGCAGCTGGAGCTCTATTTTCCATAGCTTCGGCTATCATATTTGAAAAGTTTTGCATTGGGTCAGCTTGACCTCCTTCATTATTTACCAATTGCACTTCTCTTTGATTTCGATTCTGTCGTCTAGGCGGCATGATCTGATAAAAATCTTAAATTAATTCTTTTCTTCATAAATTCTTAATACAATAAGCATTCAACATATATTTCTCATATAATCGCGTATTTATTCAAATAGCACATAGTACATTTAGTACTTACACATATTACTATCCCATTTTAAATAAATTTCAGGATTAACAACACAACTTTACACAGAAAGTTGCAATTCTATATTCACACATAGCTATTCCCAGTTCGTCAAACTTACCACACTTATGAGTTCAGAAACTTACCACAATTATATGAGTGTATGAACTTATCCTAGTCAGACCTTTGGTGTCCATTCGTTGAGGGGTTTAACATATTTCACATAATTATGAGTCATGAACTTACCATAAGTATGAGTTTTAAGAATGTACAAAGTAATCTTAATCTTATATTCATATAGAAAATAAAGATTTCATTCATACAAACATATCATTGCATATATATTCATGCAAATAATACATAGTACTTTTCAGTACACTGCACATACAACTACAAACGGTTACTATCCCTTTGTGAAAAAAGTCGGGATTCATTACTACAAATTTACATAAAAAGTTGAGACATACAAAATTAATCTCATATTCATACCAAAGCGAATATTATACTCCAAAAGATTATACTCCTCACACTTAATATTTCTTCCGTCACTTCCTCCATCTTTCTTCCTTTTAGGACAATTCTTAACCCTATGACACGTTCCACCACATGCAAAATATCCTCCCTTCTTTGGTTTAGGACAATTTGGTGATAGATGTCCTTCCTGACCACAAATTCTTACCCCACATACATTCCCCCAAATGGTTCTTTCCACACTTGCCACATACTAGTTTATTCTTTGAATGCGAATTCTTGGTGTTATTACCACTGTCGTAGTTCTTTTTCCTTTTATTACTGTTCTTTTTCTTACTTACATCTTTAGATGATACACTACACTTAACCCTCATTCTATCGACTTGTGCCTTCAGATTATTTCGTTCTTCTGTCATCTCGCGTAATGCTCTTTCTATCCTCCAAAATTCCTCCAGAAGAAGTACTTTAGTCCTTGAGTTTTCAACTTCTGCAGATGCTTGACCTTCTTCAATTTCTACTTTGCCTTCTTCCCCATCTTTGATCTTTATTTCTGGCTCCACCTTTGTTTCTTTGGAATATACTTCTTCTTCTTCATCCAGCTCCATCTCGGGGTACACGTCATGATCACTTGCTAGATTTACCACAGGTTCATCTCTTAAAAATTCCTCAATTAACTCACTCTGAGTTGGCACCTCAGCTAATGGCATTGGTACAACAGCCGCGGGCATCTCCATACTCATCTTATCTTTTCCCGACATCCTACAATCAGTTTAAATAACTTGATTAGTACTTCACCGGTACGAAATTCTCACACTATGAGTTCTCATATCTCACTATAAATACGTTTTATCAAACTCTCACTTAGTACTCTAAACGAGTATTCTCTATCACGCTTATGGTTATAATCCTAGGGTTTTCCCCACCCCACTTAAGGTTTATAACCTACAACTTTACTACCAACTGGTGACACCTTGATCACTACAGCTTTGATACCAACCTGTGACGCCCCCAAATCCGGGTTACCTGACCCCCGAGTTTGGTGCTCACGATCCACAATATAATAACATCTAACTACCCATTCATTGATGAATATAAACTTATATAACATTAATTAAAAGGTTAACAACATTTTCCCAGGTCATCTAACCTTAACATTACAAACTTACCCTTTAGATATACAAAAAGGGTTTACAAAACAACATAGTAAATATGCTTAACAAAAAACTACTCCAGCACTATGCCTTTGCCTTTATTCTGCTTAGCCCCGCTGGCCTCATCATTCTTAGTTGAAATATTTTATTTAGCAAGGGTGAGCAACAAGTTTGCCCCACAAGTTAAAATATATAATAAGTGATATATATATCATGATTAGAAGAGTCTAGCTTGTATAGAACTTCAGCAACAATCAAACGATTTTGAGATAGCGGAATAATAATTCAATCTCAATAATAAAACTTTCTACTATTTCATACTCAATAACATATTCGAGATGAAAGAGTATAATTCTTTCAACGATTCAATAATATTCAATTGAATAAAAGGAATTAACAATACTATAACAATCTTCAATAAAGTGGGATATACCCAGATTTCATGCTGAGTGATCACAGAGGATCATGAACTAATAGAGGATTCATTTAGTTAATAAAACAAAATTACCATAAGAATATAAATTAGTTATAAAAACTAAACTATACTCTTCTGCAAGTACCTGGAGTGGCCTACTCCTTTGTACCCTATATTATGCATAATACTCAATAATAGCGCATAGGTCGATTTACGACATTAAAATTTGTTCATCTCAGTCTTACTTCACGAGTCCGTAACACAATAATATGGTTTGGATTACTTTCAAAGAAATACTATGATTTCAATAATTAGTAACAATACTAATCTAGCCGAAATCAAATGCATAGATCTTACAATAATAATTCAGTTCATAATGAATAGAACATTTCATGCTTTAACAAATATTAGTCTCGCCTAAACAATTAGCTTAGACATGATTTATAATTAGTTCAAGTAATAGAACATTATTCAATTTTACTACGTACGAATTACTACAATCAGTATAGATGTGAATAACTATCAATAATTATTCACTACCATGCTTGAAAAATAGTAACTCAAGTTGAGTTAGGAAACTTGCCTTTCGCGTTGATTACTGCTACACAATATAATTAACTGCGTTCGTAAGACCTATAATCAACAATTTCGGTCTCACAATTAGCACAATCATTTATAACACACAACACTATAATTCACAGTCAATCTTTCTCCTAGGCACATTAACATATAGCCACATCAGTGTTCATAACCTATATAAACACTTAACAAGTCTAACTAGTTCAGTCCGGTTGGATTTCAGTTTATTTTCAGTGTTCTGGTCACCCTAGTCGATAATTAACACAGTTATTGTCAATTACACTTGGTCTCTAAGCTTCGATATGATATTAGATAAGTCAATTATCCTTTATAACATTTTTCGGAAGCTTTTAATAATTTATAGACAATTATTATAATTTATAATAATTTTTCAAACACCGAAATCATTTATAAATGATTTAAATAGTGTCTAATTCCATCATCGTTAATATTTAATAATATTAAAATATTAATGATATATTATTCAAAATATTAAAGTTATTAATAATAACTTAAAATATTTTAAATCACAAATATTCTATTTAAATGATTTTTAAAGTAATTAAAATCATTTTAAATCATCACCATTAATATTTAAATATTAATGAAATTATTAACCAAATATTAAAAGTCATTAATTATAACTTAAAATATTTTAAAATCATTTTTCTCATTTTTAAATGATTTTTAAATCAATAAAATCATTTTTAATTCATTTATTTAATGTAATAATTAAATAATCTAATATCATTAATATTAATTTATTAATGAGAATTCTCCAAAAATATTGAAAATTATATTTTATAATTCAAAATATTTTCTAATGCTTTATTCTCTTTTAAAATGATTTTTATAATATTAAAATCATTTTCTCTAATTTATTTAATATATTAATTAAATAAATCTAATATCATTAATATTAAATTATTAATGAAAATTGTCCAAAAAATATTAAAAGTTACTTTTTATAACTAAAATATTTTTAAATACATTATTCTTATTTAAAATGATTTTCATAATATTAAATCATTTTCCTCTAATTTATTTAATTGACTAATTAAATAAATTAAATACCTTTAATATTTAAATAATTATAAATATTAAAGAAAAATATTCCAATTGGTCAAAACTTATTTTTCATAATTTAAAATAATTTTTAAAACCATTTTTAATAATTTTTATAATTTATTTCTATTTTTAAATAATTTCTGGAAAAATCAGAAATTAGAAAATAATAAAACCGTTGCTGTATGCCTTTAGCGACACTTGCTTGTCGTGATAGGTGTTCTTGGATCAAGAACACTGAAAAAGTCAGCAGTGTTCAAGGTGCATGGTTTGACCGGCCTTAATTCTTAGTCCATTGTGTTTCTAGGCTTTCATGTGCATCGATCGTGTAGTAGGTTTACAACACTACAATTATCAATCAACAACTCGTTCATATAACATCAGATCATGAAGTTCTGGCCATCCAAACTAATCGTCAGATACCTCGGGTTTTTACGGGTAACCCGAAACCCGCAAATTTTCGAGGGTTCACTTTGAGACTCGATTAATTCTATGCCCTGGTCATCAAATGTTTGATTTCATGGTTCAAAAATGTACTAAACATGCCAAAGAACACATAGAAATCAACAAATCAATTAAACAACAACAGAATCACAACTTACTGCTTGGTCAAAGGCTGTCAGAAAAATTGTTCATACAATTTCTGGGTTTTCCAGAAACTGTATCCGTGACCAAATAGCTAGGTTTGACCATCCATTACTTTCAACATGTTTGTTATTGAGGAGATCTAAAGGTATATATCTCAAGCCCACATATCAGACTACACGTTGGTTATCATAACATTAACATAACACATAAACACTGACATATTAAAGTGTCACAAAACCTTGTCAGACTTAGTTTCTTACTTTCTGGGTTGCCCAGAAATTGACTGGTCATGCCCGGTCAACGGGTTTTGACCAAGAATAACTTCAAATCTAGACATTCAATTACTATATTTCCTGTCCCATATCACAGACCATATAACAGGCTACAAATAATAACTTTAAAACAACAAAAATCATAAACGAACAAGAATCTATGCCTCCTGACATTTGCTTGTCAGACCAAAAATTTGTTGTTGGACAGTTTTTGAAAAACTTCAATTTAAAGTCTTTTGATGCTATGGATCTATGATGGATCAACATAGATCAACTAAAAACATCTTTTAACACACGCATAAACACAAAAACACAACTCTGAACCTAACATACAAGATCTAGAATGAGATAGGGTTTATACCTTCTCTTGAATATGCTTGATCTTGGCTCTACCAATCTGATCTAGATGTGTTAGAAGGTTAATATGTGACTAAAACACTTAGCAAATTCAGAGGTTTTGGTGAGAGAGAGAGAGAGAGGTTGAAAGCTAGAGAGCAAAATAAGTGAAATAATAGACTTTCTCTCTCTTTAATTTTTCTAATATTTGATACAATGAATCTAAAGGTTGCAAGGAGTCAATATAGATCAGACTTAGCTTTATTTGCTAGCACAAAGTCTTACCTAATGTGATCACTCATGAAGTTCTAGAAAAACTTTAAGCTTACAAGTAAAGTAAGGGTATTTTGGACATTAAACATGAAATTTTAATGGCATACTAGTCTTTTATCCAAACCCTTAGGGTTTAACCCTAAGGTTCTAACCCTTAGGTTTTAAATCATTAGTTTCCAAAAATTTTAAATTAGGATTTTCAAAATAGAAAATTAAGATGATAAAAATATAATTAGTGATTACTAATTACATTAATTGTTATCAAGCACATTAAGGCTTACTAATTAGGATTAGGGTTTCCTAATTTAGGTTTAGGAATCCCAGATTTAAAATTAGGGTTTCCCAGCATATAATTAGGATTTCTAACTGTGCATTAAGGTTTCTTAATTTGAGATTAGGGTTTCTAATCCCTTACAGTACACATGCCCACAAATACTTTTCAATATAATTATTTTAATTATATTTTGTATCGAATCCCTATCCGAACTTAGGGTTAATGTTTTAAAAACTGTTAAGCACAACTCTACTCTAATTTTATCAGTCAATACACATATTGACCACTACTCGAGACTCGTATCACTGATACACAGTACAGTACTAACATTAAATGTCAATATTAAATAAAAAAAATTATTCGTAAATTTTTGGATTATTCAAAATTCCGGGTTATTACATTCACCCCTCCTTAAAAGGATTCCGTCCTCGAAATCACCGCTTTCTTATTCTCTACAATCTTTTAAAGTTGTAGCATCAATTCATTTTATCAACACAATATTAATTTGTGTCTTATATTTTAACGTGTGACTTGGATTTATAATAGAAAACCATTCACAACAATATTTAACTAAGATTACTCGCGTAATTTAAATTTTTAAACGAAATCGTTACCTGTTGCCACCTCCTGAACAGCTACTGCATCTTGCACCATCATGTTGAATGTATGAGCTATTGGTCTACCTGGCTGAGCAGGTCCTTTGATCGCCAGTGTTCCACTGCTTTTTCCTTTATTGTTGCTTCCTCTTTCTGCATTCTTCTTTGGACAATTACGAATTTGATGTTCTAGCGATCCACATGAAAAACAACCTGATATCTTCTTTGGACTTGGACAATTTAGAGAGATGTGTCCCTCTTGTCCACAGTTAAAACACACTCCTTTCCCCTTCAAACATATTCCCGGATGCTTTTTACCGCAACTTGCACATGGCTCACCTCTTTTTCTATTATCTCCTGACTTATTTCCAGATTCATTATTGTCCTTCCACTTACGCTTATTAAAATTACTTCCTCCACTGCTACCTCCTTCATTAATCTTCTTCTTCTTTTCTTAATGATACTTTGACACAGCTTCACTTCCTCCTTCGGTGATGATTGCTTTTTTCCAACAGGGCCGAAAATGTCTTAATCTGCAACATAACTACCTTGCTATATATTGCTGGCTTCAGTCCATTCTCAAACCTTCGCGCCTTTTGTACCTCAGTGTCCACCTGATGCGGAGCAAATATTTGGCGGCGTATTCTGTAACTGACATATTCTCCTGCTTCAACTCTAAAAAGTTTACTTCCATTCTTGCTTGCATACTTTCTGAGAAATAATTTTTGAAAAATAATTTCTTAAACCTTGTCCAAAGTTACTATTTCTTTGCATCGGCTCTCTCTTTGATTTGTCTCTCACCAATAATTAGCTTCTCCCTTCATTAAGTATGTTGCAAAGTAGTCTTTCGCTTCGCCGCCACTCGCAAGACAACGACGAATGCTTTCACCATCTCCTTCACCCAAGTTTGGGCTTCAATTGGATCCGTGGTCCCTTTGAATTCAGGCGGTCCTACCGCTTTAAAGTCCTTGAAATTTGCCAATCTATCAGTTGCCTGATTTCTCGCTCTTCCTCTTGTAGCTGGAGCTCTATTTTCCATAGCTTCGACTATCATATTTGAAAAGTTTTGCATTGAGTTAACTTGACCTCCTTCATTATTTACCAACTGCTCTTCTCTTTGATTTTGATTCTGTCGTCTAGGCGGCATGATCTGATAAAAATCTTACATTAATTCTTTTCTTCACAAATTCATAATACAATAAGCATTCAACACATATTTCTCATATAATCGCATATTTATTCAAATAGCACATAGTACATTTATTACTTACACATATTACTATTCCATTTTAAATAAATTTTAGGATTAACAACACAACTTTACACAGAAAGTTGCAATTCTCTATTCACACATAGCTATTCCCTGTGACGCCCCCAAAATAGGTCCATTCCATCCAACCCATTCTGAGTCGCCAAATACATGGTACAGAAATAACTACAACTTTATTAATACATTTTCTCAGTGCAAAAATACGACAACATATATACTGTGAGTTTAAATACAATTATTGTCTTCTAGACAATATACATACCCAAATAAATCCTCATCACAATTATTTATACATTATTTTACAAAAATGGTGAGGACTACTAAACAACTCTCTCTATAACCATCATTCCATACCCCAGACTTCGTACTCGCTTACATTCTCGCCTCCCGAGAAGAAAAATGGAACAAATAGGAAAAGGGTGAGCTCAACTAGCCCAAAGAAGAATATTATGACTAAGATAATATACAACAAATTATCGTTAGTCTCCAACAGGAAAAATCTAATAGAATACAATAGACAACCAGCTTTTAAATCAACAATCATAGTGAAACAACAATTCATTAGAAGAGTTAAGTAGAGAATGCAAACTACTATCTTCTATATATGAATTTAAAAGTTCATCGTCGATATTTTATTCCTGTAACATCAATCAATATATATCTGGAATCAAATATTCATCTTTGCACTACAGGCCAAAGATATTCATCAGTTGATCATGTTCATCTAAACACCTGTTCATCTTTGCACTATGGGACAAAGATATTCATCAAGAAATCATTCATCTTTGCACTACGGGCCAAAGATATTCAGTAATATCGTCATTTAGGACTGAGGATGATGAAAAATATTTTAAAGGAAACGAATCCAGTGAAACAAAAGAACAATTATTAAGGATTCCTATTTTAAACAATCCAAGTTCAAAAATACTTCATAAGTAATCAGAGTGGAGTAAAATTCAAGAATGATCAAAACATGGATACAATCAAAGCTAGTATCCATAATAGATATTTTGGACAAAAAGAAGAAATTTCATTTTTCGGTGAATAGTGCCGTATTAAGTGAATAAGTGTCGATATCGTAAATAGTTCCAAGATCACGTGAATAATAACTCCGACACCAAAAGATAGAAATTTCCCAAAAAACATCATCACGCTTCGTGAATAGTACTCGTGAATAGTAACTCGTGAATAGTAACTCATGAATAGTAACTCATGAATAGTAACTCCGACATGAAAAAGTTCTAAATTTGATAAAAATTTCCAACCAATATTTCGGCATAATGATATTGAAGAAATAATATCATTTTCGAATAAAATAACATCCCTTACCTCGAAAGACAGTACTTCTAGTTAAAACAGGATATAGGTTATGACTTGAACTTTGCATAGTATAGCAATACTCAAAGTATACTCAAAATACTCACAAGAATACGCTCGATAATATAGAGAGAGAAAACTTGATTTACGGTATGATTTTCAATTCTAACCTAAGCACCCTATTTATAGGAAATTGCTTAGAACATTAAAGTTAGAAAATTTATTATAATATATTATTAATAATAAATTTTCCTACGCCTCTTTGGAAATCAGCTCCTAACATTTCCCACATGCCAACCTTCTAGAAAAAGTAATAAAAAAACGTTTTTCATAAAATAAATAATTAAAACTTACAAAAATCAATTATTTCAGAACTTCGAAACTTTAATAATTCATAATAAATAGCCCTTTTGCCAGAAAATTCGAATCTCGCAACTTTTTATACGAAATTCAATTCTCTACAACTTTGTAGAAGTAAGTTTTTCCAAATTCCAAACAGAAATTGATCGAAATCCATAAGCAAGCGATTTTTTGTTTATAATCAAATTTCTATTCAATAATTGTGTTCACCAACACACAAAATATGTGTTAAACATTTAATGCCACAAAATACTCTTCCTCCTCATATACTCATATATCCCACATTCATTATAAAATATCACCGTTAATATATTATTAAAATAATATATTTAAATGAATTATTTTATCGAGAAAAAGATAAAATTTCAATTTTCAACAATTGTCACTTTAAAATTTTCTCCATCTATATCCACATAAAATCAATATTTTCCTCATCATATAAATTAATAATTAATTATTCACAAATAATATTACGAATAACAAGATCTGGCAACTGTGGTAGTTCTAGGAAAGAAGGGATTTCAATAAGGATCTCTCCTATCGAAAAAGTATGATTAGGTGACCAAACCTCTCCTTAGAGTAACTTTCTAGACATTGCCAATAATGTTATCCAATAATATTATTCAGGATAATATGAATTATTGCTAAGATAATGGAAAATCTTGTGTAATGATAATTTATTGAAACAACGAGAATATAAAATATCAATGCAAAGAATTATTGAATCAATAAAATAAAATCTTTGAATAATTAATTACTGTAACAATTATCGAGTAGTGCCCTTCACGTAAGAATCAATAATTGGTGAAATACCGTGTCTTCTTTGTTCAACAACAGCGTATTAGTGTGTTTTAACCACCGGGTATTCCAACAAAGATTATTCAGAATAACTACACCATTATTTATAAACAACTTATATTTGTCATTTTCTTCATCCAATCGCTTTCAGTTATGGGGCCCACAAAAACTGCTACATGGTCATACGAATATTTCCCGACAAGATGAATATTCCACGACCAAACGAATATTCCCCGACAATAATGAATATTTTACAACCACTTGCTTATTCGAAATATTTGCGTATTTTTCCCATAACTATCCACATTAATCAAATCAACCCTTACTATTTCAAAATAATAAATAGAGGAAAATAAATTTCATTTATTAATAATTTGGGGTCTTACAACCTCCCCTCCTTATGAAATTTCGTCCTCGAAATTAACGTACGTACTTGGTGTTTCGAAAAGATGAAGATACCTCGCTTTCATTTCCGTTTCCAACTCTCAGGTCATTTCCTCTCTAGCATGGTTTCTCCACAAAACTTTAACTTATGGTATGACCTTTACGCGTAGGACATACTCCATCAATCCAAGATCTTGACAGGTACCTCCTCGTTCGTTAAATCTTCTGCTATCTCGTCTGGTTCTAACTCAATAATGTGGTTCGGGTCGTCCACATATTTACGTAACATCGGTACATAAAAAAAATGTTATAAACACGCGACATACTTGGTAGTAAAGCGAGTCTATAGGCCACAGTTCCTATTCGATCGAGAATTTCAAATGGATTAATAAATCGAAGGTTTGAGCTTTCCTCACCTCACCGATTCTCGCTTTTGAAATAACAACTTCTTGCACCTCCTTCTTCAAATTCATCAGCTCTGGTGTGTAGCTTGAACAGCTTTAACTTTATCTATTAAAGTTGATTATACTCGTATATCATCACGTGGGTACCTAGAGTTTTCATCTCCATCTCTATTATTTGTAAATTATACGAAATGAGTCTTTGACAATATCGTACTCGTACTTGTATACGATCTTCGACTCAACACATCAGCTACCACGTTCGCTTTTCCAGGATGGCATGGTCAGAACATGTGCTGAAATGAGTCTCCTCTTGAGTTCTTCGAAGCTCTTCCCACATTCCTTGTTCTATTCGAATTTTGTATCTCTACGAGTCAGCTGCGTTAATGGAATAGCGATTCGAGAATATCCTTCAACGAATCTCCGATAATAACCAACTAAGCCTAGAAAGCTACGTATTTTGATTACTGACTTAGGTTGTTCTTAACTGTGACTTATATCCCAACCTTGGATAGTACGTCACAATGACACCTATCAGTTTACTATCGCACGAATATGGCGTCCCCTATGGAGAGTCTGGCTTCGGTGCATTCCACAAAGGAAGTCACCAGATAAAGGCTCAGGTACCAAATTCTATAGTTGAATTTTTAACTCCTGAAGTTTAATAGGAGCCATTCGATATGAGATTTTAGAAATGAGTTTTGTACCGGGTTCAAAGTCGATACAAAATTTAATATCAGGCTTTGGGAGTATGCCAAGAAATTCTTCAGGAAATACGTCAGGAAAAAATTAATAACAACAGGAATATTATTCAAATCTGACATGTCTTTATTCAAATCCATAACATGGACTAAGAAAACTTGACATCCGTAATAAACAAATGACTTCATGGCTTGATATGAAAATGTTTGACTACAATGGTTTGATTTCTTGAATTGAATAAAGTTGCTTAGGAATATGAAAACTAACAACCTTATTAAAGTAATCAATTTCGGCATGATGAGAAGTTAACCTTAAAATCACATCAAAAGCAAATATCTCTATAGAAATAAGGTTAATGTGTAATGTGATAGTGCCAACTGAATCAAGCAAGATTTCTAAACAACGGATGTAATGAAAGTTTCTCCTAACTGAGTCTCCATAAATAGGTCAAAATCTAATTTCTCCGTAGTCAAGTTCAAACGTTGAGCGCAAGCAAGAGAGATAAAAGAATGGGTAGAAGCAGGTATCTAGTAAGGTATAAACTTCGCAAGAATTTATAATTAACTAACCGTGCTAACCGTTCGTCGTTCCTCGCAGATTTTGACCGGTCACGACAAACGCTCTTCCAGAGGCAGATTGACTTTGACTTTTCCGGGACATCCTTTTGAGTCACCATTCCCATTGGATCTGGTTTTGATCTGCATAATCTCGAGCGATATGTCCTTCTTTTCCACAATTATAGAATACCTTAAAGCTGTTATGGGCGGGTTTAGGGTGATATGTCCTCTTTCCGCATTTGTAACATACGACAGGTGGTCTTTCTCCTCCTTGGAACCGGGCCATTCTTGGCGCCGACGTCTTCACATGGTCGTTGTTGAATCTCCTCTTTTAAAATCTCCTCTCGACTCGCTTCTTCTATTTTCATGGCCACGATTACCACCGAGTGGTTACCGCCTTTGTCCGTATTCTTCTTTCTCCGATGGTTATCATTATTCGATGACCGCGCTATCTTCTAGATGATCCTCGGTTATGGTCCCTCGGTTGAACGTATTAGTTATCTCGCTTCTAACAACCGAGAGCCTCATGACAACATCCGAATAGAGGAAAATTTATGAGAAATGAGATATCGACGTATGTCGGGTTTCAAACCTCTCGAAACATCCGCGTCATGCGTTCCTCATTCTCCACCAAATGAGGTGCAAACACGGATAACTCGCGAACTTCGCCTCGTCTTTGGGACACCGTCATGTTATTTCGCAGCCTAATAACCTCCACTTCCTTCATATGACAAATACTTTCGAGGAAGTACTTGTCATTGAACTATTTCAAACGTCTCCCATGACATGCTTTGAGTGCAAATTTGGATGGGTACGCTTCATGATTCCCACCGATGAATCGCGCCTCGTTCTGAAACATAAAAGTAGCGAATGGAACTTTCTATTACTCGTGCATCCCAAGACATCGAATATCTTGGTTAATTGTTTGACCCACGTCTCGCCTTAATCGGATCCGCTTTCCCAGTGCACGGTGGTCCCAACTCTTTGAAGCTTGCTTGTTTGTGACCACCCGTGAATTGCTATCATTTCTTCCTCAGTATTTTGAACACGAGTCTCCTCGTCGATTTTGCATGAATCGCAAAAAGCTTCTAAACATCCCCTCGTTCATCATCTACTCGGTGGTGTTGTTCACGAGGAGGTATATTGCCACCACACGTTCTCCTCGTTGGTAAGTACAGGCATCTCCACGATCTCATTTACTCCACCATTAATATTCTCAATCGACATTCTCAAATCATCGTCATAAAACAAGGGTTAATTAAGGAAATCAATATCACATAATATCCCTATATACTAACTAACTAACAAATAAGCTTAGGTAGGACACACTAGCGAAGGATTTACTCGTCTCTCCCTCCTAGTTTATTCCTCGATCTCGGCGGAGATCATATCCCTAAGCTCGATACCAACTGCGGACGCCCCAAAATAGGTCCATTCCATCCAACCCATTCTGAGTTGCCAAATACATGGTACAGAAATAACTACAACTTTATTAATACATTTGTCGTGCAAAATACGACAACATATATACTGTGAGTTTAAATACAATTATTGTCTTCTAGACTATATACATACCCAAATAAATTCTCATCACAATTATTTATACATTATTTTACAAAAATGGTGAGGACTACAAAACAACTCTCTCTATAACCATCATTCCATACCCCGACTCGTACTCGCTACATTCTCGCCTCCTGAGAAGAAAAATGGAACAAAAAGGAAAAGGGTGAGCTCAACTAGCCCAGTAAAGAATATTATGACTAAGATAATATACAACAAATTATCGTTAGTCTCCAACAGGGAAAAATCTAATAGAATACAATAGACAACCAATTTTAAATCAACAACTGCAGCGGAAACAACAATTCATTAGAAGAGTTAAGTAGAGAATGCAAACTACTATCTTCTATATATGAATTTAAAAGTTCATCGTCGATATTTTATCCCTGTAACATCAATCAATATATATATGGAATCAAATATTCATCTTTGCACTACAGGCCAAAGATATTCATCAGTTGATCATGTTCATCTAAGCACCTATTCATCTTTGCACTACGGGCCAAAAATATTAATCAGTCGGTCATGTTCATCTCAACACCTGTTCATCTTTGCACTACGGGCCAAAGATATTCATCAAAAAATCATTCATCTTTGCACTACGGGCCAAAGATATTCAGTAATATCATCATTTAGGACTGAGGATGATGAAAAATATTTTAAAGGAAACGAATCCAGTGAAACAAAAGAACAATTATTAAGGATTCGTATTTTAAACAATCCAAGTTCAAAAATACTTCATAAGTAATCAGAGTGGAGTAAAATTCAAGAATGATCAAAACATGGATACAATCAAAGCTAGTATCCATAATAGATATTTTGGACAAAAAGAAGAAATTTTATTTTTCGGTGAATAGTGCCGTATACGTGAATAATACCGTATACGTGAATAGTAACTCCGACACCAAAAGATTAGAAATTTCCCAAAAAACATCATCACGCTTCGTGAATAGTACTCGTGAATAGTAACTCGCGAATAGTAACTCGTGAATAGTAACTCATGAATAGTAACTCATGAATAGTAACTCATGAATAGTAACTCTGACATGAAAAAGTTCCAAATTTGATAAAAATTTCCAACCAATATTTCAGCATAATGATATTGAAGAAATAATATCATTTTCAAATAAAATAACATCCCTTACCTCGAAAGACAGTACTTCTAGTTGAAACACCGGATATAGGTTATGACTTGAACTTGCACCGTATAGCAATACTCAAAGTATACTCAAAATACTCACAAGAATACATTTCGATAATATAGAGAGAAAACTTTAGTTTTCGGTATGATTTTCAATTCTAACCTAAGCACCCTATTTATAGAAAATTGCTTTGAACACCAAAGCAGAAAATTTAATATAATATATTATTAATAATAAATTTTCCTACGCCTCTTTGGAAATCAGCTCCTAACATTTTCCACATGCCAACCTTCTAGAAAAAGTAATAAAAAAACGTTTTTCATAAAATAAATAATTAAAACTTACAAAAATCAATTATTTCAGAACTTCGAAACTTTAATAATTCACAATAAATAGCCCTTTTGCCAGAAAATTCGAATCTCGCGACTTTTTATAGGAAATTCAATTCTCTACAACTTTGCAGAAGAAAGGTTGTCCAAATTCCAAACAGAAATTGATCGAAATCCATAAGCAGCGATTTTTAAATTTATAATCAAATTTCTATTCAATAATTGTGTTCACCAACACACAAAATATGTGTTAAACATTTAATGCCACAAAATACTCTTCCTCCTCATATACTCATATATCCCACATTCATTATAAAAATATCACCAATTAATATATTATTAAAATAATATATTTAAATGAATTATTTTATCGAGAAAAAGATAAAATTTTAATTTTCAACAATTGTCACTTTAAAAATTTTCTTCATCTATATCCACATAAAATCAATATTTTCCTCATCATATAAATCAATAATTAATTATTCACAAATAATATTACAGAATCACAGTATTGGCAACAGGCATGCCTTCTAGGAAAGAGGGCTTTCAATAAAGATCTCTCTCTTCTTCTTGGCCGTGATTAGGTGACCAAACCTCTCCTTGAGCGAACTTTCTAGACATTGCCAATAACGTTATCCAATAATATTATTCAGATAATATGAATTATTGCTCCGATAATGGAAAATACTGTGTAATGACAATTTATTGAAACAATAATAATATAAAATATCAATGCAGCAATTATTGAATCAATAAAATAAAATCTTTGAACGGTAATTCTCGTAACAATTATTGAGTAGTGCCTTCTTACGTAAGAATCAATAATTGGTGGAATACCTGAGTGTCTTCTTTGTTCAACAACGCGTATTAGTGTGTTTTAACAACGGGTATTCCAACAGTATTAATCCAGAATAACTACTGCAGTTATTTATAAACAACTTATATTTTTCGTTTTTCTTCATCCAATCGCTTTTCCGTTATGGGGCTCACAAAAGATCGCTGCGAGTGCATGCGAATATTCCCGACGATACGAATATTCCACGACCAAACGAATATTCCCAAACAATAATGAATATTTTATAACCACTTGCTTATTCGAAATATTTGCGTATTTTACCCATAACTATCCACATTAATCAAATCAACCCTTACTATTTCAAAATAATAAATAGAGGAAAATAAATTTTATTTATTAATAATTTGGGGTCTTACATTCCCAGTTCGTCAAACTTACCACACTTATGAGTTCAGAAACTTACCACAATTATATGAGTGTATGAACTTATCCTAGTCAGACCTTTGGTGTCCATTCGCTGAGGGGTTCAAAACATTTCACATAAGTATGAGTTTTAAGAACGTACAAAGTAATCTTAATCTTATATTCATATAGAAAATAAAGATTTCATTCATACAAACATATCATTGCATATATATTCATGCAAATAATACATAGTACTTTTTAGTACACTGCACATACAACTGCAAACGGTTACTATCCCTTTGTGACAAAAGTCGGGATTCATTACTACAACTTTACACAAAAAGTTGAGACATACAAAAGTTATCTCCTATTCATATCAAAGCGAATATTATACTCTAAAAGATTATATTCCTCACACTTAATATTTCTTCCGTCCACTTCTTCCATCTTTCTTCCTTTTAGGATAATTCTTAACCCTATGACACGTTCCACCACATGCAAAACATCCTCCCTTCTTTGGTTTAGGACAATTTGGTGATAGATGTCCTTACTGACCACAAATTCTTACCCCACATACATTCCCCCAAATGGTTCTTTCCACACTTGCCACATACTAGTTTATTCTTTGAATGCGAATTCTTGTTGTTATTACCACTGTCGTAGTTCTTTTTCCTTTTATTACTGTTCTTTTTCTTACTTACATCTTTAGATGATACACTACACTTAACCCTCATTCTATCGACTTGTGCCTTCAGATTATTTTGTTCTTCTGTCATCTCGCGTAATGATCTTTCTGTCTTCCAAAATTCCTCCAGAAGAATTACTTTAGTCCTTGAGTCTTGAACTTCTGTAGATGTTTGACCTTCTTCAATTGCTACTTTGCCTTCTTCCCCATCTTTGATCTTTATTTCTGGCTCCACCTTTGTTTCTTTGGAATATACTTCTTCCTCTTCATCCAGCTCCATCTCGGTGTACTCGTCATTATCACTTGCTAGATTTACCACAGGTTCGTCTCTTAAAACTTCCTCAATTGACTCACTCTGAGTTGGCACTTCAGCTAATGGCATTGGTGCAACAGCCGCGGGCATCTCCATACTCATCTTATCTTCTCCCGACATCCTACAATCAGTTTAAACAACTTGATTAGTACTTCACCAGTACGAAATTCTCACACTATGAGTTCTCATATCTCACTATCAATACGTTTTATCAAACTTTCACTTAGTACTCTAAATGAATATTCTCTATCTCGCTTATGGTTATAATCCTAGGGTTTTCCCCACCCCACTTAAGCTTTATAACCTACAGCTTTACTACCAACTGGTGACACCTTGATCACTACAGCTTTGATACCAACATGTGACGCCCCCAAATCTGGGTTACCTGACCCCCGAGTTTGGTGCTCACGATCCACAATATAATAACATCTAACTACCCATTCATTGATGAATATAAACTTACATAACATTAATTAAAAGGTTAACAACATTATCCCAGGTCATCTAACCTTAACATTACAAACTTAACCTTTAGATATACAAAAAGGGTTTACAAAACAACATAGTAAATATGCTTAAAATAAAACTACTCCAACACTATGCCTTTGCCTTTATTCTGTTTAGCCCCGCTGGCCTCATTGTTCCTAGCTGAAATATTTTATTTAGCAAGGGTGAGCAACAAGTTTACCCCGCAAGTTAAAATATATAATAAGTGATATATATATATATATATATATATATATCATGATTAGAAGAGTCTAGCTTATATAAAACTTCAGCAATAATCAAACGATTTCGAGATAGCGGAATAATAATTCAATCTCAATAATAAAACTTCTACTATTTCATACTGAATAACATATCCGAGATGAAAGAGTATAATTCTTTCAAAGATTCAATAATATTCAATTGAATAAAAGGAATTAACAATACTACAACAATCTTCAATAAAGTGGGATATACCAAGATTTCATGCTAAGTGATCACAGAGGATCGTGAACTAATAGAGGATTCATTTAGTTATTAAAACTAAATTACCACAAGAATATATATTAGTTATAAAAACTAAACTATACTCTTCTGCAAGTACCTGGAGTGGCCAACTCCTTTGTACCCTATATTATGCATAATACTCAATAATAGCACATAAGTCGATTTACGACATTAAAATTTGTTCATCTCAGTCTTACTTCACGAGTCCGTACCACAACAATATGGTTTGGATTACTTTCAAAGAAATACTATGATTTCAATAATTAGTAACAATACTAATCTAGCCGAAATCAATGGAATAGATCTTCCAATAACAATTCAGTTCATAATGAATAGAACATTTCATGCTTTAACAAATATTAGTCTCGCCTAAGCAATTAACTGAGACATGATTTATAATTAGTTCAAGTAATAAAACATTATTCAATTTTACTACGTACGAATTACAACAATCATTATAGATGTGAATAACTATCAATAATTATTCACTACTATGCTCGAAAAATAGTAACTCAAGTTGAGTTAGGAAACTTGCCTTTCGCATTGATTACTGCTACACAATATAATTAACTGCGTTCGTAAGACCTATAATCAACAATGTCGGTCTCACAATTACCACAACACACAACACTGTAATTCACAGTCAATCTTTCTCCTAGGCACATTAACATACAGCCCCATTAGTGTTTATAACCTATATAAACACTTAACAAGTCTAACTAGTTTAGTCCGGTTGGACTTCGGTCTATTTTCAAGGTTCTGGTCACCCTATTTGACAATCAACACAATTATTGTCAATTACACTTGCTCTCTAAGCTTCGATATTATATTAGATAAGTCAATTATCCTTTATAACATTTTTTGGAAGCTTTTAATAATTTTTAGACAATTATTAATTATAATTTATAATAATTTTTCAAACACCGAAATCATTTATAAATGATTTAAATACTGTCTAATTCCATCATCGTTAATATTTAATAATATTAAAATATTAATGACATATTTGTCAAAATATTAAAGTTATTAATAATAACTTAAAATATTTTTAAATCATTAATATTCTATTTAAATGATTTTTAAAGTAATTAAAATCATTTTAAATCAACACCATTAATATTTAAATATTAATGAAATTATCAACCAAATATTAAAAGTCATTAATTACAACTTAAAATATTTTTAAATCATTTTCTCATTTTAAATCAATAAAATCATTTTAATTCATTTATTTAATGTAATAATTAAATAATCTAATATCATTAATATTAATCTATTAATGAGAATTCTCCAAAATATTGAAAATTATATTTTATAATTCAAAATATTTTCTAACGCTTTATTCTCTTTTAAAATGATTTTTATAATATTAAAATCATTTTTCTCTAATTTATTTAATATATTTATTAAATTAATCTCATATCATTAATATTAAATTATTAATGTAAATATTCCAAGAAATATTAAAAGTTACTTTTATAGCTCAAAATATTTTTAAATACATTATTGTTATTTAAAATGATTTTTCATATTATTAAATCATTTTCTCTAATTTATTTAATACACTAATTAAATAAATTAAATACCTTTAATATTTAAATAATTATAAATATTAAAGAAAAATATTCAATTGGTCAAAAATTATTTTTCATAATTTAAAATAATTTTTAAAACTATTTTTATAATTTATTTCTATTTTTAATTAATTTCTGGAAAAATCAGAAATTAGAAAATAATAAAACCGTCGCTGTATGCCTTTAGCGACACTTGCCTGTCGCGATATGTGTTCTTGGCTTAAGAACACTGACAAAGTCAGTGTTCAAGGTGCATGGTTTGACCGGCCTTAATTCTTAGTCCATTGTGTTTCTAGGCTTTTTTGTGCATCGATCGTGTAGCATGTGACGCCCCCAAAATAGGTATACAACACTCATTCTGAGTCGTCAATAACATGGTATAGAAACAACTACAACTTTTATTAATACAACATGAAAACTGTGAGTTTAAATACAAATATTGTCTTCTAGACAATATTCACACCCAAATAAGTCCTCATTACAATTATTGGTACATTATTTTACAAAAATGGTGAGGACTACTAAATAACTTTCTAAAACCTTCATTCCATACCCCGACTAGTACTCGCTACATTCTCGCCTCATGAGAAGAAAAATAGAACAAAAAGGAAAAAGGGTGAGCTCAACTAGCCCAGTAAAGAATATTATGACTAAGATAATATAGAACAAATTATCGTTAGTCTTCAACAGGAAAAATCGATAAAATACACAATACAACAAGTTTCGGATCAATATTCATAGCGGAAATAACAATTCATAGAAGAGTTATGTAGAGAATGAAATCTACTATTATCTATGAATTTAAAAGTCCATCATCAATATTTTATCCCTGTAACATCAATCAATATTCATCTTGAATCAAATATTCATCTTTGCACTACAGGCCAAAGATATTCATCAGTCGGTCATGTTCATCTCAACACCTGTACATCTTTGCACTACGGGCCAATGATATTCATAAGAAAATCAACCATCTTTGCACTACAGGCCAAAGATATTCAAAAATATCATCATTTAGGACTGAGGATGATGAAAAATATTTTAAAGAAAACGAATCCAGTGAAACAAAAGAATAAATATTAAGGATTCGTATTTCAAACAATCCGAGTTCAAAAATACTTCATTAATAATCATAGTGAAGTAAAATTCAAGAATAATCAAAACATAGATACAATCAAAGCTAGTATCCATAATAGTTATTTTGGACAAAAAATTAAATTTTTCTGTGAATAATGCCGTATTCGTGAATAGTGCTGTATATGTGAATAGTGCCGTATACGTGAATATTAACCCCGACACTAAAAGACAAGAATTTCACAAGAAAAATCTTACAAATATTCTGGCATAATGATATTAGAAGAAATAATATCATTTAAAAAAAAAATAATATCCCTTACCTCGAAAAGACGAAGATTTATTTGGAATCCGGATATAGTCTTTGAAGGAACTTTCATAGATATAGCAACACTCAAAATATCAAAATGCTCACAAGAATATTTCGATAATATATAGAGAAAACTTGAGTTTACGGTGTGATTTTCAATTCTAACCTAAACACCCTATTTATAGGAAATTGCTTAGAACACCAAAGCGAGAAAATTTAATATAATATTAATAAATTTAATAAATTTTCTCGCCCACCTTGACAATGATCTCATTTCATTATGCATATGTTAGTGTAGCCCACAAAAAACAAAAAAATATTTTCTTAATAAACATAATTAAAACTTCCAAAAATTAATTATTTCAGAACTTCAATAATTCATAATAAATAGCCCTTTTGTCAGAAAAATTTGAACCTTATGTCTTTTCCATAGGAAATTTCATTATCTACAACTTTGAGAAAAAAAGGTTTTCCAAATTCCAAACAAAATTGACCGAAATCCACAAAAGCAGGCGATTTTACAAATGCTATAATCAAATTTCGATCAAGAAATGGGGTCCATACATGTTTAACATGTTTTTAACATTTTAGTAACAAAATACTCTTTCTCCTCATATACTCATATATATACCACATTCATTGGAAAAATATCACCATTATTATATTATTAAAATATAATAATATATTTAAATGATTTGTTTTATCAGAAAAGATTAAATATCAATTTTTCAACAATTGTCACTTTAAAATTTTCTCCATCTATATCCACATAAAATGAATATTTTCCTTATCATATAAATCAATAATTAATTATTCATAAATAATATTACGTAATCACAATATAAATAAACGGTGCCGCTCCTCAGAGAAGAGAGGGCTTTCCAATAAGGATTTCTCCTTATTGACGCACAATTAGGTGACCAAACCTCTCCTTAGAGCGTAACTTTCTAGACATTGCCAATAATGTTATCTAATAATATTATTCAAATAATATGAATTATTGATCTCATAATGAAAATAATGTGTAGTGACAATTATTGAAACATCAATAATAAAAAATATCAACGTAGAAATTATTGAATCAATTAAATAAAATATTGATAAGTAATTCATCGTAACAATTATTGAGTAGTGCTTCTTCACGTAAGAATCAATAATTGGTGCAATACTGGTGTGCTACTATATTTTAACCACGGGTATTCTAACAAAGATTAATCTGTAATAACTACGCCGTTATTTATAAACAACTTATACTTGTCGTTTCTTCATCCAATCGCTTTTCGTTATGGGGCCCACACAAAGGTCTTTATTGGCCGCATTTAATATTCCCGACAAGTAAGAATATATTTCACGACCAAACGAATATTCCCCGACAACAATGAATATTTTATAACCACTTGCTTATTTAAAATATTTGTGCATTTTACCCATAACTAACCACATTAATCAAATCAACCCTTACTATTTCAAAATAGTAAATAGAGGAAAATTAATTTCATTAATAATAAGCTGGGGTCTTACATAGTAGGTTTACAACACTACAATTATCAATCAACAACTCGTTCATATAACATCAGATCATGAAGTTCTGGCCATCCAAGCTAACTGTCAAATAGCTCCTGGGTTTTCTGGATAACCCAGAAACCCAGGCAGCTTCGAGGGTTCACTTTGAGACTCGATTAATTCTATGCTCTGGTCATCAAATGTTTGATTTCATGGTTCAAAAATGTACTAAACATGCCAAAGAACACATAGAAATTAACAAATTAATTAAACAACAACAGAATCACAACTTACTGCTTGGTCAAAGGCTGTCAGAAAAATTGTTCATACAATTTCTGGGTTTTCCAGAAACTGTATCCGTGACCAAATAGCTAGGTTTGACCATCCATTACTTTCAATATATTTGTTATTTAGGAGATCTAAAGGTATATATCTCAAGCCCTCATATCAGACTACACGTTGGTTATCATAACATTAACATAACATATAAACACTGACATATTAAAGTGTCACAAAACCTTGTCAAACTTAGTTTCTTACTTTCTGGGTTGCCTAGAAATTGACTGGTCATGCCCGGTCAACGGGTTTTGACCAAGAATAACTTCAAATCTAGACATTCAATTACTATGATTCCTGTCCCATATCACAGACCATATAATAGGCTACAAATAACAACTTTAAAACAACAAAAATCTTAAACGAACAAGAATCTATGCCTCCTGACATTTGCTTGTCAGACCAAAAATTTGTTATTGGACAGTTTTTGAAAAACTTCAATTTAAAGCCATTTGATGCTATGGATCCATGATGGATCAACATAGATCAACTAAAAACATCTTTTAACACACACATAAACACAAAAACACAACTCTGAACCTAACATACAAGATCTAGAATGAGATAGGGTTTATACCTTCTCTTGAATATGCTTGATCTTGGCTCTACCAATCTGATCTAGATGTGTTAGAAGGTTAATATGTGACTGAAACACTTAGCAAAGTCGGAGGTTTTGGTGTGTGAGAGAGAGGTTGAAAGCTAGAGAGCAAAATAAGTGAAATGATAGACTTCTCTCTCTTTAATTTTTCTAATATTTGATACAATGAATCTAAAGGTTGCAAGGAGTCAATATAGATCAGACTTAGCTTGATTTGCTAGCACAAAGTCTTACCTAATGTGATGACTCATGAAGTTCTAGAAAAACATTAAGCTTACAAGTAAAGTAAGGGTATTTTGGACATTAAACATGAAATTTTAATGGCATACTAGTCTTTTATTCAAACCCTTAGGGTTTAACCCTAAGGTTCTAACCCTTAGGTTTTAAATCATTAGTTTCCAAAAATTTTAAATTAGGATTTTCAAAATAGAAAATTAAGATGATAAAAATATAATTAGTGATTACTAATTACATTAATTGTTATCAAGCACATTAAGGCTTACTAATTTGGATTAGGATTTCCTAATTAGGGTTTAGGAATCTCGGATTTAAAATTAGGGTTTCCCAGTATACAATTAGGATTTCTAACTGTGCATTAGGGTTTCTCAATTTTAGATTAGGGTTTCTAATCCTTTATTAGGGTTTATAAAGTTTAAACCATATCAAGTCAATCATTGGTCATTAAGTTCATACAGTACACATACCCTTAAATACTTTTTAATATAATTATTTTAATTATATTTTCTATCGAATCCCTATCTGAACTTAGGGTTAGGGTTTCAAAAACTGTTAAGCACAACTCTACTCTAATTTTATCAGTCAATACACATTTTGACCACTACTCGAGACTCGTATCACATATACACAGTACAATACTAACATTAAATGTCAATATTAAAAAAAAAAATTATTCGTAAATTTTTGGATTATTCAAAATCCCGGGTTATTACTCTATGGGCCAAAGATGACTTTTACCACATAATTTGTCTATAACATTACAAGTCATGATTATACCAATACACAATTCCTGGTCATAATCATACCAATGAACAGTCCATCTATGCACTACGGGCCATAGATGACTTTTACCACAATATAAGCATGAGAATGATGACAATGATATAAAGAATCAATCAAGTAAGATCAAGGATAAATATTAGAGATTTATAATTCAATTTATCCAGAGTTCAAGAATGTCCAAATGGTCAACATGATGATCAAAACGTGGATTCCAATTTAAGAATAAGATTCATATATCAAAGATAATTTTGTCAGAAAAAAAAACCAATTTTGTTGTGAATAGTACCCGAATGATTAGTACCCCGTCATGCAAAGTACCCCGAATAAATAGATATTCATGTATTAAAAATAATTTGGACAGAAAAGAAATCACTTTTGTCGTGAATAGTACCCCGTGAATAGTATCCGAATGAATAGTACTAAATGCAAAGTACCCCGAATAAATATTACCTCGAGTGAATAGTATACGAGGGAATAGTACTCCCTCATGAAAAGTACCCCGAATAAATAGTATCCCATCATACAAAGTACCCCGAATGAATAGTATCCCGTCATGCAAAGTACCCCAAATGAATAGTATTCTATATGAATAGTACCCTGACATAAATAGTATCCCGCCATGAAAATATTACAATTTCAGTAAGAAAGTTCAGACCAATAGTGAAATGATAATAGATGAAGCACAAACTATTAAGAAAATTCCATTAATTTCAAGGGTTTTCACCATTTAATAATAAGGTTATGGAATCAAACAATAAATTCGTACAATAAATGGAGAAATGTGAAAGAAGATGATATCCCTTGATGAGTACAAAAGAAATGATATCTCATATGAGTATAAAACAATATACAAAATTGCAAATGGATTTTCACCCTATGCGGTAATCCGCGTAGACAGATCATTTCCACAATTTAATAAAGAATAAATACGAAGGGTTATTCATCATGCATGCAGTAATCCACGTAGACAGGTTATTCCCGTAAATTAATAAATATTAAATACGAAGGGTTATTCACCATGCATGCGGTAATGCGCGTAGACATGTTACTCCTGCAGATTAATAAAGAATGAATACAAAGGGTTATTCACCATTCATAAAGTAATCCGCGTAGATAGGTTACTTCCGCAGATTAATAAAGAATAGAATGACAACCCTTATGATTATGAAGAAAATAACATCCTTTATGAATACAAAAGAAATAATACCCCATACCATACGAAAAATAACATCCCTTACCTTAGTAGGAGGTTTGATACTACAATAATGTAGTAGCAAAATACTCTTCTCCTTTCTCTCTTATTATCACTCTATAGTTTCTCTCTCTAGAGTTTCAGTAAATTCGTAAAAAATAATGAAGGAATGAGCTTCTATTTATAGGAGAATGGACTAAATAGTAACTAATTCACGAACGGCCAGATTGATTTACTATTAAAACGAACGGTCCATATTAATTTACTATTAAAACTTTCAACTGACGGTCCATATTGATTTACTATTATAACTTCAACCAGCGGTCCATATTGATTTACTATTATAACTTCAACCATCGGTCCATATTGATTGAAAAATTAGCACATCTCCCCATGGAATAATAAGTCAAACTTACAACAAATGCCTCATGACAAATCTCTCTATTTCTATCAAAAATTGATTAAATATTTACCACAAATTACTTATCTTCATTCAACACATTTTTAATCTTTCAACAATTATTCATCATTTAATATTATAACTCACAATATTGACAACCAGATCGTTCCCAGGAAAAAGGGGGCTTTCCGATAAGAATTTCTTCTTATTGGCGTGCAATTAAAAACCAAAACACCTTTCCTCGACAGAACTTTCTAGACATTGTCCATGATGCAAATAATAATATGAATAATTGAGTCATCTCAATTATTAATTTAATAATATAAAATATTGTGCAGATGATACTATGATAATAATTGAATCAATAATATAAGATACTATGTAGCAATTACTGTGACAATTATTGAATGATACTGAGTGACTTCTTACGTAAGCATCAATAATCAGAGATACTGTGCAATATAATGTGCTACTGTGCAACAACGCGTATTACTATACTTTTATCACCGGGTATTTCAACAGTTTAACGGCAAAAGTTTTGCCGTTATTTTTAATAAAAGGTTATTTCTTTCGCTTTCTATATCTGACAGTTATTCCGTTATGTGGTCCACCAATGATTGCGCCGTTGTACGGATATTCCCCGATAAAAAGAATATTTCCTGACCAAACGAATATTTTATGACCACTTGCTTACTTTGCAAACTTTTCACATATCACCCTTAACTCTAACCTTTTATCAATTTAACCATATACTGACTAGAATAATAATTATACGAAAAGTGAATAATTTCATTTCATAAAACTCAGGGTCTTACAATCTCCCCTCCTTATGAAATTTTGTCCCCAAAGTTTACATACCTGATAGTTCGAATAGGTGAGAATACCTTGCTTTCATTTCAGATTCTATCTTCCCAGTCATTTCCTCTGTATCATGATTTTTCCTTTGCTTATCTCTTGGATTTCAGATATTGTTTCAGAATACAGCTTCAAAATAAAGGTTAATGACATTTCATAATTTGTCAACTTATTAAGTTAGAAAATTCAACTTAGGTAGGACACAAACTAGCGAAGGATATTACTCGTCTCTCCCCTCCTAGTTCTAGTCTTAGATCTCTGCTAAAGACCATATCCCTAAGCTCTGATACGAAATGTGACACCCCCAAAATAGGTCAACACAACCCATTCTGAGTCGCTAGATATACGGTATAGAATTCAAATACAAACTTCCTTTATACAACCATTAAACTGTCGTGCAAAATACGACAACACATAAGTTGTGAGTTTTAATACAAATAACAGTACTTACACTCCAAACCAATGATACTTCACATAAAGGTACAGTCGATAACTGTTTTTGAAATTAAAATATTTGGAAAATGCTCAAGAAAGCCTTCATACATGGGAGGCCATGCATCTAAGTTATAATAGATATCATAGGACCTGAGAATTAACCTTGGTTGACCCAATAGACCCCAAAGAAGAAAGAGAAGATTACTATCCTGTTCATTCAAATGGTGTATCTTCTTGCCATATAATTACCTCCATTGTCTCAAATTAAGGATTATATTCCAACCATACTCCAATATTATATAGATAATGCTCATAGATATAGTCTCAGCAAGTGGATGTGCATAACCATATCTTATGATAACACGAGTTTGTATGTGGTTAGACATCATGTATGATAGTGGAAATACGCCTTTAAAGGTCTTAGTACAATTCTGCCCTCCTCATTCTAATAGGGTTCATTTTTGACACTTTCACAGTCGGGTTCTCCCCACCCTATTGTTATTTGCCAAAATCAATTATTAAGTGATGTATAAAATACGCTACACACATCTTAAGTTCTCAATACAATTATACATTGTCATGCTATTTTATAATGTATTGAGAAACTTCCACAGTCACAAACCATCACTTTACTCCTCTGTTATCCCCGCTCGACCCAACTACACTCTTATTACCTGAAAGGAATTGTGAAGCAAAAGGGTGAGCAAAAATATCCTAGTAAAGAATATTATAACTAAGATAATATAGAAAAAATTATCCTTAGTCCTCAACAAAGACAAATCTAATAGAATACAATAGACAAAAAGTTTTAGTTCAACAACTGTAGCGGAAACATCAATCCATTAGAAGAGTCAAGTAGAACATCATGTCTACTATCTCCTCCAAATTAAAAGTCCATCATTAATATTTCAACCCTGTAATACCCATCAACAGTTCTTTGTTGTGCCCAAGACAAAAAAACTTTCATCACATGTCTTCACCTGAACCATCAAAGATTATAGTTAAATTCACAATTTATGTTTATAATAATGTAAATCAACAGTTTGTCATTTCCACAAAGGCTAAAGACACTCAATAATCATATCTTCATTTCAAATCAACGAATTATCCATGCACTACGGGCCAAGGATATTCGTTAGTATCACCAGTGGTCATGATCATGCCAATCAATTGTCTATATTTGCACTACAGGCCAAAGATATTCAATGGTCATGATCATACCAATCAATTGTCTTTCTTTTCACTACGGGCTAAAGTTGTTCAATTGTAAAACCAACGATCAACAGTCAATCTTTGCACTACGGGCCAAAGATGACTTCCACCACATCATTTGTCTGTAACATTACAGGTCATGATTATACCAGTACATAATTCCTGGTCATAATCATACCAATCAAAAGTCCATCTTTGCACTACGGGCCAAAGATGACTTTTACCACATCATTTTTCTGTAACATTACAGGTCATGACTATTCCAATACAAAATTCCTAGTCATAATCATACCAATCAACAGTCCATCTATGCACTACAGGCCAAAGATGACTTTTACCACATTATTTGTCTGTAACATTACAGGTCATGATTATACAAATACACAATTCCTGATCATAATCATACCAATCAACAATCCATCTATGCACTACGGGCCAAAGATGACTTTTACTACAATAAAAGCATGAGAATGATGACAATGATATAAGAATCAATCAAGTAAGATCAAGGATAAATATTAGAGATTTATAATTCAATTTATCCAGAGTTCAGGAATGTCCAAATGGTCAACATGATGATCAAAATGTGGATTCAAATTTAAGAATAAGATTCATATAACAAAGATAATTTGGTCAGAAAAGAAACCAATTTTATCGTGAATAGTACCCCATGAATAGTACCTGAATGAATAGTACCAAATAAATAGTACACTGTCATGCAAAGTACCCTGAATAAATAGATATTCATGTATTAAAAATAATTTGGACAAAAAAGAAATCACTTTTGTAGTGAATAATACCCCGTGAATAGTACCCGAATGAATTGTACCAAATGAATAGTACCCCAAATAAATAGTACCCTGAGTGAATAGTACCCAAGTAAATAGTACCCCGTCACGCAAAGTACCCTGAATGAATAGTATCTCGTCATACAATGTACCCCGAATGAATAGTATCCCGTCATGCAAAGTACCCCGAATGAATAGTACTCCAAATGAATAGTACCCCGACATAAATAGTATCCCGCCATGAAAATATTACAATTTCAATAAGAAAGTTCAGACCAATAGTGAAATGATAATAGATGAAGCACAAACTATTAAGAAAATTCCACTAATTTTAAGGGTTTTCACCATTTAATAATAAGGTTATGCAAACAAACAATAAATTCGTACCATAAATGGAGAAATGTGAAAGAAGACGATATCCCTTGATGAGTACAAAAGAAATGATATCTCATACGAGTATAAAAGAATATACAAAACTTCAAATGGATTTTCACCCGTCATGTGGTAATCCGCGTAGACAGATCATTTCCTCAATTTAATAAAGAATGAATACGAAGGGTTATTCACTATGCATGAGGTAAGCCACGTAGACAGGTTACTCCTGCAGATTAATAAAGAATGAATACGAAGGGTTATTCACCATGCATGCGGTAATTCGCGTAGACATGTTACTCCCGCAGATTAATAAAGAATGAATACGAAGGGTTATTCACCATGCATGTGGTAATCCGTGTAGATAGGTTACTCCCACAGATTAATAAAGAATAGAATGACAACCCTTATGAGTATGAAGAAAATAACATCCTTTACGAATACGAAAGAAATAATACCCCATACCATACGAAAAATAACATCCCTTACCTTCGTAGGAGGTTGGATGTAACAATCCAAAATTTTAAATATTTATTTAATTATATAAATATTTATTTGAGGTATTTATTGTTGAATAAATATTTTATTGATGTGATGGTTGTTAGTAAATATTTATGAATATAAATTTATTAGATAATATTCTAAATTAAATTATAATTTAGAGAGTTGTAATATAACATGAGATGTTATATTATTGATTAATAATTTAAAGTGGTATGTTAAATTATTAAATAAAACTATAATAAAATTATAATTTTGTGTTATTTGTTTAAATGGTATATTTATTTAAAATATAGTGTGTATAATTAATTTATTTGATTAATGTTGGATATGAAAATCTAAATAAATAAGATGTATTTATAAATTATAAACTAAATGGTTTATTAAAATAAAATTAGAGTGGTTTAATTTAGTTTTGACAAACAAGGCTTAAATATATTAAGTCTTTAAATTTTAAAGGGTTTTGCCAAACGGAGCCTTTTGGATTATTAATTTTAAATTTGTAAATAATATAAATAAAATAAATATAATAATAAATATAATATAATTATAACATATACGTTAGATGTAGTAACTGATATTGTGATTAGTGTGCGTATTAAGGTTTATCAGTTTTATTTTTATGCATTTGGTTATTAGTTGGTCTAACGCCTTATTTGCTAAGCCTAGAGAATACAGAGAATTGAGAGGAAGTTCTAAGTTTTCAAAAGCAAATTCAGTGGTGTTAGCAAGGATTTTAAAGCAACAAAAGGTATTTTCCATAATCTCCATAGTATATATATATATATATATATATATATATATATATATATATATATATATATATGTGTGTGTGTGTGTGTGTGTGTGTGTGTGTGTGTGTGTGTGCATATATGAGTTACGGCAAAATTTTATAAACTCTGTGAATTCCATATTTTTGAATTGTTGCTATATGACTGTATTATCGCATTTGTATGTAATTGTAATCCTAGAGTTATGTTTAAACATGAATTGTATGGTAATTGCGATTAAAAAGGAAGAAAAGAATTAGCAATATATGTTTTTATGAATATTTTCTCATATGACTTATGTAAGTACCAATTTTTGATGGCCAATTCGTATTTAAACTGTAAATTGAGGCTTGATTATGCTGGTTCGTTAAGAAACGAAGATAATGTAGTTTAAATGAAGTGATTCGGTGTAGGATTGAAATCACAGTGATGAATTTCGTAAAGGATGTTAAAAAATGGTGTTTATGTATGAAAATGTGAAATTTGAGAAATTAAACTAGTATAATTTTTGTTAAATTGTTCTATGTTGAGGAATATGTTGGCAAACATGTTTATGAAAGTTTTATAGCAATTTTATGTGTTAATATTACTGTTTGATGGGTGAAATTCGTGTTAGTTGGGCTAAAGCTTTGCCATCGTTTCTTGCCTTTCCGGTTCGTTGCCTGACAGATCGACGCAATTGCTACCTGGTGCCAAGGCTAAAGAAACACATTCAAGGGGCCCTTAAAGCTTGTGTATGGCGTAATGCTACGCATACCCATCCCGAGACAAGATTAGTTTCATTGCCATCGCTGAGACCTTGGGATACCACTATAACTTGGTCTAAGGTTATGTTAGCATGTCAAATGTGTAATGACAAGGTTAACATAACATAGTGAAATGTGGTTAGTAATTCGAATGTTATAAGAAGTTAGTAAACTATGAAAATGACATGTTGTGATTTATTAAGCATGATGAATAGTAAACAGGTGTTGTGAAGGTTAACGCTTGAAATTTCTGATATTTGTAGATGGTAGCATAAGACTTGTGCTAAAATAACAAGTCTTACTAGAAATGTATATGTTATGCTATGTTAGTATATCTAATAGGTATTGTGGTTCTAATACAATGTGTAGGTGAACGTGAGTTTTAATATTATAGCTTACGCTCAAGGCAAGTTTCTAAACCTTATCTTTTTACATTAAGCAAGTTTCTTACTTTAAACTTTCATTAAGCGAACTCTTGTATTCCTAATCATTATTAGAGCAAGCTAGCTATGAATTTAACTTTATTCGAACAAGTTTTGAATCCCAATATTTATTGATGTATTCTAACTTATTTATTGTTAGACAAGTTTCTTTATTGTCATTCGTGTATTATGAATGCAATTTTCTTGAATTCTAATTTTTAATGTCGAATTGTCTTATTTCATTTACTTGACACATGTTATTCTCATAATGAGCAAGTTTTATTTTCAGCTTGCTATTACTTAATATATATTTAATAATTCATAGTCCTAGTTTAATATTATTCAAGGAAGGTTTATTGTCATTCAATACTTATGCTTTGTAGTTGTTTCTAAGCATGAGTTCAAGATATAGTTAGTTCGTTTACACTTATTCATTGTTCCATATTATGTTATTATTGATCAACTGTTGTGTTATCAAACACTATTGATTCAACTAATCCTTTAGTTGATGGTTATTAAACTCTAAATTACCCTTGAAAGCTTATCCAAACCAAACTTTTTTTGGTACGGACTTGTACTCTAAAACTGAGAAGAACAACCCTATTATAGGGGATACACAATGCGTTTAGATGTTTGTGCACAATATATGGTACGAAGGGCTGATCCCCCTGAGTATGTGAAGTCCCTACAGTATAACTGTTAAGGTTAGAGTTGAAAGATTATTTGTAACCATGGACATAGTTCGTGGTCTTATGACCCTCAGATATCTTTCATATTTCGATTCCAATTTTTGGTTATCATTGATAGAGTACTACTCAGTTTTGATGAGCTTATTCAGTGGCAGTTATTATTATCTTGTAGCTTCATTGTTATATCTAGTGAGCATTTGTTTTGCTCACTCTTACATAAATATAATTATTGCAGCTAAAGTTAAGAAGATAGACGAGCCTTCAACTAGAAAAGAAAATGGAAAAATATGCAAGTGATGAAGATAATTTTATTTATGGTCATGAATGATAGACTTTTTATTTAATGATGTAATGTAATTATTTTAATTCCGCACTTGATTGATGTTTAAGGTTAGACAACCTGGGAAGATTTTTATTTAATGATGTAACCCTATTTAAAGGGAGGATTTAGGATTTAATTTTATTATATTTGGGTAGATAGATATGAATGAATGGAAAGTGAACACTAAGTCTTGTGGGAATGAAGTACCTAGATTTGGGGGTGTCACATTGGATACTACAATAGTGTAGTAGCAGAATACTCTTCTTCTTTCTATCTTATTATCACTCCATAGTTTCTCTCTCTAGAGTTTTAGTAAATTCGTAAGAAATAATGAAGGAATGAGCCTCTATTTATAGGAGAATGGACTAAATAATAACTAATTCACGAACGGTTCGGATTAATTTACTATTAAAACGGACGGTCCATATTGATTTACTATTAAAAACTTTCAACTAACGGTCCATATTGATTTACTATTATAACTTCATTCAGCGGTCCATATTGATTTACTATTATAACTTCAACCAGCGATCCATATTGATTTATTATTATAACTTCAACCAGCGGTCCATATTGATTTATTATTATAACTTCAACCGACAGTCTTAAAAATTAGCAAATCTCCCAATGAAATAATAAGTCAAACTTACAACTGTAACAATCCGAAATTTCATATTTTAATTTAAATATTTATTGAATTAAATAAATATTTATTTGAGGTGTTTATTGTTGATTAAATATTTATTGATGTGATGTTTGGTAATAAATATTTATGAATATAAATTTATTAGATAGTGTTCTAAATTAAATTAATTTATAATTTAGAGAGTTGTAACATAACGTGAGATGTTATATTGTTGTGTTGATTTAATAATTTAAATGGTATATTAAATTATTAAATAAAATTATAATGAAATTATAATTTTGTGTTATTTATTTAAATGGTATATTTAATTAAACTATAGTGTGTAATTAATTTATTTGATTAATGTTGGATATGAAAATCCAAATAAAGGAGATGTGATTATAAAGTATAAATTAAATTGTTTATTAAAATAATTAAAGTAGTTTTAAATTGATTTAAACTAAACAAAGCTTAAAATATTAAGTCTTTAATATTTAAAGTGTTTTGCCAAACAAAGCCTTATGGCTTTTAGATTTTTAATTTTTGGATTTAAATAATATAAATAAAATAAATTAAAATAATAAATAATATATATATATATATATAATATACTTTTATTTGTAACTGTCATAATATTTAGTATGCGTACTAAGGTATCCGTTTTTCTTTTACGCATTAGTCTATATTGGCCAAACTGGGAGTTCAGAGAACTTGATAGAGCTTAACAGAGAGAATTGAGAAAGGAGCTTGAGAAAAATTTGAGGGAGATTGGTCTGCAATTAGCAAAGATTGTATTAGCAAATTGAAGGTATGTTCATAATCTTAGTATTGCATATACCTATATATTCTGATATGTTTTACGTCATGTATGTTCTATCCTCTATGAATTCAAATTCTCTTAAATTTTTGTAGAAAACTAAGTTGTTGTAATTGCATGTGTTTATGATGACTAGAGTTTGTGTTTAAACAAGAATTGCTATACTATTTAAGGTTAAAAAGGAAGAGAAGAATTAGTAGTGTATGTTGTATGAATACTTTCTTATGTGGCTTATGTAAATACAATTTTTAGTGGTCAAATTGTATGTGAAATTGTAAATTGGGTATTGTTTATGCTAGTTCATTAAGAAACGAACATAACGTAGTTTGAACGAAGCAATTTGGACAAGAATTGTGTTTACAGTGTTGATTTTTGGGAAGGAACTCAAAAATGGAGTTTTATATGAAAATATGGAATTTGAGGAAATTAAACTAGTATAATTGTTGTTAAATGGTTCTATGTTGAGGAATATGTTGACAAACATGTTTATGATGGTTTTGTATCAATTGTGCATGTTAATATTACTGTCTAGTGGGTGAAATTCGTGTTTGTTGGGCTAAAAGTGACATCTGCTCATAGTCGTCTCGCCTCTGTCGTGCACCAGTCAAATTGCTATTTGGCGCTTGAGTTAAAATCACAAGTTGCTACGGGGTCGAGCTTTGTGTATAGCTTCATTCCACGCCATACCCTGATTTGGGACTGTGACTTCTGCTGCTGCTGCAGTTATGGGATATCAACATACCTTGGTCCAATGATGTGTTAGTATGATAAACACTTAACAACAAGGTTAAAACAGAGTTGTGTTATGTGGTTAGTAAATTTAAAGTTTCAGATGATTAGTAAGTAATGAGCGTGGCATATTAGACTTAGTGAGCATGATGAATAGTAAATAGGGTTGTGAAGGTTAACACTTGAAATTTCTGATATTTGTATAGTAGCATAAGACTTGTGCTAAAATGATAAGTTTAGCTAGAAATGTACATGTTATGATATGTTAGCATATCTAATAGGTATTGTGGTTCTAAACCTATATGTAGGTGAACCTGAGCTTAATATTATAGATTACGCTCGAGGTAAGTTTTCTATCTCTACATTTATGTTGAGCAATTTTCTTACTTTAAACTTTCATTAAGCGAACTCTTGTATTCCTAATCATTTTTTGAAAAAGTTAGTTATGACTTTAACTTTATTCGAACAAGTTTTGAATTCCAACATTTATTGATGTATTCTAACTTTTTTATTGTTAGACAAGTTTCTTTATTGTCCTTTGTGTACTATGAATACAATTTTCTTGAATTCTAATTTCTAATGTTGAATTATCTTAGTTCATTTACTTGACACAAGCTATTCTCATAATGACCAAGCTTTATTTTTAGCTTGCTATTACTTAATGAATATTTAACAATTCATAGTCCTGGCTTAATATTATTCAAGCAAGGTTTATTGTCATTCAATACTTATGCCTTGTAGTTGTTTCTAAGCATGAGTTCAAGATATAGTTAGTTCGCTTACACTTATTCATTGTTCCATATTATGTTACTATTGATCAATTGTTGTGTTATCAAACACTATTGATTCAACTAGTCCTCAAGTTGATGATCGTTAAACTTCAAATTTCCCTTGAAAGCTTATCCTAACCAAACTTTCTTTGGTGCGGACTTGTACTCTAAATACTGAGATGAACAACCCTATTATTATTAGGGGATAATTTACGCTTAGCGTTGAAATGTTTGTGCACAATACATTGTACGAAGGGCTGATCCCCCTAAGTACGAGGAGTCCTTATAGTCTCATGACTATTAAAGTAGTTGAAAGATTACTTGCAACTGTGGACATAGTTCATGGTCTTATGAACCTCAGTTATATATTCCATATTTTGATTCCAGTTTTTGGTTATCATTGATAGAGTACTATTCAGTTTTGATGAGCCTATTCGTTGGCAGTTATTATTATTATTCTCCTGTTGATTCATTGTTATATCCAGTGAGCAATTATTTTGCTCACTCTTGCATAAATATTATTATTGCAGCTAAAGTTGAGAAGGTAGATGAACCTACAACTAGCAAAGGAAAGGGAAAAATGTATAAGTGATGAAGACTTGTAATTTCGTTTATTGTTATGATAATAGACTTTTAATTAATGACGTGATGTAATAATTTTATTTTTCGCACTTGATTGATGTTAAGGTTAGACAACTTGGGATTTTTTGGATTGAATGATGTAACCCTATTTTTAGGGAGGATTTATAATTTAATTTTATTATATTTGGGTAGATAGATATGAATGATTGGAAAGTGAACACCAAGTCTTGTGGGAATGAAGTACCTAGATTTGGGGGTGTCACATTGGATACTACAATAGTATAGTAGCAGAATACTCTTCTTTTTTCTATCTTATTATCACTCCATAGTTTCTCTCTCTAGAGTTTCAGTAAATCCGTAAGAAATAATGAAGGAATGAGCTTTTATTTATAGGAGAATGGTCTAAATAATAACTAATTCACGAACGTTCTAGATTGATTTACTATTGAAACAGACGGTCCATATTGATTTACTATTAAAACTTTCAACTGACGGTCCATATTGATTTTGTATTATAACTTCAACCAACGGTCCATATTGATTTACTATTATAACTTCAACCAGCGATCCATATTGATTTATTATTATAACTTCAAACATCGGTCCATATTGATTTATTATTATAACTTCAACCGACTGTCTTAAAAATTAGCAAATCACCCAACTGAATAATAAGTCAAACTTACAACTGTAACAATCCGGATTTTCAAATTGTAATTTAAATATTTATTGAATTATATAAATATTTATTTGAGGTGTTTATTGTTGATTAAATATTTATTGATGTGATGGTTGTTAATAAATATTTATGAATCAAAATTTATTAGATAGTGTTCTAAATTAAATTAATTTATAATTTAGAGAGTTGTAACATAACGTGAGATGTTATATTGTTGTGTTGATTTAATAATTTAAATGGTATATTAAATTATTAAATAAAATTATAATGAAATTATAATTTTGTGTTATTAGTTTAAATGGTATATTTAATTAAACTATAGTGTGTAATTAATTTATTTGATTAATATTGGATATGGAAATCCAAATAAAGGATATGTGATTATAAAGTATAAACTAAATTGTTTATTAAAATAATTAAAGTAGTTTTAAATTGATTTAAACTAAAACAAGGCTTAAAATATTAAGTCTTTAATATTTAAAGGTTTTTCCAAACAAAGCCTTATGGCTTTTGAATTTTAATTTTGAATTTAAATAATATAAATAAAATAAATTAAAATAATAAATATAATATATTTATAATATATACGTTTATTTTGTAACTGTCATAATATTTAGTATGCGTATTAAGGTATCAGTTTTTCTTTTACGTATTAGTCTATATTGGCCAAACTGAGAGTTCAGAGAACTTGATATAGCTTAACAGAGAGAATTGAGAAAGGAGCTTGAGAGAATTTAAGGGAGATTGGTCTGCAATTAGCAAAGATTTTATTAGCAAATTGAAGGTATGTTCATAATCTTAGTATTGCATATACCTATATGTTCTGATATGTTTTACGTCATGTATGTTCTATCCTCTATGAATTTAAATTCTCTTAAATTGTTGTAGAAAACTGAGTTGTTGTAATTGCATGTGTTTATGATGACTAGAGTTTGTGTTTAAACAAGAATTGCTATACTATTTACGGTTAAAAAGGAAGAGAAGAATTAGTAGTGTATGTTGTATGAATACTTTCTTATGTGGCTTATGTAAGTACAATTTTTAGTGGTCAAATTGTATGTGAAATTGTAAATTGGGTATTGTTTATGCTAGTTCATTAAGAAGTGTACATAACGTAGTTTGAACGAAGCAATTTGGACAAGAATTGTGTTTACAGTGTTGATTTTTGGGAAGGAACTCAAAAATGGAGTTTTATATGAAAATATGGAATTTGAGGAATTTAAACTAGTATAATTGTTGTTAAATGGTTTTATGTTGAGGAATATGTTGACAAACATGTTTATGATGGTTTTGTATCAATTGTGCGTGTAAATATTACTGTCTAGTGGGTGAAATTCATGTTTGTTGGGCTAAAAGTCGCCATCGCTCATGTTCGCATCTCGCCTCTGTCTGCACTAGATGCAAATTGCGTTGGTGCCAAGGTTAAAACACATGTAAATTGCTTGCCGATCCTGAGTTCGTGTATAGTGCAAAATTGCGCCATACCCTAATTTGGGACGTTGACCTTCATTGCACATCGCAGTTATGGGATAGCAACATACCTTGGTCCAATGATGTGTTAGTATAATTGTTGGGTAAAATCTATATACACACAACACGCAAGTATACGTGGTCAACAAATAATAGAGTGATAAGTAGAGTATCGTTCCCACAAAGACTAACTAGCAATATCCTTAACTTATAATTATCAATTTCCTATTAACCCTAATTTTATTAAACAAATCAACTCAATAATTGTAATTAAAGAATCTAAATTAAAGAATAATTAAACTAACACAGAATAATTACAAATATCAAAATCTTGAATTTTAAACATTTAATGGAGAATTAGACTTATGAATTCACCCTAAACTTCACTCTGATTCTAACACCTTTATTCCAATTCAATGCACTATCCCAGTTTATTAATCAAGAACACGAACGTAGTATTAACCACCTCTCGATGCACTAATACCGTATTAACGTCAATCCACAATTAAGATAGAAATCCGTTAAACACCTTAATCAACTAACCCACTATATTTCTATGTGAATTACAATTAAAGAAGGTTTAAGAATAAGTTCTCTATCCGATTATACGCGATGTCAAGCATATCTCTATCTTAACATTCATCAAGATTAAGCTATTCACAAAATCATGAACATATGCTATATCAACTTGGTCTAGATTTGAATATCCTCTCTCGATTCCATCCAATTCCACAAAGAATTGTTGATCAGGCAATTCATAGATTCAAGCACAAATCAATATAGATAAACTGGAAATAGCTTATTAAATTGGAAATCAAAGTTTGCAAAATCATCGATTCACTCAAAGATCCATCACAAGCCTAAAAAGTGAATTAGTTCATATCCAACGAAATTAACACTGAATAAATCATAGAAATCATCCTTAGATTACAAATAATAATCTAACACAAAGAATATTGAAAAAACACCCTTCACGTAGACTAAAACTGCAATCATCTCGAAAATCCCTTCGAAATACTCCTCCACGCTTGCTATAAAAAACTGAGCTTAGATCTTCGTAATATGTCTTGTCTGTTGTTGAAGTTGTTATTCTTCGAGTATATTATGTCCAACACCCAAGTCCCAGTCGAATTCTCTATCAAATAGAGTTACATTGCCATACAAATAGCTAAAATTCGTGCCCAAAATGAAGTTCAATCACAACAGGACAATGCCAGATTTTCCACCCCCTGCCCCGGCGGGGGTTCAGGTACTATATAAGCCCGCCCCGGTGGGCATCCTTTCTGTCTAGCTCGTATGAAGATCCCCCGCCCCGGCGGGGGTGTATAGTGTAAATTGGCTCTCCCCGATGGGCTACCTTCCTGCTAACTGGAATTGAGTCCCCCCGCCCCAGCGGGGGTGTGTAAGCTAATAATGCCCACCCCGACAGGCTTGTCTTTTACCAGATAACTTGCTGAACTTCATGCTATACTCAAATTATGCTCCAATTGACTTCAAATCACACCGAATAGCTCCAAATAAACGTTGAATGCTACAACCACCATTCTACACATGAAATAACATAGAACAAGTAAAATTGAACATAATCACAAGGATTTAGCAACAAATAAGCATGAAATGGATATTGAATTAAATCCACTTATCAAAATCCCCCAAACTTAAACCGTGCTAGTCCTCGAGCACAAAACAACTACATGAAATTCAATGAAATGAAATGAATACGACTTAACTTATATGCTTTCAAATCCAACAATATCGTAGAATCAAGATTATCTTAATAGCCTCAGCAAAAACAAGCAACTATACAATACCAATTACCAAAAACCAATCTACAATTCTGTTTTAATCCACGAATCTCAAGCCATCATTACTGGTAATGTGTGTGTGTGTGTGTGTGTGCAACATCCATGATCACCGATACTGAATCAAATTTCAATATATAACCAATCTCTTAGAAGGAATCATACAGCACAAAATTAAAAATTTCAAAAATAGACAACTTCAACTAAAATTAAACAATCACTAACTCGGAGGTTCAAGCGTGGTACTTATACTTTATTCATATATATATATATATATGTATATATATATATATATATATATATATATTAAACTATACGGGGGCTTTTTGCTCTTATTTCCCGTTTTAAATTTTTTTTTATACACATCGGCATGCAATGTCTTATTCCCTTAGGCTTTTCAATGCTACCTTAATGAGCTTTCGACCAACGACTCCCAGACACTTAAGACCTTAGGGCGCTAGGTGTAAAGACAATCCCCTTGGGCTTACTTACTCAAGTAATAATGGCCACAAAACTAGACAAGCACGCCACGGTGTTTATTCTTTTTTTATATATAAATAAAGCTTATATACCCCACATAACATCCCTCAAACTTAGGTTCTTGCCTAACTTTAGCCTTCACTGTCTATCCTTGTCGTTTTATCATTCACTCTAGCTTTATCCTTTAGAGACCATTTAGGTTCCAATTTGAACTGACCAATTAACATAGATGTTTGTTAATCGTGCTATCCTTTTATACCAATTTCAAACAAGCTCAAGATTCGATTCATAGCCGAAATTGTATCATAGTTCTAATACTCAATAATGTACTTGTTAACTTATTGTCAATCACATCATAGGCCCACAAATAATATAAAATGCAACATTGATGGACTTACGCAAACACAATATTTACTAACTAATTTTATTTTATTTTTTTATTTTTTTTAGATAAATTGCAAAATGCATTCCAAGATTATCTACTATGCAATGACAAACATTAACCTAACTACTCTGAATGCACCTAAGCTTACATGCAATACTGAAATTAAGATGCAATACAGAAATTTAAATAACAATGACAATAATTCAAAAATGCAACCTAAATGAGCTAAATGCATGCAAACATGTATTTAAATCCCCCAAACTTAAGTTAGACAATGTCCTCATTGGATGAATAGTTAAAATAAGGACGTGAGGACTTCCCTGCTATCACTTAAGTTTGAGGAGGTGGTTGTTGTTCTTCTTCATCGGAATCACTCGGTGGTAACCTTGGCATTGGTCCGGGCTGTTGGTATGGAAATTATGCCGCCGGGTTGAAAATTTGAAGAGTTGTGTTGAGTGAGGCAAAAGATGCGTTCATAGCATCGAACATATGATCTTGCCTCATTGCCAATCACCTCATTTCCCGACGCGTTGCGTTGTTGTGTGCATTCCATTGATTTTGAAAAACAAGGAATTGAGAACTGGATATGGCCTCGGCCTGCGATACTTGCTCAGCCCCTTGTTCACCCATTTCTTCATCTTCATCCCCCGATATCTCTGTAGCATCAACGTCGTCGTCTGAATCCGACGAAAAAATGAAACCCACACCACGTGGATGTGACTCGCCCCCTGCCCATACAGAATACTGCATTATCATTCTCGAATCAAGCAAGGCAAGAGGCAATTGTGTGGGCTCGTCGTCGAACCATCTAACCCTGGCATTGCGACACAACCCACAAATGAGTGATGGGTTTTGCAAGTCTCCAGAAAAATTCCCACGTAAGTACTGACGGATTGATGAACAGATTATGGCCCCGACGTCAATGATAAAATCTTGCACAATGGCGTATAACAGTAATGCCTTCTCTTTGGTGATGTCCGAGGTATGTTGGGACGGAAGCAATTTCGTATATAGGAAGGCATACTAGATTTTGCCATACCAGCTATGGTCTTTACTATGAAACACGGTGCCACCCTTTCGACCGTTGATCCAATATGTTCCCGGTTTTGTCATCTCCATGATTATAGCATCAAAGTCTAGGTCAGAATTACGAAGATGAGCATACTGGCAGTGGTGAGGTACCCGCAGTTGGTATTAAGTGTTGATTGCATCCTCACTTAATGGAACCAATCGACCTCGCACAAATGCGTGGAATGGTTCTTTGTCCTCTGCATTTGCGTAAAATTTGGTCCATCCTTTTTGGTAGATTTGTGGCATAAGCTCCCCATCGTTAGGATCCGGTGCCAACCCCCTCTCCGGTGTAAGGGCTTTGGTGAGCATGTAGTCATACTGGTCGGCGGCGGCGGCACTTGCAAATTTCCGACGATCGAAGGTTCGTGTTGGTTGTGATGGCCGTGAACTTTCTCCCCTTTGGTGTTTAGAGGATTATTGTGAAGCCATGTCTCTCCCAATTGCTGGTTTTTCCCTAACTCTCCCCCAAACTTTTCAATATTATCTCTCTAGCTCACAACTATTCTCTCTTTTTGCTTTATCTCAAGTGTGGTGGGAGAGTTTGTTACTTCTCGAAGGCACAATAGTTATCTAGAAGGGGGGTTGAATAGATATTAAAATCTTTTCTTTGTTTAAAAGACTGTTTTGATAATGCTTTGTAGCATGTTGTAATTATTGTTTCTTTTTGAAATCCCTTTTAGATAGCAAGTTAAAAGAAAAGCGGCGTTATAGCAATTATAGCAGTTATAGCGATTATAAATGTAACACGATTGTTTTAAGTGGTTTGAGCACTCAAAGCTCCTAGTCCACTCTTTTTTACCTCGAAAGGTGAAATCCACTAAGGATGTCTTTTACACTTCTGAATCTCACAGATTCCTTCTGACCATTGAAGCATGCAAGCACTTCTAAGTTCACTCTTGAACTCTTCAAGTCCAGCAGACTTGGCTCTTCACAGTTCACTTTGAACTCTTCAAGTCTTTCTAACTTGGAACTTCTTACTTCAATAGATTGATAGTTGTTGAGTTGTGATTGAGGCTACTCAGTTGCAATTAAGCACTTGTTCGAAAGAACTGAGTAGCTGAGCAAGCTTCCTCTTTTTCTCATATCGTAGAGTTAAGCGTTGAGTGTTTTTGTGCGTTTTGTTCAATACTTGCTTATTTCTCTCATGTGTATGAATTCTATAAATATGAGATCTTTGAAATTTATCCGTTGAAGTTATCTGATGAAGCATTAAATGCGTTTGACATTTCTGAGCCTTGATGGAGAAATTTCTGCACATCTTCTGAATTGCATTACTCGCCCACCGACACCGCAGATCGCTTTCACCCAACACCGAAAAGGTGTTTTTCTCTGCCCAATGGTCCTTTTCTTAGCTTCTTGAATACGTTCCTTTTGATCAATACTATGGATATCTTTTGTACCATTGGAACTGGTGAGTGCTTTAACGTTCAAAACCCATTCCTCATTTTGTTGGAATTTGTCTTCAAACAAAAGTTAGGGCTCGATGCTTCTGACACAAGGAAAATGACACTCTACTATCCATATCGTAGTGTCTTGTCATATTGGTGCTTGCACTTAAGAGAACACTATGATTTCTCGCAAGGATTTACACACTACGATTTTTTCACTCGACGATCATCACTTGCTCGTCAAGCAGATTTAACGTTTCTGAGAGCACACTACGATCTCTGAGTTAGCTTCGACAAACATCTGGACCACTCTACGATTTCTAAAGAGGTCCTTTAAGGCAGATACACTACGATGTGTTAAGCTCTATGATCCTGCCTTAGTTCCTGCAATCTGTTAATCAGCTTGATAGACTATGATTCTTGTTGAAGCCTATCTATACTTTTCAAGTCATGGATCAACCTAACATCTTTGATCTCTTTATCTATACATTCATTTATGGAATGATGACCATTCAAAGCAAAGATCAACCTAACAAATTTGATCTATCACTAAACCCTTGTACATATATTCCTTGAAGGGCTTTACATATAATCATGAGTATTTGCTTTAAACATTAAATCAAGATATGCATTCTTCCAACAATCTCCCCCTATTTGATGTTGACATAACCAAGGAGATTTGTTGTCATGATTATTAAATTCTATATGCAGTTGTAGCAAAGTAGATATGACTTAGTATTTCAGTGAGCAGCTAAAATTTCTAGAGAATAAGCATGAATTTATTGATGTATGAAGATAGATGTTACATTTAAATATGACTACATCAATAAGAATTAAAATTCAACTTATCTCTATTTCTTCAGCCTTTTACTTCTCGGAGGTTTTGTATATCCCTCAACTCTCCTTTTTCTGCTGGCTTCATCCTTTCTGGCTAAGTCTTCCAGTTCACTTGGGCTCAGTCTAGGATTATGATCATGCCTATTCATGAATGCAGGATCTCCAATTGGTATTCTTAGGCCTGTTGTTATCACCGTGTGAGAGCTGGTAGCTGGCCCTAGACTCCTTAAAGGTTGAGCCATTAAGACTTCCAGTTGATCAGATCGTTGAGTCTGATGACTGGATCGTGGAGTCTGCTGGAGGATTTGAATTGCAGGAGGATTCCTTGAGGATTGATGTTGGAATTGACCTCTGTCTTTGCCTTTGCCTCCCTGATGTCCTCCTTTATCTTTATTCTCCCCCTTTATGTCAGCATCAAGGGTTCGAATGTTGTCTAAAAGATGATTCAGTCCTTCAACAAGCTCGTTGAGCTGACTCTTGGTCTGAGAAATGTCCTCTCTATTTTCTTCGATCAGAGCTTCAGACCTAGCTTCCCTTTGCTGAAGGATGGATAGAATGTTATCTGTTTGCTGGCCATTGCTGACATAAAATTGTTGAAATTCTTTGACAATAGTTTGTAGATTGAGGAAGCTTTCAATCATGCATTGATTTTGAGTCTCTTGGTTGGCCTGCAGGACTAGGATAGCTTCTTTGTGGTTCTTGGCTACCTGAAAGTGAATATCATCCCTGTCTTTTATGCTTTGAAGCATTTCTTTGATGATCTCTTTGAGCGTTTTAGAGAGCTCAAAGCTTAGAGAGCTTGGGAAATTGTTTGCAGCATTTATCATTGATGCTAGCCTTAGCTGAATAAGTGCAGTGTGATCCTCAAGACTATCATCAAGTTCCTTGACCACTTTCTTAGATATTTTTGATAAATTAGCTTTGGTGGGCAGCTCTGATAAAATTTCATCCAGTGGGGAAAATTTTGAAGAGGGAGGCGATTTGCTTTTGAATTTGTCTTGCAATGAGTAGAGGGCATGATCAAGATTGAAGCATTCATTTCTAGATGAAGAGGGAATATCAGATGGAGGGGCCTGGGTTTGGATGTTGAAGCTTAGTGACTCTATGATTTGTGGTGGATA